>OU015493.1:23621726-23716726 GCA_907164885.2 Dolomedes plantarius | reverse complement strand
TTTTTTTTTTTGAAGAAGAAGACAACTGATTGTAATGAGACACGATAATAACCGCTTTCTAATTATTCAGTCGCAAATTACATCTTTTCATTTCCCGCAGCGTGGTAATGCATACATATTCTTCTCCGAAAATTACACCTCGTTTTAGCTGAACAAAAACGACCAGCTGAAGGAATTCCGCCATTCTTTCAAAACCAAATCCCGCAGCTGCTGAGATTTTACGGTCCTGTGCGAAACGGCGAGGGACATTTTCAATTATTTTCGAGCCAGCGGAGCGAAGGGAGACAGAGATGTGCCTCAGGATAAGTTCCAGACTTGGACACTTTCCTCCGCCCCCCCCCCCTCCCTGTCTCTCTCTCTCTGTACATACATATATATATATATATATATATATATATATATATATATATATATATATATATATATATATATATATATATATATATATATATATGTGTGTGTGTGTGTTTGTGTTTGGGACAGGATAGCCGTGCAGTGATTTCCAATAACTAAACTATTATAATCTATGCTAACATTTAATGAATATTAATTATTTACAAAGATTATTATTTACAAGGCTACGTCGGTAATTAATAACATAATAGGCTAGTGAACATTATATAGCAGTCGTCTACTGCTATCAGACAAACGCGTCATAGTTCGTCTTCGTCCATCCGCTGACAGGGGTTGCCAGATCACTTTTTCTTTGGCTAGGCTGAAGCGGCGCAAAAGGATGTTAGTGTCATCTGTTGGTATATTCAGGTACCACAGTCCGATGTAGAGTCGGAAACAAACACACACACACACACACACACACACACACATATATATATATATATATATATATAGAGAGAGAGAGAGAGAGAGAGAGATTGATTGATATATCACATCGCTTAATATACTATTTTTTATGATTGTAATTCACCTATGATTTTATCTTTTGGGTGTTAATTCACTTATTATTTCAACTTTTAGGTTTTAATTCACATAGGCTTTGTTCGTTGGGTGTAAATTCAGCTATGGTTTTTTGAGTGTTAATTCACCTATAGTTGTTTTGAGTTTTGTTTCACGCACTGTATTAAACTCGCCCTATGTTAGTTGTTAGTTGCTAGGCTGCAGCATACGTATGGCTGTAGAGCTTGCAAATTTTGACAAATGACATATGTATATATATATATATATATATATATATATATATATATATATTCATATTCACCATGTTTACAGAGTTTCCTGAGATTTATAAATAGATTATCCATGTATTTTGAGTTTTGTTCTACGCACGTGAATTAAGCCTTGATAATATTTATTTTGATACTCTTTAAAGTATTTACTTGTATTTTTGACCTTTTTTTATGGGAGATGTGTTCCCCTGGATAAGTTTTGGACAAGTACTCCTTTTCTTTTCATAGATATACATCAAGTCTGTGAAAAGGAATGTAGCAATTCCGGCTACTTTCTAAATATTTAATAGAACAACTGAGTAGTTTTGGGGTTTTTCTTACGCGATCAGCTAGAAATAACATTTCTTAATGATACTCGGTAGGTCTTCCCTTGTTTTTATGTTGCTAAGCAATTCTTGTTGACAAAAGAGTTATATATATATATAACACTTTTATCCCCTACTATTGACTGTTTGCATTTCCCCCCAGAGATTTCGGCTACATTCTAAGAATATTCGGAAGAGTATTCGTGTAGATTGCAGTCTGAATCAATGATTCAAGTAGCTATAAAATTATTCGATGATGCTGTAGGACAGCCATTGTCAATCTTTTTCTTTTAATTTCGAACCACGCGCATATATTTGCTTCTATACGCGAGCCGCAACATAGCAAATAATATCCCATAATGTAATAATGCAAAAAATAAAATTCAAAACCTAAATGCATTCAAACGTTTATTTAATAATTACAAGATAAAAAGAAGTTTTTATATACCACGTTTTTAAATTTTCTGTTGAATCATATAAACTTGACAATTCTGTCTATTAATAAATACTTTTTAAAAATTTTTTGATGAATTATCCCATCAACTTGAAAGAAAATGAAGTTAATTGGAAGTTAATTTGCGTTTAACTTTACGTTCTCGTCCCGGTCGATAGATGGCTGCACCAGTCTACAAAACAAAATTAACTGAAAATGAATTCAAATCTGCTTAAATATGGCTAAAAGTATTAAAATAATGCATTGTCATCGTGTTCTGACCTATTCTAAAAGTTTCAAATGTCCAGCTAATCGGGAAGTTAGTTAAAAATCGATTGCAAGATTTGTACTGGACAAACACACACACAAACAAGAAAGCGAGTTAATAAAAACATGGTAAAAAACGAGTATGTGTTTTATGTTGATACACACTTTTGACTATTTTAGACCAATCAGGATTATACTTGCTACATGCTCCTGAACGTAAATATTTCATCAAGTTAAGAGTCAGTAAGCCGATTTCTATATACAGTAAAACCTCGTTAATCCTTACTTACTGGGGCCATAGGTAATCTGGATTATCCAGGTAATATGGGTAATAAACAAAACAAAATCCTTAACTAAGCGGACTTACCATTTTTTACGATAAAAAACTGTGGTTTGTAACAAAATTACGTAGTATTGTTAACAAGGCAATAATTTTGTTTTTTAAAAGTGCGGAGGCACTTGTCGTCAAACATTCGCCTTTACTACGCCGCAGTTTACTGGTTATTTTATTATGGGGGCACCATATAGGCGGACACAATACCCCCTATGAAGGGATTACACAAACGGAGGCATTTTTCGTGGCGCGATCCCGGGATTCGATCCGAGCACCCTCAGCACCGAACACCAGGGGACTGTACCACGGGACCGCCACAATCCACATTAAAAAATATAAAAATAACTTTTCTTCGCATAGTTCACTTTGGAATTGGATGATTCACAAAGATACGTTGAAGTAAACAACGTGATCAGCAAGTGGCACATGTTTCTATACTTTTGTATTTTTCAGCCACTTATTCCCAAAATTATGTCTACAAAAGCACCTGCCTGATAATGAGTGTGAGTGTTTCGGGCATCACATAAAGGCTTGGCGGCCCGCGGGCCACAGTTTGAGTACCCATGGTCTAGGACAGAGGTGGGGAACCTTTTTACCATTAGAGGCCACATGTAAATTAGGTAGAAATAAAGGAGGCCGCATAAGTTGATGTACCTATAAATGCGACTTTTAGGAAATTATTATAGTTAGGTAAGTTTTAACAATTTGGTGCATTATATAGAAAAATAACAACAAAAAATTAAGTCCTTATTTATTTACTATTTGACTTAAAAAGTTACAATATAAAATATTTTTGTATTCATATAAGGGTAAAAACTTGTTATAACATTAATCATTAATTATTATTTTTTTTATAAAATTATAAGATTCATAGATACCACTGTAATATTTATATTTCACTGTTGGCATTTTTATTTATGTAAGCACATATATATATCCAGATTTTTAAATTTTAATAAAAAACTACATATTTAAATACCATTTCAAATAAAAATAATAAAGTAGAAGTATTTTTAAATAATTTTAACATTATAAAGAAATACAATAGAAAAATACTAGTATTAATATATATATAACTGACATAGCAACAATTCCTAAAATAATCTGAAGGCCGCACAAGAAGATCACGGAGGCCGCATGCGGCCTAAAAGGCCACTCGTTCCCCACCTCTGGTCTAGGACATAGTTTTCTAACCTCTGGTTCCTGGACTCCCTGGAGATCCATGAATCATTTTCAGGGGGTCCACTGACTCGAAGGAAAATTCTAGTGCAAAAACAGACGTTTCGAGACTTTTTATATGAAATTAAAATGGATACGTGCGCTCAGTTTGAAAATTAAAAAAGAACACGTGGTAGCCATTGAATTTGAATTAAATTAGACATGCAAATAATTACTCGTTTAATAGTGCGCCACTGAAGTATAAATACTTTATTAAATCAAAATTTTGTTTTGTAATATACAGCTATCTTTGTAATTCTTTGTATTTTATTTTATGCAGAGCCTTCCCCTAATTTGTAATATTATTAAATAATATTAGAATTTTAAAAAGTATTTGTTATTTTATTGCGTTTCCAAATTTTTTATTTGAGACGATTTGTCATTATTATCAGAATCTTTATTATCAGAAGGAAGGGTATATAGCAGTGGCGAATCAGACACTCGGAGGGCTCCAATCGCAACCTAGCTTTGAGGCCCTTTTGATAGAAACACTAAATAAATAATCTATCAAATCAATTTATTATTTGACTAGCTGAAAACCCGCGCTTCGCTACGGAGTACATTCAAATTAAATACAACGGTCAGTGTATGCAATTGATGCCAAATATATATATATATATATATATATATATATATATATATTTATAGTAAATATGACGATCAATGTATACAATTGATGTAGAAAAAATATATATTTATAAATAAATCGTAAGGGATATTTTTAAACACAAAATAATGTCCAATCGTCTGCCGCATTAGCAAGAAAAAATATTTTTTTGTCTATTTAGTTGTTACGCACGTGACGATAATTTTATTGAAAGTACCAGAAAAAGAAATCACGTGATCGGCATTTAATAAATTAAATTCTAAAAATTAATCGTTAAAAATTCACCAAAAATCAGAAAATCGAGGTAAAGATTCGAAAAAGATGTCATTTTAAAGGAATTTTTATGATCTTTCTCGTGATATAAATTTTATAACCCTCAATGTATTATTTTAAATGCAAACGAAAAAAAAGTTTAAAAAACAGCTTAAAAATTTAATTTTAAAAAATCTAAGCAGAATTTTTGAAAAATCTTTCTTAGTGCACCCCTACACTATTAGAAGAATCGCCATGCAAAATTTCAGCCCTTTAGGTCCAGCGGTTTGGTCTGTGCGTTGTATGTCAGTCAGTCAGTGAATGAATGAATGAATGAATGAGTCAGTTACGGAACTGTTTTATATATATAGATAACAAAAAAATCGCAGAATATATCTCTCTTTGAAGCTGTCAACTTCCTTACGCCTTGACAATCGGCGCCTATGCGATGATCCGCCAGAATCCGTCTTTCGCCAGATCATGAAAGGGGTCTCTCCCCGTTACTATTTTTCCCTAAACTCTCGATGCGTTTTAGTTTGCCCCACCTTCTTTTCTCTTTCCTATGTTCTTTTTTTTATTTCTGATAGGGGAAGTTTTTCTTCCATTTACTAAATATTTCTGCAATGGAAGGCTAGACCCATGGATTGTAGCTTCCATAACACTTCTTGAAGCTTCTGAAGCTCCTGAAAGTGGCCCGTGACACTAAAATGGTGAAGAGCCAATGCTCGAGAATGTCTTGCCCAGTTTTTAGCAGCTAGCCAACTTTTGTCGGATAGAAATAGTTTAAGTTCCGGGCTAGTAAACTTTTTCTCCTCTTATGTATAACGCGAAGTTATTTTTTTACTGTGGCACTAGAGATTTCAGCTACTTTTGAAAAAGAGTAAAAGAGAAATCGCGTGGTTTGGGGTTTATTTTATGCGTGATACAAGCCGATATGATATTTCTTAAAGCTGATAAAATATTATTACTTGCCCTGGCTTTTAGCTGCTTAAAAGTTTTGGTTGAACGAAACTATGTGCTCATGGATAAGTTCTAATCTGGGAAATTTTTATTCTTTATATATAAAGCTAATATATATATATATACACTCTATAACTAAAAATCGATGCATCAAGAAGGGGATGTCTGATTTCGACAAAAATTAGTTGATGTGAAGTACATGCATAGAAAGAAAAGCAAGTAAAATTTCAAAACAATTGGAACGATTTTATCCAGAGCTTGAACGTTGCAAAGTGAGGAAGTCAATACGGCGTCGGTCCACCTCTGGACTGTATGGAAGTGGTCACTCAGCATGGCATAAACAAAGTTCCCGGATGGTATCCTGCGAGATTTCTTGTCAAATTATGTCCAACCTGTGGGCTAAATAGTCAACATTCTGGGACAGATGCAATCCCCATCTCACCACGTCCTGTGCTCTATGGGGGAGAGATCAGGCCACTTAGGTGGCCTAGGAAGTGTTCGGTAAGCTTAAAGTCAATTCAGAGCAACACGTGCCGTATGAGCCCTGGCATTGTCTTGTTGAAAAGTAAGTCCGGGTTATCGTCTACGTACCGCTGTCCTGTGTGTCACTAATGACTACCAAAGGAGTCCGGCTATCAAAGGAAATGGCACTCCAGACCATAACGCACGTTTGTGGGTCTGTGTGGCGTACGATAGTAAAAGCAGGATCCCTACACTGTCCTGGACTTCTCCAGTCACGTCTTCGGTGATCGATAACACAGTTGAAAACGGGACACGTCACTGAAGACTATAATCCCCAGTCAGCGTAGTTCCAAGTTGATCGAGTTAAGCCCACTGCAACCGGACTTGACGGTGTACAGACAGACGTGAGGGGTAAGAGGCTTAAAGGTCGGCGCGAGCGTAGATACCGCTCTCCCAGTCGTTTGCCAATGGTCATGTTGGACATTTGTGTGCGGGTCTCACGTCGCATAGTTGATAACGACGAATCCGTTACTGTGACATTTGATCTGAAAATCGCTCTGTCGACCCTTTCTGTTGTGGTCCTAGGTCGACCGCAGCCGTCCTGACGCTTAAATCTGCCGTTGTCGACCCGGTTTTGCCAGCATAGTCTAATCGCTGCATCGCTCCGACCCAGATGTCAAGCGATTCTTTGATTTGCCCATCCAACTTCAATACGATGATACGACCTATTTCAAACTCTGTAATATGCTCGTAATGAGCATGAATCTTTCGGCAAGGCATTGATATAGTCGACGTAAGATATCTTCAGTCGAAATTCAGCAGAAATTTTGAACATGAGCTCCTTATATACTCGTACCTTATATACGAATCGCCCCTTATATGCTCGTACATCTGCTGGATGCGAAGTTTTGATGCGCTGGAGCTCTCGCTATTCATTCGTTTGGCACCAAATTTTAATTATTTGCATGTTCGGTCGAAACATCTTTGTATTTCATTACAATTAATTTCATTATAATTAAGAAATTCCTTCTTGGTGCTTAGACATTTTTATAGAGTGTATAGATATATATTATACTTTTTTTGATCAAAACACTTGAAACATGATTTGATTTTTTTTAAACCAATTTCTGAAAAATTTGATTAAGCCATCATTATCAGAATAGGATAGAATGTATTCAGCCATCAGTTATTTCGATGAATTTTATGTTACTGTAACAAAAGATGTACACTTCATTTTCTTAAGTAATAATGATACCTTTAAAAAATCAAATATATATTTATGTTATGGGAATTTTTCCAAACTTTTGTGTTACTTTTAAATATGTAAGATGAAGTATGAAAGAACATGATATTTGAAGTACTCACACTGTAAATATCTTAGAAGTTATTTTTCGCGGTATGTTTTCTTGCACATAACGCAGGTGGAGCGTAATCATATGTTAAATAACTTCAGTTCTCTACGACTATTTCAATATATGTACCTTGCGAAGATATGCAGACAGAATAACTGTCTTGACGTTCTCCATAAATAATCGAGACTTTTTATTGTCCAGCAAAGAAAAAATGAGTAATATGGTATGCGAAATTCTTGAATATTTTAAGTGACAGCAGAAAGATATTATGTTGTTATTTCCACTTATCTTGGTACGTGCTTAGAATTTTATGTATGCATACTTTACTTCCTAGAGTTTCAGGATGAGTTAATTTTTTCCAGTTCCATTCCAAGAGATAGAGGAAAGTTATATTGGTTCCAAGTTACCATCAGGTCCGTTTAATGTTATTTCACACATTAGCATTATTACAGCGTTGTATAAGATGAGAAAGGAAGAATACAATTTGTAAGAAAATCCTTAATTAGAGTCAGAAGAATTTTTATTTTTAACTCATTACTGACATTCAAAAGTTCCGTAATAGATTTGCAGTAGTAATTTGTGTTAGGACAATTACTTTGTTAGGTGGGGTACCATGCTAAGCCTCGCATTATGACAAAATGTTGGATATCAGATTTTTCACATTCCAGAGCCGGTTAGTTTTGTTTATGACATGGCCTTATAAGCCGTATCTCTAATTTATTATATAGTCGCGTACTTATACTTTTGAAACCAATCTATGTAAAATTAAAAAAAAAAAAGTGCCATTGTCAGTTCATGGTAGAATTTCTGACGTCGCCAGTTACCTTGATGAATATTACACGAGTTATGGAGACCTTGAAATAGCCAAAGGCATTCAGCTGTAATGTCTTAGCGGCTTAATACTCAGCAGGTGTGTTCCGAAAACAACAGGTTCCATATTTGAATTCCTATTAAGCCAGACGTATTTTAAGCGGAGAGAAATTTTGTAAATTATAAGGGATTGCAGACTTTAAGCTTTTAGACTGACACTCAAACAAACTAAACGGTTTCATGAACCAAACTAGCTGGCTGTTTGGTTGGAAAGCTTTTAAAGTATAGCATTATTCTTAGGTTGTCTGAAAGCTAAATACATCGTTATTTACAATTTAAAAGCCGATTCGGTCTCGACTGCAATTTCCCATGCCAAGTGCAGGAATCGATTCCACAGGGTTGTTAGGAGAACTGCAGTCATCTTTTCAAATACAAGGATGACCGGTGCCCATTGCTTGCAGCCAAATAGAAACGCTACAAACACTTACTCCTAACTCAGTATTCGAACTCGCAAACTCGACGTCGAAGACTAGCAGCTTAGCCATTTGGCTGTTGTCGGCTGTTGAATCCAAATACTCAGTTACACAGGGCTAGCTTATATAGCTTAAATAACCGTTTGGCCAGCTGGTTAAAGACCAGGCTTTAATACTATTGTGAGCGTGCGAATTGGATATTTCGACAAAATATTGATTTTCTATTTGATGATATAGTTTCAAGTGCTCAAATGAGATGCTACTTAATGATATGAATAATATGATATGATGCTTATTTAATAGAGATGATTAAACGTTGCCACGTATATTTAATTTCAAGTTTTTGAGAATTTTTTTCCTTGAAATGTATTGCTTTACTTAACATCAACTATACTATTAATATCCTTGCTTGGTTTTAATACTACATGTATTACCGATAGTTTGGGGTTACTGAGTGGTAATTTTCTTTCTTCGCTTTAAAGAGTTACCTTACTCCTTCCTTTACATTGATTCAAAGAGAAATAAAATGGGTAGAAGTAATCCTTGTATTGTTGCTCGGCATTGTGTATTTTTGGCGATGTGTGGGAAGTACACGCCTTTTTCTTCTCTCTTTTATCTCTTTATGTGCCTGGAATGTTCCTTTCTGTCTTCGTTATCGAAGAATAGAGAACCAGATTCTCAATTTTCTAGCTGGAACAGAAGAGGATATAACGCTTATGTCTTTTATCGCCTCTGGTTATTTATTCATAGTTTCCGAAGCTTTGGTCGCGACATAGTATTTAGATAGCCTCTTGAGTAGACAGAAGGGCAATTTATATTGAACGTTTTAAGCCTTGAAGGTGACCCAGATCAATATTATTTAATATCATCTGCCTGTAAATGTGTCTGGACTTTCAGAAAAACTTGGTATTTTAAAAATTGGGGCTATTTCTATAGAATTTTGCGACGATACAACCTTATTCGTACAATGTTACACTTTTTCGGCTTTAAATTACGTACGATAATGTCTCAGTAGTTTGTAATAGTAAGTATTATCAACGAATGGTGCATTAGCCTATGATCACTAGGTATGATACCTGAAATTACCTTTTGAGCTTTGAAACATTTGACAGGCAGTAACGTAGGAAGTTAGAAATGTCATAAAGTTGTGTGGTTTCAAGTACGCACCATTGATTTACTTTTACGGAAAACATTTTCTGACAATAGGAAAAAAATTAATTTCATAGCTATCAGAATCATGTAAAAAAGTTCACTGCACATGAGAACAGAATGAAAGGTTAGACTAAAAGTTTTCATCTCGATGAAAGGTAGTTTTGTAACTTATTTATAATTCATCGATGCTTATATAATAACTCGAATGACTAGAATAGAAAAGCTTTCAAATAACTCTAATTTGGGGTATATTTGAGGTATTGTCTGACTACTTATGGTAAAGCAATTTGCAGAAAATGACCATATCTACTCGTAGGAAAGAGCAATGAAACACATAGGATTCGAGTTATTCTGCAGATGCTATCCGTGATATGTTATGTAGATTTCAGTCCTTTTTTCGAATAGAGTCACTCTTTTCTGTTTAATAGTGAATGATAACTTTTGTCTTATCCCTCATCATTCTGTACTTTCTATTTATAAAAATTATAGAAATCATAATAATCTATATATATAAAACAGTTCCGTAACTGACTGACAGTTAACGTACAGACCAAACCGCTGGGCTGAAATTTTGCATAGCTATTCTTCTTATAGTGTAGGGATGCACTAAGAAAGACTTTTAAAAATTCTTCTTAGATTTTTTTAAATTAAATTTTTAAACTTTTTTGTAACATTCTTTAAAGCTTGCATCTAAAATAATAATCTGAGGGTTATAAAATTTATATCACGAGAATGATCATAAAAATTCTTTTAAAACGAAATCTTTTTCGAATCCTTACTTCCAGTTTCTGATTTTGGTGAATTTTTAAAGATTCATTTTGAGAATTTAATTTATTAAATGCTGATCTCGTGGTTTATTTTCTTTTTGTGATACTTTAAATTAATTTTTCGTCACCTGCATAACAACGAAGGAAATTGAGAATAGAGATTTTAAAATACGGTAAAAGATAAAATTTAACATTAGACTAATTGAGATGAAAGTTTTCTAAGAATTTAATTCAAATTAGTATGCTTTATGGATATTAAATATACAAATTAATTGCATACATTGACCGTTGTATGTAATTTGAATGTACTGAAGCACGGGTATTCAGCTAGTTATTTCATAAAATAAGATTATTATTGTCTTGTGACATACGAAAATATGTCTACTTTTCTTGTATAGAAATCGTCAAAAATACCCTTCGCATTTCATCTGAAACTTCTAAGGGCGTATTTTTACGAAACGCATGAATAGAAGCTTACAAATACATTCAACTTATACTTTCAGTGAATTTTAAGTAAAATTCTAGTTACAGTTGTTAGTAAATATGACAATCAGATATACAGATAGAGTTTCTATGTGTTTAATCTTTTAAAAGAAGGTAAGGAATTACGTCTAAGAATTTCTAAATATTTTCTATCTAAATTTTAAAATTAAAATCTGCTCTTCCTCTAAATATTTTGTGTTATAGTATTATTATTCACCGTTATATATATTAGACTATGTTAGCTCAGCATTGATAAATATCACGTAGGATATATTTTGCATTTCAGACATACTCGAGGCTTTAGGGAGCCTTTTGTGGTTAAACCCCTTGTGTTTTACAATCTATAGAAAAGGTTCTTTGAATTTAAATTATATTTTTCTCTCACATTATTTTATGGTTGTTTGGGTAAGAATTTAGAGACTGAAAAGATTCTTTGAATTTAAATTATATTTTTCACCCACATTATTTGATAGATGTTTGGGTAAGAATTTAACGAACTGTAAAAACTGTAGAACACAAACGTTTAAGGATAAAAACCATAAAATTGTTATGGTCAAATAGTTTTGAAGTATGGTCTATCTATGTAGTAAAGTTTGCCTGCGATCTCTTCCTTTCTGTGTATAAAATATCTTATAAATGAAAACTACATTTCTTTCTCTATTACCAGTAGTTTTATAAATTTTTAATAACATTATACTTGAGTAAGTCTCAAAAAATGCAAAAGCGTTGAAAAGGAGATATAAATTTAAATAAAAAATCTTTTTTCGAAGCATTTAATGTTTTTTTTTAGCGAAAATATTGCCTATTCACCGAACATTTCTTATAACACCACTGATAGTCAATTATTCGCCAAAGTATGACGATATTTGAGTAATCTAAATAAAGTAAATACCCACTGTTTACCTTCTCAAAGAGTTTTTAAATAATAAAAATTCAACCCTCCACCAATTTCCCTGTCATAAAAAAAAAATTATACGAATGGCACGTGTCGAAGAAGCATATAAATGAGGAAAACAAAACGAAACTTGAAAACGTCTTAGCCAATGGCTATTATTTCCTTTGAACATTTTAGGCAGTAGTAACACGATGTATTCCTTCTCTGCATTATTTTAGAACGTGCCTAGAATTTCACGAGCAGACTCCTTTATCGAGAAAGACGGTATGAGAGATTCTTTCATTTATAGTAGTGAAAAGTACGGTGAAAAACCGATAATGACCACACACAAGTATTATCTGGATTCAGTATAAAAGTCGCATTAACTGACATCATTCAGAGGAGATATCACACAGTTTTTGTATGCTTCGAAAAAGTAGTTTCACACCCCCACTCGGAAGAATAGATCGTTAATGGAAATAAATTCGATATAGGGATGATAATAATCGATTGCAACTTGGGCGTTTATTGATTTTTTTTGAATGATAATTACATCTTTCGTTAGAGATGGTCAAAACGCTTTGACGTGTAAAGATCAGCAATGCAATTCTGGAAAGTAGATTTGGAAAATTCTAGAAAGCAGAAATGGCCTGGCCAGCCAGTTTTATTTTAGGTTTTTATGTCCTGGTTGTCAGTATATATTTAAAATGAAGATTCTCTGGCTAGCCAGTTGTATTTGGGGTGGATATTTCCAGGCTACCAAGTTATATTTTAAGTGAATACAGAGTGTCTCGGCTAAAAGTATCCAAAAAGTTATGGCTAATTTTTACGGAACTACCCATTAGAATTAAAAATAAATATTGAAATAGAAAGAACATCTCACCAAGTTTTAATATCAATAGATTTCGATGAGTGCACCTTCTGTAGCACGACAAACATCTATCAGGTTGTATTTTAAGTGAAGATTTCCTGGCTAGACGGTTTTATTTTAAGTGAAAAATATTTAAAAATATTAGAAAATGTGACAAAATGGGGATTCCGAATAAATTGTTTAAATTGGTGGTTAGAGCTCGCCGCTTTCCAGGCTTTCTCTTAGTGGGGGTGGAAGCAGAGCGTGTAAGCGTAAAAAACAAAATCTTTTTGGAATTTTAAGCTTATGGACTGGATATTTTGGATTTAATTCTCGAGATAGGTAAGTTATTTTGTAGATGAATGGAAAATGGAAGTGAGAAAGTGTGGAAGAGTGAATTTTATTACATTACTTTGGAAAAGAAAAATCGATTTCGGAAATGATTTTGACTGGGGGTCAGGAGCCATCCGATTTCTCGGAGGTGGGGCGTAATATGAGTGAATACCGGAATGAATCATGGTGCCGGAAAAAAAGTAAATCTAGAGGAGATCCTGAGGCAGACAATTTGTTTTAAAGTTGAAGGAAAATCTAAAGTATTTTTGCCGGGGAGTGTATACGTTTATAATATATGAACTGTTATTTGAAATTATCAGAAAGTTGAGTTTATAAAAAAATACCGATATTAGTTTATAAATTTCTTTTACAGTTTTACCAAAAACTTAAGTGTTGTTGTTATAATATTTAAATTTGTTATAAGACATACACATTTACTATAATAAATAATAAAAAAGATTCGATTTGAATTAGTGTAGCGCAAATTTAACTACCTAATTTGGCGCTAGGCAAGAGAGATCTTGATCTGGTCTTAGAACTAAAGTTGACTTTAGAAATTTGAGTCGAACCATTTTTGTCATTTACAGTGAATTAATAAAGGTTTTTTAATTCTCATTTCAATTGTTATTTGAAAGTATAAGGAATATAATTTTATTTAATGGAAACGAGAATTACTTTTCATTTAACTCTCAGCCGGCTAAATTTCCAAATGTTTGCAAAGAATTTTACTTTGGTAAACTTGTAATATTTAGATATTTTAAAGTATAGGCAGCTACAAAACTTTACATGTTCTGCTGTAGATAACAAAATGTTTAAACATCTTTAACATAAATTGAAAGATTATTCAACCAGATGATATGTTAATTTAAAGTAATTACAATGGCTTTACACATTCTTAAATTAACGCCTTTTAAACATTCAACCTCATTCAAAGTTAACAGCAATTAACCTTTGTGTAGCAAAAGGTGACCGTACCGCTCTCAAAAAATTTAACTCAAAGTTAACATTAGTCCTTGGACAGAAGTTATCCACTACAAAGGATAATGATTGACCGACATATTTCTCTCGGAAACTTGATTGATAAACGTGTATTTTTTTCTTAAAGTTTCTTAATTTATTTTTCTGAGGGACACTGATATCAGTGATTATAAGAAATTATCATCTGAATAGTGTAGTGAATGACATGCTTTCTGAAGACTTAATTAATACACTTTAATTTGAATTCGGAATAACAGATCATCAAGAAAGTTCATAAAGAAAGTAACTAAGAACATTAACATAAATTTTTTTCAAACTATCTAGAAAATTTTGGGTTTAAGTGACCTGTGGCTGGTGAACTTATTTAAAATACTCTAATTTTATTTCGGAGGTAAAATTTTGCAAATTATGTTATCCAAAGAAATAATCCTCTTAGTATATTGTAGTGATTGACCGGTATATTTCTGGTAGACTTTGTAAATTTATTTTCTTTCAGAATAAAAGTTTATAAATGTTAATTTACCAAAGAAATTATTTATCTGGGTATTATAGTGATTGGCCAACATGTTTCTGGTAAGCTCAATAAATTTAATACGTATCAGAATAAAGATTTGTTAGTGAAGTTTTCCTACGAACATTAAAATGAGTAATTCCAAAGATATTATGCTCTAAATATTCAAGTTATTGAACGACACAATTCTGGTAATTAACTAATTTATTTTCTGCCAGAATAAAAGTTTGTTAATCATGTATGCTAAATAACATTAACATTAGTAATTCCAAAGAAATTATCCTCTAAATATTCAAGGGATTGAACGACATATTTCTGGTAAACCTAATTAATTTATTTTGTGTCACAATAGAAGTTTGTTGATCATGTTTGCAAAACAACATTAGCATTAGTAATTCCAAAGAAATTATCCTCTAAATATTCAGGGGATTAACGACATATTTCTGCTAAACTAAGTAAAGAAAATTTTTATTTTTTCGCAGAATACTTATAACAGTAATTAAAGCAGAATGCGTAAGAACTAATAGCCGTATTCATCGATGCTGAAAAATACCGCTAGTTTAAAGTTTTTAACATAAAAAAGGTTCTACGAAACGAATGTTTTATTCTTGTCTTTTTTCCAAAGTCAAAATAAATGGTTCTCAGAGGAAAAGTAATAAAATATCTAGAAAAAGGCTTTAGAAATGCTGTCTTAAGCTTTTATGTCTGCTTAATATTTATTTTTCTGCGGGTAAAGTTTGAAGCCTTAAGAAACCAATTTATTTGATTAAATTTTGTTCTTAAGCTGTTTCATGACAAGCTTAGATCTCTGGAGAATTTTTGACTTAGTTATACATAATTCTACCGCATGGGTAAGAATATATAATATTTTGTTTTAAAATTAAAACTTTAAAAAAAATGCCAGGAATTTCAACTCTCTTCTCAAGTCGCATTCAGAGAGAGAAGGTAAAGTAATATGCTTACAAATAACACTTGATAACAAAAATAGCAGTTTGACGGCTGTATAATCTATGTTCTACAACATAAATTCAATAAAATCTCGAAGTTTTCAAACCGATCTTTTTTAACAAGCTATATGATAATTTCTAAAATTTATTTTTAAAACTCTGAACTTAGGAGAAATTGAAATTTTTTTGTGTTTATGTTGCTACAACAACTATCAGGAAGGTGGTTTAAATTATAAAGTTGAACTGGATTTATTCTAATTACACCACTGCCAAATTATTCTATCTATTTCAAGCTTCAGAATGAAGGCAAATTCTTAAACTAAGACAATTATTTACTGAAAGCTAGACTTAAATGTTAAGGTGAGGAAACCATATTCATTTCTGATTTTCTTACTTTTAGAGGAAATACAGAATATATACATATATGTGTGTGTGTATATATACACACACATATATATATATATATATATATATATATATTGTCAGCGTGCACGTGAAACGAGCACGTCAACAAAAAACCTAATAATTAAATTGCAGAGTAAAATCGCAGAAGAAACGTTGTTTGTTACAATAGGTATACGTTAAAACTATTGATGAAAGCATAGACGACAAGACTTTTTCAACAATAACAATTCAAATTTATTTGTTTAAAATATTAAAAGTTAGTTTAACAATCTTCAACAATAAAATATCCATATCAATCAATAGCGTTCTCTAAATTAATTAAAAAAACAAGTCTCATATATACAAACAACAGTGTCTATACACTGTGATGGAATTACCTCAAGTTAGGCATAGGCAAAGACTGTTAGCCCCTTATTCTATTTTCTTTACTGCGTCTTAAACTTAAACTATAAATCAACATTACCTTTCTTCAGATTGTCCTCAGCTTCATTATCTATCTACTCAACGGTATATTACTGAATCGTATGTGAGCCTTATATACGCCTCATCTAATGATATTCAACGATCCGGTTTGTTTAAAACGCACCAACTACTGGAAACTGAATAATAAATTATTTACGGTAGCTTCTTCACAGCTGTGGAAATTCGATTAAAGAATTGATCCGGTTATCAGGTTTTATGATCAAACCGGTCTAAAACAAATGACGTAATACCCGGAAAGGCAAGTACATGATTAGTTTCACAAGTAGTCTTTAGTGTAACTCGCTAACAAATGCCCCCCCACTTGTCTTTTCGACATAAACTAGTAATATGAGAATTCAAAACCATCACAGTTTACATTTCGATTTTTTTCTGTCAGAACTAGAATACATATAAAACAATTAATTCAAACCAACATTAGTCTTGTTAACAAAAATGCGATAGCAACATATAACAACAATAATACAGTCTTAACTTAGGAATACACAGGTACAAAACAAATTGCTGAGAAGGTTCAAATCTGCAAGTTCTAAACAAAAGTTATTTCTGCTTCTGTACACTATTGTTGGCTGAAAACCAATATAACAACTAACAAACCACAATAAAGAGTTAAAACATACAATGACTAGGACACGACTACATTCAATCATATTCAAATATCAATACATATGTACGTGGGCGCCCACTCATACAAATTCATTCAAACACATAAAACAAATTGGTTTTCCATTGAGAAGTTATCGTAAAATATTTAAATATCTAAAAACACAGAATACATCCCATAATATCGCACTGCATAAATATCAGAAAAACAATTCACATACAAACACTGAGCTTTAAACAAATTTTTCATTAGACAAACTTTCCTTGATTAGGTGGATGGAATAATTAACGTGGCAGTCCCCTCAACAAAACAGGGATTCACCAAAATAAAAAAACATACCCGCGACCCAAAGCCCTCCGGTGCCTCGACAAATTTACAAATACACCACCTGAACCACTCTGACAATTACATTTGCACCTAACCCGAGACGGTACGTTAGGCTGTTCGGATCCAGATGATATGCTGAAAAAATGTCACCTTAGACACCTTCAGACGTTTAGGTGGGGAAAAAAACATCCACCCCAAAACAAGTAAACAAAAAAACATTGCAAAAATTCACAATTTCAAACACTAAGTGCACACACCACTTCAAAATAAATTCGTGCAAAAATTCAAGAAAAGTTCATGCAAAAATCTCATCACATAGGTGCCTCAGTTCGAATTTGGTCAGGGGTTTGGTAAAAGGATCTGCTAGATTTTCTTTACTTTTTATATAATTTATGTCAAATATGTTCTGATAAACTAGGTCACGAATAAAAAATAATTTGACATCAATATGCTTACTTCTATGGTTCTCTACTGGGGATTTAACAAAATCTATACACGCCATGTTATCAACATATAGAATTGACCTAAGCTTTCCTCCAAGAACTAACTTTCTGGCATAACATTCTTCTAGAATTCTATCAAACCACATAAGTTCCTTTGTGGCCTCTGTCATAGCGTAGAATTCACTTTCCATAGTTGACAACGACACGCACTTCTCCTTGAAAGTCCTCCACATGACTGGAGCTTTTCCAAGAAACACTATCTGTCCCCCCATAGAAGTCCTGTCATCCTTATTGGCTGCGAAATCTGCATCGGTGTAAACCGTTATACTAGGTTCATTGCACGCAAGTTTAAGTTTAAAATTGTGTGTGTGTATAACATAGCCCAAAAGTCTTATCAAACCATCCCAGTGAATTCTACCAGGATTACTTTGGTATTGGCTAAAAATGTTAACGGCATAACTTATGTCGGGCCTGGTTCTACTAGCGAGGAACGATAGACAGCCTAGTAAATTTCTATAGGGATATTGTTTCATTTCTTCTATTTCAACATCTGATTGTGGACACTGTTTCTTTGAGAATACTGTACCCTTGCTGATTGGAAGTGAGGAAACCGGTACGAAGAATTTTGTAAACCTTTTACGAATATCGTCAATATAAATTGACTGACTCAACAAAACTTCTCCCCCCCTTTTCTTCAAACTCAACTCCCAACAGCTTTCTAGTTTTTCCCAAAATTTTTAAATCAAAATGTGTCTTCAATAATCCTATGGCTTTATCTATTATCTCCTCGTCCTTACCGAACAAAACCATGTCATCAACATATAAAAGTAAAATCAACACACCATTAAAATCATATGCACAGTTACACCAATTTAGTTTGCTAAAACCTAGTTCTATCAATACTTTATGAATCTCGAAGAACCATTCTCTACCACTTTGATGCAATCCATAGATAGCTTTATCCAATTTGCATACAAAATCTTCCTTACCTTCTACAACAAAACCGGGAGGCTGAGACATGTAAATATCATCTTTTAATGGTGCATACAGATAAGCTCCTTTGACATCACACTGTCTGTGGGTCCAACCCTGTAAAACTACTAAAAGTGAGAAGAAAAAACGAATTAGACTGAAATTAATGACTGGGCTAAAAGTCTCTTCGTAAGAAACTCCTTTAATTTGTTTAAAACCCTGTGCCACCAGTCTGGCCTTATACCTGGCCACCTCGCCCTTTTCGTCTCTTTTCAACGCAAAAACCCACCGGCATCCTATGATATCTGTATCTGATGGTAACTCAACTAGGTGCCATACCTGTCTTTCTGTCATGACTTTCATCTCTTCTTCCATGGCCTCTACCCACTGTTTATGCTGTGGTGATTTCAATGCTTGCTTGTAAGTATTAGGCATCTGTATATCGTCTAGTCAAGAACTGGCATAACTTGTGGATGCGGTAGCTGGTTTATCTGATATTTTCCCTTTATATCCATTTTTATCTGAGGAATCGGAATGGATTCTTTCCAATCGACCAAATGGATTTCTTTTCCAATCGCTACTTCTAAGATCTTGGGCTGGCAAGGGACTCTTATCAATTTGGGTTTCTTCAGGACTATCTTTTTCCACCAAATCTTCGTCACTCTCACGGGGTAGATTCTGACCTAAATTGATAATAGAAACGTCTTCATCTCCCTCATGTTTGGAGTATGATTCGGTGTTAGGATTATCACTGGGACCCATCATTGCTCCACTGTCGCCTTCCATCCCTTGTGAATCCTCACAGAATCTGACATTTATGGTCTCCACCACATTATTGGTGTCCGGGAACCATATCCGATAACCCTTGGTGTTAAAGGCATATCCAATCATCACCCCTTTCTTCGCCTTGGCGTCTAACTTCGCTCTGTGTTGTCGTGGTACACCAACATACGCGATGGACCCAAACGGCTTCAAGTGGTTTACCGATGGCTTATACCCTCCAAAAAGCTCAAATGGTGTCTTACTTAGACCTTTATGTACAACCCTGTTCCAGACATAGGTGAAACTTAAAACTGCATCAGGCCAAAATTTTGTCTCTAACCCACTGTCTGCTAACAAGCACTTCGCCCCATTTGATACTGTCTGGTTGAACCTTTCTGCAGTACCGTTCTGCTCTGGTGTATATGTGTTTGTGAGTTCATGTTTTACCCCATGATCATTGCAAAATTGTGTAAAATTATTGTTTACAAACTCAGTCCCGTTATCGGTACGGATACTTTTTATTTTCCGCCCTAGGAACCTCTCTGCACGAGCGACATGATTTCTAAAAATCCGGAAAACCTCAGATTTTTCACACATAGGGTAAACAGAGCACTTACGTGAATGGTCGTCTATAATCGATAAAAAATATTTTTCACCGTTGCGACCAATAGTACTGCAAGGACCCCAAGTATCCATATAGATCAAATCATTGGGATATTTAGAGCGTCTAAAATTTACAGATTTAAAACTAACCCGTCTGAACTTGTTAAGTGTACAGGTTTCACAGTCAAAATTATGATCTTCAAATTTTTCCAACCCCTTTATGGCATGTTTCCTAATTGTATCCCGGACTACATATGGACTTATATGTGCTAACCTTCGATGTACCAGTTCATCGTCAACTTTCCTGGCCACACAAGCACTGCAATCCTCTCTTATTCTGGCAACTCGGGGATTTTTAGGACAAACCTGATATAAACCATTCTTTAATTTGGCAAAAAAAACAGTTTTATCATACCGGTTTTTAATTCTTACCATACCTTGACCGCCTTCGAACCTGAGACCTTGTCTGTCTAAAACAGAACCTGAAATTAAATTCAACTTAAGATTAGGTGAATACATGACATTGTACAAATGGAATGTTCTGGAGCCAAACTGTAGCTGAATTGTCCCTCTACCTGTAATCGGGAATGTCACTCCTTCGATAGCTACGGATAATTTATCGTCCTTTATTTCCTCAAAATCCTGGAACCACTCCTTCACTTTACAAAAGTGATGACTAGCAGCAGTGTCGAAAGTCCATAAATTCGAAGATTCTTCAAAATTACTCACATAAGTTTGCACAAGATTAATCGAAGGAAATCTCACCTTCTTATTTGCTGAATTTGGTTTTGATTTATAACGCACAGGACTTATTCCACGTGCAGGGGAATGACTTCTAACTGCCGTACTCTTCCGATAAGGTGATGTATTTCTTGGTGGAACACGCTGTCTCTGTTGGTACTCGTTAACGGGATTTCCATTGAAACAATTTTTTTTAATATGTCCCACCTGATTACACCTAAAACATGTCATATTTTTCTTGCGTGTGACTGCAGAATAAGCTTTGACTTCATGCATTTTGTTACGGTCTTGTTCTCGTACCGTCAGTCTATCTTCCTCAGCTACCAGTTCTACGAGTATGTCCTTAAATTTAAATTTTTCTTCTGGCCATCGTAATATGGATTGTGAAATGCTATCATAAGTTTCTGGTAAGTAGCGTAATAACTGAAAACTAACGTAAATTTCATTAATTGGTTGGTTTATACCTCGTAATTTTTCAACAATTCTCGTTAAACGTGCTGCAAACAGGCTAATTTTTTCATGTGGTTGAATTCTGCTAGAAAATAGTTCATTAATCAGTTGCATATGCCTCGACCTATTGTCGGGTTCAAAAAATAATTTTAATTTGAGCCATGCTTCTCGGGCATTCTCTATTCCCTCCACTATTTTCCGAAATTCAGGGGAAATATTTAAATAAATCAATGAAATTGCGGTTCCTGCACGGAGATTATAATCCCTAACGTCACGATATGTAACTTCAGGACCCGGATACTCTACCTGAGTAGTTACACTCTTTGTAGTATCGGTATCTTTACTCGCTGTGCTTTCAACTTCCGTTTTTTTCATTCTTAGTTTTAAGTCTTGGTACTAGCTCTGTGCCTGCTACTATGCCCCAACATCCACGCTCCATAAGAATGTACCTCATATCTTCAGCCCAATTCCCGTAATTTGTTGCGTTCAGCTTCTCTATTTGGGTCTGCATTTTAATTGTATCCCCGAAATTCACACTTTTCAAAACTTCAAATTCTTTCAAAATACAAAATAAACTTCACTTGTCGTCTATGTTAATATGCATCAACATTAAACTTATTTCAATTCCATTCAACGCCCCCCCATCTTCAGGGCCACTGATATAGTATCAAAACTTAAAAACATATTATTTTCATGGGCGAAATATTGTAATAACATTGTTGCTAATAATCCTTTCAGTTGTTATGAGCATATACCGTCAATAACATCTGGTCATTGCCTATTTAGCTTTTATGGTCATATACCTTCAGTAACATCTGGCCCATAACCTCTCTTATTGTCAGCGTGCACGTGAAACGAGCACGTCAACAAAAAACCTAATAATTAAATTGCAGAGTAAAATCGCAGAAGAAACGTTGTTTGTTACAATAGGTATACGTTAAAACTATTGATGAAAGCATAGACGACAAGACTTTTTCAACAATAACAATTCAAATTTATTTGTTTAAAATATTAAAAGTTAGTTTAACAATCTTCAACAATAAAATATCCATATCAATCAATAGCGTTCTCTAAATTAATTAAAAAAACAAGTCTCATATATACAAACAACAGTGTCTATACACTGTGATGGAATTACCTCAAGTTAGGCATAGGCAAAGACTGTTAGCCCCTTATTCTATTTTCTTTACTGCGTCTTAAACTTAAACTATAAATCAACATTACCTTTCTTCAGATTGTCCTCAGCTTCATTATCTATCTACTCAACGGTATATTACTGAATCGTATGTGAGCCTTATATACGCCTCATCTAATGATATTCAACGATCCGGTTTGTTTAAAACGCACCAACTACTGGAAACTGAATAATAAATTATTTACGGTAGCTTCTTCACAGCTGTGGAAATTCGATTAAAGAATTGATCCGGTTATCAGGTTTTATGATCAAACCGGTCTAAAACAAATGACGTAATACCCGGAAAGGCAAGTACATGATTAGTTTCACAAGTAGTCTTTAGTGTAACTCGCTAACATATATATATATATATATATAAGTTATCTTCCTACAAATTTTAACTCTAATTCCAATACATAATTGCAACCTCAGTGGCCTATTATTGACTGAGTTAAGTGGTCATATATACCGGTGTGCCAACCATAACTTTAACGATCACAGGCTCCCTTTCCCTTTCGGAACTGAAAAGAATCCATCTAATACTGGTTCCTCGGTTCCGGCATTCTTATTATGAGCCTACCTATCATCTGAGCGGGATTGTTTAGCTGATTGCGATTGCTTTCCCTAGTTCTAAGGTCTGCATCTACATAATTATTACTAAATCTGAAAAAAAATTATAAATCTTTTTAAAAACTTCAACCAAAATTCACATCTTTCATCTAGTTTTATACCTAAGGCCACACAATGTATACCAAGGTTTGGAGGAGTAAATCCACCTTTTTAAACCTTGGGGCATTTTTCGGTTCTTTTAAAAATGCAAAATACATTTTAAAATTTAAATTATTCGGGGAAAAAAGCTGGTATAGTATGTTTTAAACATTCATAAATTCCTTTGGTGGACGAAATTTATAAAATGAATCTTGTTGCAATGTTCAGAAACGTTCAGGCTATCTGAAAGTACCATTTTTATTTGATTATCCGCATTTATGTAGCTGTAAATAGTAGAAAAATTTTCTCCATAGGTTTACATTGATATAAGCGAATTTAATACGGTTAGTACACAGCTGCCTTAAGCATTTGTACCATAATTCGGGTGCACTTTAAAAGTGTCCCAAGAAGCGCTTATCCCATGTAATGTCTCTGTATTCATAAAAAGAATTCTGTCTTGACGATAGATATTATTGCAGTTTGCATTAAAAAAAAAACTTTCTTCCTTTCTCCTTACCCTGCAGAATTAGCGTGTTTTTCAAAAATTAAAATCGTTATTGTTCCCTAAATGAATCCCACAATTTCGTCTGACCTTGAATAATACATACACCATGCACACATTTGAAAACATCCTTAACTCAGTAGCCCATTTCCCGATTTCAAAACACTTCTTTTACTCTGTCTCTACTCAGATTTAGAAATATTATATTGATACAAACTGGGAAATATGCAAATATCGCCTGTCCTTACATTAAAAACTAACGATCGATTGTACCTTACAGTAAAACTATCAAAGTTGGTATAATATATGCATGTATATATACATGTATAATATATGTATGTATATATATCGTAGTAAATATAAAAGGTATTAATATCATAAAAGTATGTTGTTGTTAATGCCCCCTGGTTGGAGGTTCCATTCACCAGGTCCTAATAGGCTATTGGGTTGAAAGGGATGGCTCCTGTTTTTAATTAACACCCCAAGGGTCGGAATCCGACTAAACGTCCGGTCCCGTAATTTTGAATAGAGTCAAGTGACGAGACCGGAACACTTGACCGTGCACCTCCAGAGGTAAATTTGAGAATTTAGAGGAGACACCCACACCTATTTTACGTGCCCCGATCACCATTAGTGAACACAGCGGCGGATTTGCAGCGACGAGCATCGAACCAGGGACGTTCACTTCACTTGCCCGCTGCTCTTTCGAACTGGGTAACCGCGTCCGTTAAAAGTATGATATACATTATTATCAACGAAGTCTATATTGTTATGATCTGAAAGCAGTCTTTTTCTGCGTTCAGAGGTGGTCTCCCAACCGCTTGCCAGGTTGGTGGCCATGTCTTTGGATAAAAATAATAATGCATTATTACAGATTATTTGAAGACAAAATTTATAAATTCTTAAAATATTTATAAAAAATCTTTTGGGTGTTGAATTCAGAGCAATAATGTAGAAAGTATTTATTCCTGTAAATTTCCATTATATTGCTTTAAGCTTTGTATATTTTTGTTCTCGTTCAACAAAAATTTTTGACCAATCTCTATTCTTTTTGTTTTCTTTGCTTAAAAGATAATAAAGATATTTTCGGATCAAGATATGTAAAACTCATGATTCTCCGTGATTACATTAGCATATGCAACCTTTTTTTAAGCCGCACCATACGGTATATCTGTGTGTAAAATTTATTTGTTCTGGAATGGAATCTTTCATGACTCTCCATCTTTAAAAGAATACATCTAAAATTTTTTATTCAGTATCCGTTTGACATTTTGTTTCATTTTTATTTTACTAAATTTTCTCCGAATTATTTTTGGAGTAAAATTTTTTTAAAAATCTCCTCGAAGCAAAAAATTATTCATAAAACGATTATTTTTGTTTATTAGGATTATTGAAATTTTTATAAAGCATTTTTTATGAGTCCTGTAGCCAAACTGACATGAAACTTTATTGTGGACAAAAGATGAGCGATTTTTCATACATAACAATTTGTTCAACAGGATTATCAAAAGCTAAAAATTTTTTGTTTTCTCCCTTCATACTCAACCAAAATATATAAATGAGGCACAATTTTAAAGATTAAGATCTCCGCTTCGTGCTAATTGTTAATTTAAAATTACAAATCTTATTGTTTGTTTTAAAATCAAAGTATAAACACTATAAAAAAATTTTCTTCTTAGATGGCGCGCGCGCTAGATTTTTAAATTTTACCATTACTAATCGCACTGAACTTTTAAATTTTAAAATCGTTTTCTTTTACAATCATTATATGAATTCATTAACGGGTTTATTTATTGGCAACATCCGTGTAGGTGTACATTATTCTTTTTGCATGAAAAAACCATTTATTTGGACAAAAATCTTATTTTCTTTCCACTCGCATTGATCTTTTAAATTTCAAAATCGTCTGCTTTTATTATCATTCTGTGAACTAATTAATAAGTTTCTTTACTGGCAACATCCGGATAGATGTACATTATTCTTTTTGTTTGGAAAAACTGTTTGGATTAAAATCTTCTTTCCTTTCGCCCTGAAGAACATTTTGTTCATGATATTTTTCTTTGGTATGTCTTTTTAAATTTAAATTTTATTTATTCGATTCTATGTATACAACTGCATTACATATTAGAAAATTCTACAAAGCTGTCAAGGAATGCTTCTAATTCATCTCTTCTATCTACTGCACATTTCTGATTTAAAATTCAATCAAAAAGTTACTGCTGATTATATTTTCACATCAAATATTGTGTAAAAAGAGATTTTATAATGTAAATATCCCATTATCCACGAGTTTGTGTCATACTTAACTTTCCATACTATCTACAAATGTGTTTTGACGAGTTGTTACAAAAATACATTTGGAATTTCTGATATATAAAATGAGATTCATTTTAACACATGTTGAAGAAAAAACATTACTGAATGCCTTTCTATAAAAAAAATACCAAAATTTTGTAGCACGGGTTTCCATAAAGTGATATTCTTACAAAAAGAAATAACCAGAGGAAAATGCTCAAAATATGCACACAAAAAAATAAGAAATGCAAAATACCCAAAGTAGCTGGATACCTACATAATTGCGGCGTTCGTTAATTTAATTATCACTGTTCTTTTCTTTCCAGAACAATCTGAAGGTGATGAGTGTTATCGGTAGTGTAATTTGCCCGAAAAGTACTTACATCGGAGGCTGTTCTTTTTGGGCCTTTGCCAGATCCCTTTCCGAATTACCCTCTCGAGATTGGCACCGTTTGTTATTATATCCTCTTCCGCAATGAGTAATGTTTGTGGCTGAACAGGCAGTTCGCAAAGATTTTACATGCTTCCTAGAAAATTCTGATGCATCGGAGAGTTGAATATTTAAAATAATGCTTGTTGGAAAAACAGGTCTGATTCAAATATTTGTTTCTTTCATTAGCTAAACAATCTTGTTCTCTTTTAAACCAAGAACGCTAGTAGTCGTGACGTTGTCACAAATGCACTGTTAATATTTTTGCAGAAGAAAAAAATGCACGGTTTTGCACGTTTCTCGAATCGTAAAGTGTTGAGTGTAATTAATTTTTCACTTTGAATGCAGTGCTAAAAAACATTATTGCAGATTCACACATAGCGGCATTATTATTTAAAAAAAAACGGGTTATATGTGTGAGTTCATAGTTTTTGTCTATAGAAACCTTGTTGCATTGTCGACCAACTTTTTTTGCATCATTATTAGGGCATTGTTTAAAATCTCTTGATCTGACACACACACACGTATATATATATATATATATATATATATATATATATATATATACGTAATATGTTAAATCTTATGCCCTCTATTCTAGCATTTAAATTCCCTTTTCTAAATCCAATCCCCAGTAATATTAATTTATCGCTTTAAAACCCTTAGCCACAGAACTTCACATGAATCGCATGCCTTTGCATTTATACATATGTACTCAGGAGTGGGTTAGCATCGCGAGCCCCAAAATCTGCTGACCTTACAAATAATAGTCACATGCCTACCTCGCCCTTGCGTTTAATGTTGAAAGGTGATATTATTTCCGAGCCGTCTTCTGAAATGAACGGATGTATTTTTGTCGTTCTAATAAACGATTCGGCCCGACTGCTTCCAAATTTAATTTTATTCTTTTCAGGCTGAGTCTAGCCCCAACCATGTAAATATGAGCAAGTTTTCACTTTCAGGTTATAATTTAAGTACGTGATATAATGGGTATATTACTTACTTACACTCACACACACATCCTGGTTTTAAAGCGATAAATTAATATTACTGGGGATTGGATTTAGAAAAGGGAATTTAAATGCTAGAATAGAGGACTTATATATATATATATATATATATATATATATATATATATATATATATATATATATATATATATATATATATATATATATATATATATATATATATATATATGATGTTTGCCCCTTGGAATGAAGTTTGTGGTTTATAATATAAACAACTTTTAGTGCATATAAGGTAATAGTTGACATAAAGGTAGACCCACGCTCAGTGCAATTAAATTTTCCAACAAAATTTCTTATAAATATATGTTTGTAGTTTACGCTTTTTGAAACCCT
The DNA here is from genome assembly GCA_907164885.2 of Dolomedes plantarius. Taxonomy (NCBI): domain Eukaryota; kingdom Metazoa; phylum Arthropoda; class Arachnida; order Araneae; family Dolomedidae; genus Dolomedes; species Dolomedes plantarius. Next base: position 23,688,914 of record OU015493.1, on the reverse strand, counting down.
GTCTCATTGTTAACCAACAACTCTAGTCCCGTCATTGTTGGAATGCTGCTGAATCGATAGACATATATATGTCTGTATGTCTATTGGAATAAATTAATGATGTTTATAGTTTGGAGTGAGACATGCGATTTTAACTGACATAGAGTTATATATATGTTTAGATGTATAACATTCTGTTGAGTAATAATGTTACATACATTAGTTTGTTGTTTATCGTTTATTCTTACCTGATATTATCGACAACAAATGGTTACTCATCTCTCCTTTTCGTGAATTCCGTTCATTTGACACAAAAGTACAAACTTGTTTCTGTCTATCGGAAAAAAACTTATGATATTTATAGTTATAATTGCACCATTAATTGACACAGAAATAAAAATCTACACTTAATTCTCCTTCCCACTAAAAAGGTGAAGAAAACTAAGTTAAAAAATAACTAAAAACACTTGAAAGCTTGATGGCTTGATGCTTGGTTGCTCGTGCGCAGGAAAACGCATTTTAAATAAGTCTTCCTCTCATTACTTCGTTTAACTGGACAAAGCAACATCTGCTGATTTCTAGGTAAGCCATTTTGAAACAGAAATTCGGCTAATTTTCGACAACCTTGAGCTAGAAATTAGAGGACCAATTTTGTTAACACGAGATACTATCCCGACTCTATGTCAGAGTTTTCACAGTCAAAATAGAATTACGGATCGTTATAATAGGAACTCGAATTGTTGTAAAATACAACGACGAATGACACCATACGTCTACGACTGGAAAGAAGGTCTTTAGTACCGATGCAGTATTTCCAAGAGCAGGCTTTACGTGTATGCTTGTTTATAGTACCATATTTGGATCTGTGACTGCAAAAAACTTCAGCGGTCTCTTGGCAGAAACTCACGAATAGATAAAATGACTTATCTAAAGTCTTTCCATAATTGATCCTGGTTAATCTTCATAAGATGGCTCGTTAGAAATGTTAAATTACTCCAACAAGGTGAATGGTACAAGAAAGACAAGGATCGGGAGATAAGTGGAAGGCACATCCCATTTTGGACGACCTTTCACGTCTGTTACAATTTTCACAATCAACTCATCCAAAGTCACATCGCAAATAGGAAAACAAAATACGTATCTATGAGATATCTCATGCTACTATGTATGTATATTTTTTAGATACATGTAAGACATATCTCATGTTATGCATGTATCCGTGAGATGTAAAGATGACATTGTAAGAAATAAGCTTGAGCTCTAGAAGGGGGTGTTGAAAATGCCGGTTGTCATAAGGCCACAAGAAATTGCATTCTGATCCAGGGTAATGCTTCCAGAGTTTTCACACGATGATTGTCATACATGTCATAGAATTGATCCTATAAGCCTTGTATGTTTTGGGAATAGAATTTATGGCACATCCACCCTACTCTCAGAATGTTGCAAATGTGACTTTTCTCTTTTCTCCAGGGTAAAAAAGATCGAATGCGTGATCGCTTATTTCCCACAGATAATGCGCTGAATAATGCTGAGGCAATTGTGGTGAACAAGCTATGAAATGAAGGGTTATAACATAGCTTTGAGAAGGGAAAGAAAGATGGAATATATATATTTGAAGGCAGGAAGAAATATATCCATTTATCCTAACCGTTATTCAAAGTTTTTTGGGCATATATATACAGTGTTTAAAGTGTACAGTGTTGTTTTTTGAATACCCCTCGTGTCTGGTCTATTTGCCATGATTTAACACCAAACGTTTCCGACCTTAATTTTTCAATTTTATTTAGGATTCAAACAAATAAAAAACTTATACTAGTTTTAACGAAGTAGCTTAGACTAAATTATAACTAAGGTATTTGCAACAAATGTCCCATTTTCAATGAAAAGTTTAAAGCTAGAACCTGCAGAATGAAAAGAGATGAATTAGGTTTATTAAACTATTGTGATTCTGACTTAATAATCATGATAATGTTTAGTTTTTATTGTATTATTTTAATATTATGAGAGTTTCAGTCGAGGTGTTTTTATAAAACATACTTTCCTCACTTTTTGAACTTTATATGTAAGATGGATTTTTTTAAAAAAGATTTTACCCAGTGAGATATAGTTTTCTTACCCTATTAATTGACATAGTGTCACGTGTGGTTTCAAGGGTCTCATTAAGTGGTCTTTGAAATTCTGATCGGTTAATGAACAAGGAGTTGGAATATATTTTTTTTCTTCTCCGAAGGAGGCAGGAATAATGGAAGAGTAAATGCATTAGTAAAGTTGTAAAAAAAGCCTCATTACTATCTTAATTTTTTCCTCGTGTAATAGGTTTTTATTCGGTCATGCAAAAACGTTAACGAGCTTTCTTATAATTTGGTCTTTTTTGAATTAAGGTTTATGGAAATAATCGTTTGCTTCGAATAATTCTAAAATTACGGTATACTGGAACTCCCTTATCGTTTTCATTTTAAGAAGAGATACATTAGTAGAATGCTTTTGCCTTACTTATTTGCAGAAATTCGGTAACCGAGCAATAATTATCGAAATATTTTTTGTTTAAATATAGTAGACACAAATTCAACAAACCTTCATCGAAAATTTTAAGTGTTTTTTATCCCCAATTATGTTGGAAGTTTTCTGCAAGGTTTTTATTTTAAATTTTTCAGCTTTTGAAGAATTAACAATCGTAAGTTCGATAGAATGTTCTTTCTTCGATAGAATGTTCTTTGTTGCAGCTGGGAAATATCTATTTCCAAAATAGTGATTAAATAAAGAAATCGCGCACCCACCTTTCATAACGTCTAGTTAATTTCACATCTTTTGACTTCTATATTCGCTTACATTGAAGATATATGCATCTGTATCCGCGATTATTCAATTTTTTTTCCATTTTAGTTTAATATAGATACGAGTATTACAGATTGATAACTTCTGCTTTACATGATTGTATAATAAGAGGAAATATGTTCATGCTGAAATTGTTAAAAAAATGTTGTAATTTTTAAATAGAAAAAAATATTGTAAATTTTTAATGGTAAAAAGTATTCTAATGTTTAAATTGTAAGCTCGAAGAAGTGAAACTAAATGAAACCCCACAATGATATACAGTGGAATCTCGATCGATCGTTTTCAGATCCGTCGTTTTTCCGTATGTACCGTTCAGTTTATCCAGTCCCAACGATCATATTGCTTTGTTACGTTTCCGCATCTATCGTTTTCCCGCATTTATCGTTCATTTCAATCGGTCCCTTGAAAAACGATAGATCGAGATTCCACTGTATTTGAATCATTGACAGAATTATTAATTAGCCCGTGATAGATTTATCAAAGGCATAATGCAGTACAAAATTAATGTTGCCATTAATTTCTGAAAACATTGGAATTAATAATGACTTCGCATTTCATAAAAAGAATAATTTCTTTATTTCATTGACATTAATTGACATTTCATTATCTCATATATATATATAATTCCGGCTTGTCGTAAATTATAATAATTTTCTTTAGGAGAAATTACTGATGAAATATTTGAATGAGACAAAACATAATTTTGCTCTTAAAAATTCTACTTTATCAACTTATGTATTAATTATTACCAGTAATTTCTGTGGGATTAATATTGCACTTTAGTAGCATAGATTATTGTCAGTTATTAATTTCATTAACAAATTAATTGACTGTAAGGATAAAAAAATTAATATTAATTTATATTTATATGCCAAAAATAGCTTAATTAAACGCATACAGATAATTTTAAAAAAAAGCTGAGCTTGCATCTATTGGTAATCAATGAGTACAATAACAAGGAATGAATCATAATTAAGTTTGTATGAACGTGTCATAGAAAGAGAAAGTTAATTAACTGTGAATGTTTTGTATATTCTTTATTCGTTAAACTTCAATCAATATTGTCTCGCATTTGCTTTTGCAATTATTTTTTACTGTATGAGGTAAACTGATAAAGATGATTTCGGCCTGTTTCCTTATGAATTAATTCACTAGGGAGACCTACTTTTTTCGTTATAAATATAACCTGTTAAATAGAAATGGAAGTACAGTGTACTCCTGATTTTTCCAGGTTAAGGGACGGGTAGAGTAGCACAAATAATTGAAAAACACGAATAATTGATAAACCGATGTCTATTAAATTGTATTGTATTTTAAATATAGAATAATACACTTGCTTTTCTATTTTATTAATTTAATTTATGAATGTAATGCATAATTTTTTTTGATTTAATAAATCTTTGATATGTTTTTCGATATCGTCACGAATACAAATTTTCCTAAAATAATATACTGTATTCATAATCCCGAGAAATTAAAGAATTATTATTTTAGTACATTATCGCATCCTTTGTCAAATGAAAACAGTTTGATTAAATAGAAAAATGCTATTTTAAAAAGCTTGTTTTTTATATATGTATGCTTGAAGAAGAAATTTACACGTAGTTTATTAATAAATTAATTCGGTATCGTTTTGGATGAAGATTTCAGATTTTTCTCTTCACGGATATAGGAGAATACTATACTGTAGTTTATGAAAACAATCAAATAAAATAAAACTGCTAAACTGTGAAAAAAAATGCAACTCTTTTTTAGTCATATATCTTATAATAAAAGTCTTTTCTTCATAAATGTGAAAATTCTATTGTGAACATTCTAATGTGAACATTCTAGGAACAAAATATATTAATTTTATCCCTTCTCCAGTTACACATATACAACAAAGTCTGCTATAACACAGCAATGCAGAACATTTAAAGCACAAACGTATTATAAAAAATTCATAAAAAGTTGAAAAAGCATTTATTATATAGAACTTAGATTTCGCAGAGCAAATATCGATTTTAGTCAAGGTTTTCTTGAAATTTAAGTTTAGACAAAGTAAGTTTAGAAAATTTAAGTTTAGACAACTAACGAAAATGAACTTGCTTTGTTTCACTTCTCAGTTTAAAAGCTCAGCGGAACATTATGTACTTAAATTTCGCTTTAAACTTTTAATATGTCTGTTGTGTTGTAAAGTTATGGTATGATGTATTCATTATTTTTTGCTACGTTTCCGCGAATTAGCGCCATATTGGTTGCTATGGAGATATATTTGGGCTTCGATCCCTGTTGCTTTAAAATGGGCGATACTTTGAGGGCCTTGGTTTCAAGTAAAAGTGTATTATGAATACTTATGCATTTTGATCTAATGCATTTAGACTGAAAGTTATTAGATCCTGCGGAAAAAGAATAACAAGGTAATGAACAATTAGCGCGTTAATGGATAGTTCTGAAATTCAATTTTTAAATTATTTACTGAAAGTTTCCGCCATCATTTACCCCTTTGTACTCTGAATACACGGAATGGTCAATTAACGCGTTAATTTATTTTTGCTTCCTTAATCGGATTGGAAAAGAGATAAAGGGTATTTCCGTGCATTTATGCCATTTTCCTTATAAAAAATCACGAGAAGCTTTTAGTGTTTAGGTGGAAGGCATTTTTCTCGACGTTTTATAGAATTAGATTACTAACAGGTAGTAACTTGACAGTTTCAATCAAGGAATTACTGTTAATACAATTAAGGGTGCCGTACTTGTCAGACATTCAAGACATGTCTGTAGCTTTAACTGAAATATTATTTTGCATTATGAGAATTTTTTTACATCTTAAAAATAACATGTTGTGCTTAAACTGTAAAGGTGAAACAAAAAATAATTTATTTCCTATCATGTGAAAACATCTCTGCGCAGCTAATTTTTACATAGAGATTATATATATATATATATATATATATATATATATATATATATATATATATATATATATATATATATATATATATATATATATATATATATATATATATATATATATATATATATATATATATATATATATACCAAACCGCTGGACCTAAAGGGCTGAAATTTTGCATGGTGATTCTTCTTATAGTGTAGGGGTGCACTAAGAAAGAGTTTTGAAAAATTCTTCTTAGATTTTTAAAATTAACACTTCTTAGATTTTTTAAAATGAAATTTTTAAACTGTTTTAGTAACTTTTTTCAGTTTGCATTTAAAATAATAATTTGAGGGTTTTAAAATTTATATCACGAGAAATATCATAAAAATTCCTTTATAATGAAATCTTTTTCGAATCTTAACCTCCATTTTCTAATTTTTGGTGAATTTTTAAAGATTAATTTTTAGAATTTAATTTATTAAATGCTGATCACGTGATTTCAGTTTCTGCTACTTTGAATAAATTTATCGTCACGTGATAACAACGAAATAGACAAAAAAAAAAATTTCTCGCTAATGCAGCAGACGATTGGACATTATCCAAAAAAATATTAAAATACAGTAAAAGATATGTTTCTCAAACTGTACTATATTCTTTAGTATGTCCTATTAGATTTAATTTGAATATTTTCTTCTACATTATTTTGTCTTCCCTTACGATTATTTTATAAATATATATATATATATATATATATATATATATATATATATATATATATTTCACATCAATTCTATACATTGATCGGCGTATTTTTTATAAATATATGTATTTATTTTTTTGGGAATTAATTGCATACATTGACCATTGTATTTAATTTGAATGTACTCCGTAGCGAAGTGCGGTTTTTCAGCTAGTGTATATATATATATATATATATATATATATATATATATATATATATATATATATATATATATAAATAATATTAAAAAACTAGTAATTTCTTAATTCAACACTCTTAACATTTAAAAACTGTTAATTCCTCACTTTACTATTCCAAATTACAAACCCTTTTTTAATCCCTTAAACTATTTAATTCCCTTTGGGCATTCGCGTTAAATTCCATTATTACAGCCTTCGTCAAAATCATTCAAGATGGCTGTCTTTTTTAACTAAAGGGACGCTGCGTGTCGTCAGTACAAGTTTAAATCAGTTCTGCACATCAACAACAACTTTAAACCAATCAACTATTAAGACACATCCTTTAATCACGTGATGGACTGAAGTTTATATAAGACTTGTTACCCGGAAGTAGGACGGATTCCTGTATTTTCACTTGCTACATCCATACCGACGGATCGGTCGGTATATTGAATAAAAATGTTCCCGTAAAAAGCTCATATTAGTCGTCTTTAATTATGAAATAATTTTATTTTGAGCATAACTGCATCTCCTCACCGTAGCATGGGAGACTAGATATCTTCTGAGTCTACGATCTGTCTCCCATGTTACATATATATATATATATATATATATATATATATGTACAGTGGGTGATCGGTTAACGAACAGTTCGGACTGCGAACAATTCGAACAACGAACACTTTCACGAAAGATTTTTGTGTTCGGACAACAAACATATGTTCGGATAACGAACTAAAACGAATTCTACCGAACACCTCTGTGACAAAAGGTCGGAAAAAGTTTCTAGTAGTCCACGATCAACCAAGGGTTGGTTCAGTGAGTTTATGTAATAATTCTAATCAAGAGGTCTACAAACGATACAATTTTAGTTATGAACATTTATTTTACATGTATGTACAACCCTTAAAGGGGGGTCTACAAATTGCCACTAATCTAAGAGCCATGCGTACACGGTCGCATACTGCGTAGTTTACGCCAAGATTTTGTGAATTGTACTCGTAACCTTTATGTACGCTAGTTGGTTTCTGCCCTTCTGAATTTTTGTATCAGTGCTTTTTTGAATCCCTTATAAAAAAATAAATTAAAATAAAAATATTAGAAAATCTGGAAATGTTATGAAGCCTAAAAAAAGTGGATTGTCAAGATCTGTGCTCATCATAAAAACCAAGCAAGAGATTATAGCCAACATAGAGAGTGGGCAGAAGATATCTGATGTTGCTAGGCAATATGGCTTGAACAGGTCTACAGTAGGCACAATCTTAGCTAAGAAAGATACCATCAAGAAGGCTCAAGTAGCTAAAGGAATAACGAAAATCACATCTGAGAAGCAAAGAAGTGCCATCCATGAAAAAATGGAGAGGTTGCTTTTAGTTTGGATAAACGAAAGGGAAATGAAAAGAGATGTAACTAGCATGGCCATCATTCAAGAGAGGGCTAGAGAAATTTTTGAGTAGTTGAAGGAACAAACTCCAGGTTCGTCATCCGAGGAGTTAGAATTCAAGGCTACCACTGGCTGGTTTGCAAAGTATAAGAGGAGATCTGGCATTAAACATGTGGTAATGCATGGTGAGTCTGCTAGCGCAGATAAAGAAGAAGCTGAGAAGTTCTGTCTCAAATTTCAAGAATTCATTGAAAAAGAATGGTATTGTCCACAACAAATTTTCAATTGTGATGAAACTGGTTTGTTTTGGAAGCGCATGCCGAACCGTACCTACATCCCAAAAGATGAGAAAAGTTTTCCTGGTCATAAACCCATGAAAGACCGATTGACGTTACTTTTAGGAGCTAACGCTAGTGGTGATATGGAGCTTAAACCACTTCTCGTTTATCACCCTGGGAATCCTAGAGCATTAAAAAAAATTCCATAATCAAGAAAAGACTGCCAGACATGTGGAGATCAAATCAGACGGCATGGGTCACGCAGGTTCTTTTCAAAGAATGGCTGTTTGAAGTTTGTGCTCCCAGCATCAAGGACTACCTTCAGACCAATGATTTGCCATTGAAAGCACTGCTGCTACTGGACAATGCACCAGGACACCCAAAGGAACTTGAAGATAATTTGCTGATAGACTTTCCCTGGCTGACAGTTCAGTTCTACCTCCGAATACGACTTCGTTGATTCAGCCAAAGGATCAGGAGGTTATTGTGGGTTTCAAGAAATTGTACACTCACGCGGTGTTTCGAAGTGTGCCAATTATCCTCCACAATGACATTAAAAATGTTTTGGAAAGAAAAATTTGACATTCTTGAAGCTATCCGACTCATTCAAAAGTCGTGGTCAGAACTCACTCAACGACAGTTGATTTCTGCTTGGCGAAGTGGGAGGATGTCAGAGCAACGGTCTTAGAATGGCACTCAAACCAAGCCGATGTCAATAGGGTTGTGGATCTCTACAACGACAATGATATTAATCACTTCCGATTAATTCTGAAGAAGAAAGAAAAGCAATCGGCTTTGGACATGTTCTTTAACGACCCATTAACAAAAAAAATGATTGATTAATGTGCAAGACTATTATTTTGGTAAAAATAAACTTAGTAAGTATATATTTATCTTTTAATTTAGTTTTTAGGGCCTCCAGAACGAATTAATCGAACCATAAAAATCTATTGTAAATCGATGATCGGTTAACGAACATTTCGGTTTACGAACATAGTCTTGGAACGGATTATGTTCATAAACTGATCACCCACTATGTAATAATTCGGCCCCACTATCCAAATTCAATTTATACTCCTGCCCCATTTTCTGAGACTAAATGTGTGCACGGTCCCGGTTTGATGAGATTTTTCATGCAAAAAAAGGCAAAAAGTCTTCCAAATTAACCTTTAAACCTTTTCAAATACTTCCGTTTTCAGCGAGATGCTGGCGCATCACATTGTTTTAATCAGGTGACCGAACCGAGCTTATAAAGTTATGTGTTTTGGCGCGAAATAAGTAGATGTTGTCCGGGTGCTGAATAGGACGCTGCTCTCGTTCGTCTCGCGTTTCCGTCACATTGCCGCCGGGTCGTTTCACTGATGATATTGAAAATGAAATGACCGTTTAATAATTCAACACAGACAGTTCTAAATTTCTATGCAGATTCATTTAGTCCACGACTACCGTTTGACAAGATACTGATGGAATATGACTGAACGCCTACCACTGCCGGGCATTATATATATATATATATATATATATATATATATATATATATATATATATATATATATATATATATATATATATATATATATATATGTGTGTGTGTGTGTGTGTGTGTGTGTGTGATAATATTACTAACTACCTATAATCGTCCATTCTGAACTTTATCTCTGTTCTGGTAACCCCTCTTTCTTGTCTTTGGCTTAAATGCCTCACCTTTCCACTCACTAACTCCCTCCGCCAATTCTGGCAACTCCCTGAGCTAATGGTATTTTGGCGCTTCTACGAGGAGACGCTGAACTGACTCGAAGCGAATAAGATGTGTTGCTTTACTCGTTAATAAATTAGTTTGTTCCTGAAGCTGACTTTATTATTTTCCGGCCACGATGTAAGCTCTTATTTCATGATATGTCCATTCCGGACATTTCAGATATATATATATATATATATATATATATATATATATATATATATATATATATATATATATATATATATATATATATATATATATATATGTATGTATTTATTCGGAGGGATGTGTGTGATGCGTATAAATACACACGCAACACTCATATACCTCCCACACAACACGTGTGTGTGTGTGCGCGTGTGTATGTATTTGTTTTAACTGAAGGAGATCTTTTTAAGCCAGTCATTATGCTCTTCTGTTAAATAATTTGCAATAAAGGGGTGTCAATAACGGTCAGAATCAGACTAAAGGAAAACTAATTTTTTCCCTTGAAAATGCAACGCAAATCTATATATTTCTGGAAAATCAATACTGCTCTAGTTTTCAAAACTCACAGACACATAATTTTTTTTTTTATATTTTTAATTGCGAGCTTTGGTTACATATACAGAAAATTTTTTTTGTATTCCTTGCATCCTATAAATATGATGTCATGAAATCGTTACAAAACCGTATTTCTAAGATAATGGTGAAATGCATAATTCATATATAAAATGATTAATGAAAAATTTCTTTTAAGACTTTAATTCATCCTCGAATATGCGCGCCTTTCTTTTGCATCCGAATAAATGGGCGTATTTATTTATTTATTTATTTATTTTTGAATTTTGAAATAAGAGAGCGCAATTCTCAGGAAATTGCTGCTTCATTAAAACAGAAGCGCTGTTTATATCTCGAATTTCTCAGAAAATTCTTTCTTTTTCAAACTACATTTTCCTCGAAGCCTTTAATGACTTGACTTACAGTACTCGAGGATCGATCCGTAACTAAATACCAATTTTTTTCTCTTTTGTCTTCTTGGAACTTAAAGTTATTAATATATGGTTAATATAAAAGAATGAAGAATGAATTATTACTACCTTTAAACCAATCTTCATTATGCATGTATGGGAACTGAAGGAATGAAATGCTCTCGAATGGAAAAGGTGCTTTTGTATCAAGTAAGTATACTTTCTTCAGTTTTAGCCAAATAATGCCGAAGGGAATGCAATGCATGTCGGTTATAGAAACCTTTGAAGTGCACCAGAAGCAAATTATTAAAATACATGCTTCATTTTCAGAATGTGAGAGATTAAATGTTGATTCTTTACTCTGGTATACATTATATGCTCATAAGTATCAAAGTAGCAGAAACAGGAGAATTAGACTGGGAGCTTTTCTGTTAAGCTGACGTCATCTCTAACTGTCGGCGTGTAATGCCTAATAGAGAACATGTAACTTAATAGGATGTAATCAGATTCGAAAATTTTAATAACAGGATATAATCAGATTTAGAAATTTTAATCTCCTCTCTTCCGTTGTTCCGAAAGGAAAAAAAAAATATCAAGAAAATATAATATTGCGAAAACGGCAAACAATACCTTATATATTCAATAGAGTAATCTAATCTTGATATATTTAGAAAGAGAGTAAAAAAGTTTTATTCAGTTATTACTTATATGTATTTTCAATTACATTTCATACTCTACTGATAGTTAAATTTTTACGAAAGATGGTGGTTTTATTTCAAGCTTCGTTGCTCTCCCGGCTTTAAGAACAGTCCTTTGTCTTCAGTAAAACTAAAAATTTTATACTATAACACTTGTACTACAAAATAAGCTAATAATAACTCCATATTTATAAGTAAATGTTAGCACTGATATGAATAAAAACAGAATAAATCAAGTTTGGTCAGATGTTATCAAGTTATCAGTATTTTTGAAATTTTATATTCCTAAGAGTGTTAATTATTAAAATGAAAGATAATTGTTTTAGTAGTAAGTTTCGCAGCTCCCATACGTTGGTTGAAGGAAGGTCTTTTTTCTCTAGAAAAGCTATTTTATTTTCAGAAAATAAAAATAAAATCGGTTTGGGGGCTACATTTCAAGAAAGAAAAAATGGAAAGATATTGTTTTGATATTTCATAAGATTGTTGTTCCTAGTTTTACCGAAGTATGATGTGAATGACAGGTTTTTTTTTTTAAAGCTCAGACAACTTTCTTCGTAGATTAATAAAGAAGGATCTATTAAAATTCTAACTTCTAAAGAAATGTTTCTTATGATATTGTTTATAGAGATGCATATTGAATAAAGTTCTAGTGAAAAAAAATCTTTAATTCCGTGCCATATGGGTATTGTCAAGTCCATGGTGTTTTTTTCCTTATGTTTAAAAGGTTTGTTTTGTTTTCTGTGGCAACAGTGATTTATATTCTAACGATAATAAAATTTAATTTAGACACGGCATTTACAGTCCATGATATGATGCTAGCATAATTATTCCCTTTTTATTGAAATGTTAATGTGATAGGTATAATATAAAAAGGTGGGGATCCAGTGGTGGAGACCATTTATATTATTAAGTTTGGTAAACAGTTATATTATGTCTAATTGATGTCCATGCTATAAAGTCACGTTGTCATCTACAAAAATGGTCATTAATCGTAAACAAATTAAGAGGTTTTAGGATGTTTCTCCGGGATAAAAAAACATATAAACATATTCTGTAATTTCCGAAAGGTTCAAATTAGGGATCAAACTTCTCAACTAATGAGAATAATTTGTTCCGATTCACATCGATTTCGCTTTTGAATAATTCGGATAGACCAAAATATTTTATTAAATTATCTCAAAATAAACCTCTATTTGATAAACCTAAATTAACCTTCATCTTAGTTTTACAACTATTGGATATGGTTAAAAGCTTATTAAAGGTATTTAAGTCAAAATAATGTTTATGCGAAACAGTAGTCATAATATCTATTCCTAAATATGGTTATTAATGAAAATGAACTTAAAATTTGTTTCCTTAAGTTTCAAAATATCAAAAGAAAATAGAACTGAAGTTCGCAATACGCAAGGAAAGCAAACATTTGTAAAAGCTATTTTCTTTTTCTTTCAGCAATAACATTAAAGTAAATGTTGTTCCAGTGCGGCAGGCTATTTGTCTTACGACTGTTGCTCAATCAACGCGAGATTTGTTTTTTTTTTTTGTAATGAGTTCACCGTGGTGAACCAAAATAGCCTCCAGTGCCATCCCAATTTTGACCGAGCACACCCTGGAGCGGCATCTGTTGGGATCGTACCTTCCTCCTACTCGCATGCCACATGGAGGGATTTTCCGGCCGACGGATTTAATGTGCCCATTCCCACCGTAAACACAAAGGCATTAAGTGGCACTTGCTGGGATTCGATTCGAGCACCCCTGTACTAAATCCCGACGCGCAAATCACGCCAAAATAAATTGAAATATTTAAAACACAGAATATTATAATAGAAACCATGAAAACATATACAGAGTGTTGCAGAATTCGACCGACAAATTCAGAGGGGTAATAGTAGGCATGAAGACAAGCAATAATCACATTAGGAATGTATGACCGGAAACGCAAACCTGACGCTGGAGTGCGCTGTTTACTTAATCGCACAATACCCCTCACAAACCCCACTGGATGGCCGAAAATATTGCATTTTTCTGGAGGAGGTAGAAAGCTCAAAAACAAAACAGAATCATATAAGAATGTATGACCGTAAACGCAAACCTGATCAACTAGAGGATAAACAAAGATGCAGAAATATTGACTTCTCATTTCTGCATCTTTGTTTATCTTCTAGTTGATCAGGTTTGCGTTTCCGGTCATATATTCCTATGTAATTATTGTTCGTCCTGATGCCTACTATCACCTTTCTGAATTTGTCGATCGAATTCGGCAACACCCTATATATACAATATATATATATATATATATATATATGTATGTGTGTGTGTGTCAAGAATTAATTAACCCGCCAGGACGCGCGCAGACAACACTGACGCGAGAACGCGCGTCGGGTCGAAGAGGCCCGGTCAACCAATTTTACACTTTTTATCACTAAAAATGGATTTAATTAGTTTTTAAACATTATGAATGAAAATGAATACAAATAGTAAAATTTTAGACAAGAATTTCATAAAAAAATATTGACTTCCCATTTAATAGCATAATTTACATACAGTAAAAGCATGTCCGTTGCAGACACATATGACACATTTTTTTCACATATGCCACAAATGGTTTTTGATTTTCTATCTTTGATTTCAGCCAGAGTAGTCTTTTTAGCATCGCGATCTCTTTGAAAATTACTGGCTATGCTATCAGCGTAGATACTCGTGCAATTTACAGCGTTGCGCAAAATTGTATCATCAACTAAAATCTGCCAAGAATCTAGTAGAGGAGACAGATTTTTGGCTATATGAACATTTCCTGGAAGCTTGTAATAATATTGCAAGATGGGGCTCTTAAATTTTGTCGGAATTTTTGCTTATTCCATTTTGTGAGCCCATCTTTACGAATGAAATATTCTTGGGGGGGAATCATATTCATCACTGGAATCAATTTCTTCTTCAGATGACGATTGATGGTTACTATGTTGTTCATTCTCATCTATTTCTTCAGATTCTTCATCTGAAGACTCCTCATCCATTGAAACCTCGGCCAATATGCTATATTATATAGCCCGTAAACACTTTGTCTCTCCCTCGAAACTCAAATATAGCGAAATGACAGTAAATAAATCCTCTATAGTGTTGCGACAAACCTATAACACCAGCACGCGCGCTGGGCCTGAGAGGCCCGAGGAACCAGTTTTCGACCGGAAGAGGGGTAGAAAATGTTTGAAATTCCAGAATCTGAAAGAATGGGACTTAAGGGGCAGCTACACAAGGAATTGCTCATTTCTGAAAAACAGGGGTGTTTTTATGGTCATTCCATTTTGCGGGGGTTAAGAGAAAGAATAATTAAATTCAAATTTAATCTGGGCTTCTGGATAGATTATTTTCGTGGAGCTAAAAGCCACTAATTTCATATTCCAAGACGCGTTGCGGGTGAAAAAAAAAGGGTTTATCCCCGTTTCATTAGTTGACCTTCGATTCGCGGTAGTGAAGTTCCGTGGAGAGAATTTATTTTTTTGATAATATACAAGATTGGACGCGAATACAAGCTTCTAGAATTTTCCAGATGGGGCTCTGCGCATGTGCCATAGGGGTAGACGCGCTATTTTGACTTAAAATTAAGCAGATTAATTTGGGAGCTCGCTGCTTGCGGCCGCTCTGCTCGGCGTCGCAGAGTTTTGAAACTGGCAATCTAGGGATAGAGATTTCGAGCGTGGTTTTCTTAAAGAAATAAATCAACTGATTCGAATTATGGACTGATTATTTGTTCTACGTGTTTTTCCTCTCGCCAACGACATTAATGGACATGATGACTACAATTTAGTTGTTATAGCAGGCAAACCCAACGCCTGTCATATATATATATATATATATATATGAAAGATATAAAATTTACAGGGGTCAACTTAAATTTTATATCTTTCATATGATCTTATTTCATTACATATATATATATATATATATATATATACAGGGCCGGCGCTAGGGGTGGGCAAGCCGGGCCCCTGCCCGGGGCGGCAACCTTAGGAGGCGGCAAATGGGCTGTAAAATTAACTAGTTTATGGAGAAAATGATTAAACCAAGATTCATTTCAATACTTATGAAAAATTAATAGGTGGACTTGTAATAAAATTTCCTTTTAATATGTTTTACGAACTTTTTAGTATAGGTACCCACTCACTTCAAAAATCCTCAAGCATGAGAACGACATAAGAAGGTTGGGGTATGTAGTTTTTAAATAAATACACGTTTTGAAAGATGAGTAGAGTTTTCGTGACCAAATCCAAAACCGACCGAAAAATACAGAGCAATATAGATAAAATATCAAAATATTTCAAGGAAACCGCTCACAAACATAATAAACTCTTAAAAATGGCTTAAAAATGTATAAAATAAAAATGACCCTTTTTATTATAATTGAAATAAATGGACACAGATACAGAGTGCTGTAAAAGAATTTTTTACCGTGTGTTTTAATTTGTCGGAACATGTATGGGGTCGCGAAAAACCTTTCATGACAAGCTGTGACACAATTTTTACGCTACTATTATAAAAGGAAAAGAGGCAGTTCGATTGTTTATTCATGCAATAATTGCCTTACAGGTTGGTTACTATTGAAGTAGAGTGCGTTACATAAAATTACTATTTGCCGTGAGTTTTTGAAAATTGTGTCATACAGTGTGTTGTAAAAGTAAGGTGAGTAGGTAATAATTAAAAAATAGGTAGCTTTTCTAAACAAATATTTTTATAGCTTCTACAGAATGTTTTTGGTAAAACGCTCAAATCCGTCAATTTTTTTACCACTTTGGTGTTTCATGCAGTTGGATACACCTCCTATGAGGGGTAATTTTTACCCCTCTTATTGAGATAGGGAATATGGGCCGAGTGGCACCTTGTTTTTAAGGGCACTTAATTCTTCTTACTACGGTCGGATTTTTTTTTTATAAATCGTTTGATTTGTTTTTGATATATATTTAATTTTAAATTTGCCATGAGCCATTTAAAAATAATTTTTTTAAGCATGTTATAATTAAATTTTGACTTTTTGCTCAGACACGTCGATTTCGTTTCGAAGGAAGTCACTTTTCGTTTTATTTTGTTTTTTTATATTTATCAACCCATATAGGGTAATTTTTACCCCTATAATTTAGATAAAGAAAGTGAGTCAAGTGGCACCTCGTTTTGAAAGGTTTATAATTCTTCTTACAACGACGTATTTTTTCGAAAATAATATGAGCCAAATAAAAGTTATTTCTTTGAGCATGTTACCTAACAGAAACAAGCAAAAGTGCCTTTTTAAAAAATAAAATCGATGGGTCCAAGCAAAAAGTAGTTGTCCAGAAAAATATTTTTCCGGCCTATGGTAACTTTGACAGTAAATATTCTAAATCTAATTATACGATTTAAATAATAATAATAATAATACATATATATGTAATACATAAGAAGAATCAAAAGGTAAGTAAAGGTAAGTAGGAACAGACTAGACACCGCTCAACTCATGTTCGCTATAAATAAATGTCAGGGAAAAAAATTAACCCTCGTAGGGGAGCATCTTTCCAAAACATTCGAATAATCTTTTGTTTTTTCGTACCCTTATTTACTTATTTCAAGGCGAGATTTTGTTGGCTTTGTTTAGGGTAAATTGTTAAAAAAACACTTTCTATTCCATGGCTGACGCTTCGGTTTTAATCAAACCTTAAATCGCTGAATAAGGTTTGATTAAAACCGAAATGTGAGCAATGGAATAGAAAGTTTTTTTGTTTTTTTTTAACAATTTACCCTAAACAAAGACAAAAAAAAAATCTCGCTTTGAAACATTCGAAAAATATTCGAAAACGCCTCTGCTTCGTTTAAAAAAAACAATTATTTTTTATTGAAACATTTTCTTAATTGTTTTTAGAATGTCTGATGGACGTAAAATATTATCGGGTGCTCAGTACAAAAGAAAAAGGGTCGAAAAACAAGTTCAAATTAAAAAACAGGCTGGAAGTCTGCTAAGTTACTTACAAGGCACGAAAAGGAACGATGACGACACAGAGATATTAGAAGCTGATTCAAATCTTAACTATGAAGCCATTACCAATCAAGCTGCCGATATTGCTGAAGTGAAGTCTACTTCAGGTACATCCAAAGAACCTACTCCAGGGACGTCCACTGAACGTTCTCCAGGGAAATCCAAAGAAGAGACATTTGCTACGATAATAAATTCAGATCAGGGTTCCTGGCCAACTAGCTTATCAGAAGCCGAAATATATTTTTTGGTAAAAGAAGGAGAACCTCAACCATTAAAGGAATACAGTTTTCCGTATAATGATACCGGTCGAAGATTTAGCGCAGTTCATTATTTGAGAAACATGAAAAATGTCATGCGTAACTGGTTAGTCTATTCAATTACAAAAAACTGTGTTTATTGCTTTTGCTGCAAACTTTTTGGTTCTGTTTTAAGTTCTCTTTCTACTGAAGGTTTTAAAGATTGGAAGCACCTCACCGAGACTTTAAAACAACATGAAACCTCTAAAAACCATATCCAAAGTCAAAAATCTTGGATTGAATTTAGTCAAAGTATACAGTACTCTAAAACGATTTACAGTCACTCACAAAGACTCATTACCTGCAGAGATAAATTATTGGTACGAGGTGCTTCTACGAATTGTTTCAACAATAAAAATGCTTGCTCAAAATTGTTTAGCCCTCCGAGTTACAAGTGACAAACTTTACGATTTCAGTAATTACTTGCTCAGTTGGATCCAGTAATGGAAGAGCATATCCGCAGAGTGCTCAAAAAAGAGGAAGTTTAAGTCCACTATCTCGGAAAAGATATTCAAAATGAAATAATTATTCTTTTAAGTGAAAATATAACATCTCACATTGTTAGCGAGATTAAAAAAGCTAAATATTATTCAATAATTCTAGATCCCCCTGTCCTATACTTTTTTTTTCATTCTTTTGAGTAATAATTCATATCTTATCAGTTCAACGGTTGACGTAATTGCAACGACATTTTGCTGTGGACAAGAATTAAACTCGCATTTCCAGTCCCCGTTATTTTTTTAACCGAACTACCCCTGAGATGTGAGAAATTATTTCCAATATGGCTTTTACCCGACAGGTTACCGGACCTACAGCTTTGTAGACAAGTTTTATAGCGTAATAATTACTATTTAGGGTTATATATCAAGTTTTTTTTTCACAATTTGCTTTTGCATTTTTAAAACATTCAATGACTTTACATTTAAACTGACATGAAGAACATTTTTATTATAACAGTAATACACGTATAAATATAAATGAAAAATTTTCACTTTAAGAAATTCTCGAAACTTCTGGGGACTAAACTATCTGGGGATGTAAAGTCATATTTTTTTTCTTTCTTTTTTTTTAAGTTCAGTGCACTCTTTTAAATCTTAAATTTTGTTGACATCCCTTTTTTGTTCTCAGTACTTTTCTATAAACTTTTTTTTTCAACCTTTGGAATTAATTTATTCAAATCTCTAGGACACTTTTTAATATGAATAATACATTACAGCTTTTGTGGGTTCTTCGCATTCCGAATTTAATTACGGCATTATTCCGTATGTTTTTTTTTATTTTTTTTCTCCGGGATATATTTTTTTTTACATAAAAATGTATTTAACATAGACATTAAGAATTAAAACTTAAGTAATATCGACTTTTTTTTTGTTATTCATAAACGACGTATGTTTTAAAAAATATCCCTTTTCACGTTCTTTTTATATAATCTTTTTTCATACTTATGCAGAAAAATACATGCTATGTATGAATAAAATTTCCAGTAAAAAATCCTAAGAGTGATATGCCATTTAAAGGATAAAAAAAATGGCATTTTCTACCCGCATAAACTAGTCTTAGGATGCACATGACTTACAATGAGGCATATCTCCTGAATGTAAAAGAGGAAACACTTTTTTCATTTCTATTGGGTTTCTAAAGCGGGATGAAATCAGAAAAAAAAAGATGGTGAATTCACATAAGTGAATTATTTTTACTCTACAATACTCTTTTAAAAATAATTTTTTATATGTCTGAAAAATACTTTATTTCGAGTACAACTTTTATATAAGGAAGAAGAAAAATCGTCCTAAAGGACATTCCTTTAAAAATTAATTCTTATTTTTTTTCCAACGCGACTGGTTTACTGCGTTTTTGACATACACTTGACAATATCACAAGATTTGTTGGTTGCTTGTAATGGGGGCACCATATAGGTGAACCAACACCAACTCCTATTGTCACTTCCGAAGCACCGAGGGAGGTGCTCAGTGAACCAAACACCTCCACAGGCGACATCGAGTGGTCTCGTTTCCTCCTCCCCCCATATGCAACATGAAAGAATATTTCCATCCCCCGGAATTAATGTGCTCATACCCGGCGTACACGCAAATACATTCAGTGACGCTTTTCGGGATACAAACCAATGACTTTCAGGGCTGGTTCTGATGCGCAAGCCATTAGTATGCCCTAGGTCCAATACATTCTTATTTGTCTTCCTAAGTTATTTGGACACGTAGTCTCGAAGTCGTGCTATGTACTACAGTCCCTGATAGACGATGGTTTTATAAAAGACACTCAGTTTTGTTTACATTTAGGGTTTCTAAATCCAATTTTTCTATTACATTATTTTGTCCTGTCCACTCATGGTCTATCTTTCTGGTGATGCACCTAGAGACACAAATGTCAAAAAAGTTACAATTTTTTCCCCCTCTAAGTTGAGGCACTTGTCGTCAAACATTCGCCCATACTACACCGCAGTTTACTGCCCATTTTATTATGGGGGAACCATATAGGCGGATAGCATTACCCCCTATGAAGGGACGACGCTAACGGAGGCAATTTTTCGTGGTGCGACGCCGAGATTCGATCCGAGCACCCTCAGCACCCAAAACCAGCGCGTTGTACCACAGGCCGCCCCAAGCCCCCGTTACAAATATTTAAAAGTAAGATGTAAGAGTACACTGGAGATAAATCTTCATACCTAAAGTTTTGTTAGACTTTTGAAATTTTTTTAAAATTTCTTCATTCTTGTCTGCATAATTGTAGAATATATATATATATATATATATATATATATATCCAAACTTGTCGTTACAGAGTCGTTAACGAAGTTTATTTTCTCATGAACAGTTAAGTAAGATATTTCGTTACTTTTTCTCTGCACATTTTCCGCGAGAATAGGCGACAGTATAGAATGCGAGACATCAGCCAAGAGTATTTATTTCCTATTTGCTGTACTATGTTATAGAATATCTATCCATGAAGACACTTTTTGTAATTTAATATGTGCGTTTCTAAAAATACGTAGGAAAAAAAAAAGTTTCACGATAAAAGTGTCTCTCTGAGAAAACGGCTCTCAATTTCCCTCTGAATGCAAAAATAAAACACCATTTTCTAAAGCCCATCTCAAATTTCATGTGACTTAAAGTGCAGTGTGACTTTATTTTTTGATTGTTATTAATTTTTCCTCTGTGAGTTTGGGCTCTAGAAAAGGCTGTAAATAGAATTCTATAGTGTGTTTACACTCTTAGTCCTTTCTCGTATAATTTGATATATATTTTTCTTTTAGAGGGAAATTAGATAACTTAAGATCAGATAACTTTAGTATAAATAACATTTAGAGTTATAAAACACGCTTCTATTCCTCAGTTTCTGAAAACGTATTCCATGAAATTTAAAATTTAACAAAAAAATATAAAGTTTAACTAGTATTAAGTGAATTCAATACATTCGCAACGAAATCTATAACGATATTATTTTAAATCGTAACTTCGAAACATCCAGTCTGAGATCAAAGAATAATAGATTTATATAGTTATCGTCAAAGGAAGATTTATGTTCTAGTCCTATTTATTGCCACAAAAGCTAGAAAAATGTTAATCTATATCCTTCCATATTTTTAAAATTTATGTACAAAGTTCATTTCAAAAGGTATTCATGGCTCAAAGTTTTATTATTTTAATTCACATTTTGTAACTTCTAATGTGTATTTATATCACAATAATTATACATATAAAAATATGGGAAGAACTGGAATTTTGTTTTAAAAATGTTTAAAATCTGAAATTTACTGTACGTTTGATTTTTGATATAATTTTTGGACCAATAGCTCTCGAAGAAGAGAAAAGTATGTAGAAAAAAGGCATTTAGAAGGAAAATATAAATAATTTTTTACCCACTTTTACATAGGTAAGGTAAGGTTTCAAAATAATGTGTTTTCACGATTAATATTACATTTTTTCATACATTGCTTTTGTAAACGATTTATGACTTGTGTTAATTATTAACACATCTGTTCATGATTTTTTGTTTCCTGAATAGCCTGAATATTTCATTTATATCAGTATTTTAATGAAAATGTCGTTTTGTTAAACTATTATGAGTTTATTAAAATCGTTGGCGATAGAAGATTGCTTGATTGAACAGTCAACACATTTGTTCATATCTTTTTGATGCTTGAATTAGCCTGAGTATTTCATTTATATGAGTATTTTATTGAAAGTGTAAATTTTTGAACCTGTTATGAGTTCATTCAAAACGATGGCGATATTGTTTGTTTGTGTAAACTGTTAACACATCTGATCATATATTTTCGATTACTGAAATAGCCAACTTATCTTAATTTTAAAGGGTAAACATGAGTGGGATTGTGTGGTAGATAAGTTTTTATAAAGTACCAGATCATTCGTAACATGTCGAATTATGCATAAACCTTGAAAATTTCAAGCTCATTTTGGTATACACCGAAATTCAAAATTTTATATGTATATTAAAGATTTTAACTTATTAAGATAAATACAGGTAACCCTCCTATAACACGGTAGATAGGTTCCTAGAAAATGCCGTGTTGTGTGAAACCATGTTATATGAGACCCAGAGACAGTTAAAAAAGGGAGTTACGTTCTGAAAACTTATTAAAAACACGCATTTTTAAAAAATTCCATATAAGCTACTTAATTTTTATTAAAAATATAAATGTACGTATAACACAAAACGAAAAGAAATAAAAAAATATTTTCATTTAATGCGACCTTAATTTAATAAATTTCTTCCTCATTACTGCTCAGTACAATCAAACGAGAACGTTTTTCGATTGAACGGTATCACCTTCACTTTCAGAACCTTTTTCTTCATTTAGAATTTTTGCACTTTCTATCCTCTATAAAAAATCTGTAATTTGGGTTTCTTTGCTGGTTCTTACAAGATCATTGAAGATTCACGATATGGAGATGGACAATTAATTTTGCAGCTCTCTTTTGAATTTTCGGCTTCTTTCAGCGGAAGGGTCTGCATTCAGGAGAAATGATTCAAGATTTTCATCTAAGCTTAGGCCTTCTTGAAATTTTATAGAGTTATAAATGAATAAATTATACTTTGTTTATACATTTTCATGTAACGCCAGTATAGTTCATTATTCCTTCCCGTCATTATTTTAAGGTAATGTAGTTTTTAAGTGTGTAAAACAAAAATCATGTTATCTAGCGCTATAGAAGTGCAGTGTTGTACAAAGGTTTCCGCAATTTCTTTATCGTGTTAGAGCGAAACCGTGTTACAGGTTGCAGTGTTATACGAGGGTTCCCGCAATTTATCCTATCGTGTTAGAGCGAAACGTGTTGTAAGATGCCGTGCTGTAGGAGGGCTACCTGTATTTCAATCCCTTTGTGTTATTCGTAGTTGAAGAACTCATTAAGAATCTCGTTATTATGTAGAGTAACTTTTCTTTATTCATTAAAGTATGTATTTGATGATAAAAATTTTAACTTTGATTTGCCACATACAGGCCAAGAAAAATTCAAGCTCATTTCAGTATGCTCCGAAATAAAGATTTAAACTTATTAATTACTTGAATGTGTTAATCCATTTGTGTTATTCATGGCTGAATGACAATTAAGAATCTCGTAAACTTCTCTATATTCATTATAAAAAGTTTTTGATGATGACATTTTTAGCTATGATTTGCTATCTTTCAAATTAATCAACCAATTTTATCTCTCGTTCACTGATTTTGAGACACACGGATCTACAATACCGTTACTGTGGCGGGGTTTTCTGAAAAATTGAAATTTTCTCCTAGACAAAAAAACTTAGTTGAACCACCACCTTTTCGTCTATAAACAATAAGCACGCTATGAAGTCTAATTAATAACATAGTAACCCACTGCCCAATTTTTATAAAACTCGTCTTTATTCAGCTCCAGTGCACATCAGAGATACTGCATCATACAAATATCGCGCTATTTCGTACCCGTTTTTTTTACTATATCAGACTAAAGACAGGCATGCTCAGTTTCATTGTTATATCGTATGTTAATTCATGTAAATAAACTATCCAGTATTGGTTAAATTTGAAATTTAAAAAAAAAGATAAACCACACATATATATTTCTTATCAACGTGTGAAACATGTATTAGCTGTGATACGTTATCAAACAGGTTTTATCAATATTTGAAAAATTAAAGTAGTCCTAAGCAAAATTGTATATGCAAAAAAATATATAAAACATTCAGAACTCTAAAATTATGTGTTATGATAGATAAAGTTACTGGGGAATATAGTATATATGTTTTGCCGGAGTTATAAATTTACTGCTCATGTTTTATATAAGTTTAAGTATGAAAAAAATGATAACAAATCTTTTTATATATTTACGATTGCATTTTATACATACATTTTCTATTCACCGTTTTACATTTCATTAAATTAATTTTTAATTATTAGGGTGCAAATTTTCCTAAATAAATTATTTGAATTGAGTTTTTCATGTTAGGTTTCAAACTATTAAAAATTTATTCGAACTGAATTTTTTACTGTGTTATATATTAAAATTAAACGAATGATTTACGGAGAATCGGAATCTTTAAAACCGAATTACGACAGTTTTTAGGTAGTTTAAGCTTATACCGAAAAGCTTTTTTTTTCTTATCGCTGTAAACAACTTCAAGTAATATCCAGAAAAATCTTTTTTCACTCTTCAATGGTGTCTTCGAAATTACGAAACAGAAAATGCAGCGCGCACAGGATTTATGTTTTTTTTTCAAGAAAGAAATCCCTAAAATTCCTGGGAGAAGATAAAAAAAGAAATAAAGCGCCATCCTCTAACATCCCTGAAATTTATACTCCTTAAATTGACAAACTCTTTAGGCCTGAAACAAAAGAAGTTCATTTTTTCTTCCGACTCCGAGGTGCAGAAATGTAGATAAAAACAACGCCGAATTGTTTATGCGATACTTTTTTTCTTTCGGAAAATATAATATTATATTTCTTATGCAATCTGATGCTAAAAGTGTGCAATATCCTCCAATTCTGGAGCATTCCGTCACGCATAAAACTTCGATAAAACGGAATGGCTTTCGCAGAAGGAAGTTTTAGTGAGTGAAAATTCCCTAGCTAAAAGACCCATGCTTCCCAAACAAGCATGTTTTTCTTCCACGCAAAATGTGAATCCAGAAGGTTTGCTAAAGGAAGCAAATATTTACAGCTATCCTGGAATGTGGACTGACGTATGGCGGTCTTAACTTGCACTTCGTATCTACTTCGAAGGCATTAACTATAAATTTTAATGAAGTTGAATATTTTATTTTGCACATTACCACACTGCAAATGGGAACCCATATATATAAAATGACCCTGGGTACCAGGCTGTGGTTTTATAACTGTTGTAAACATTGCATCTCCAGTGGTTCGACCAATGAAAGTTACAATTAAGGAAAATGAAGCGCTAGTTTATTCAGTAAAAATTGATAGCTATCTACTTCTTTTCCTAAAACATTTTCTCTAGAAATAAACATGCTGGTGTTTTTACGATCGTACAGTTGGGCAACAAAATTGGAAATCATCAAATGGTAAATCAAATAGTAAAGAGAACCATATTTTAAATTGTAGGCTGTGTAAGTATATGAGGATGTGAATTTTTAATTAAAGCTGTTTTTATACGTTTCTGCGGCTCTTAATAACTAAAACTACATATTTGAGACATAAGCGGACCTATTTTTACGGTCGGAACATTTGCTAACAAAATAAGAAACAATTAAATGGTAAGAATCTGAAGACAATTTTAGTTTAGGAAGTCAGTACCTTTCAAATTGTTTTCTTCATTCGTGAGAAGACGATATAATTTTTTTTAATTACGTTTATACCCGTTTTTTAATTTAACTTCAAAACTTATCATTTGAAAAATTTAATGTCTCATTAAAGGTGTTTTTGGTAATAAAAATAAGAAAACTCTAGAATGCAGTAAATTTAAGGACCATAGATATTTAGGATATAATTTTTTCAAAATTTTTCTTGTGCAAATTAGTTTGTGTTACAGAATAATTTTTTTAACAAAATGTTTTTGATATTTTTCTTTAGCTTTTGACGTCGAGAATTCTTATTTTATCAATTATTTTATTACGAAACTTTTTCTGTCACTCAAAATATGATGATGGAAACCCCAACGTTACAAAAGCGTGAAAATCGACTTACGTCATGTGGAGTGAAAATACACGATTTAATCAATTAATGGCATTCACTGGGTACCCTAAAATTTCAAAGTAGAAATTTCTTGAAAAGAGCAGAATAATGCCTCAACGAATAACCTTAAAATAATGAAGCGAGAAGACCACGGAAAAGGACAAAAAATAAAGAATAGTTGTATTGAATTTGTGAAAACAAAATGTTATACAACACATGAAGTTGAAAAAGGGAGATCAGAACAAATAAAAAAATATACAAAAAGAAGAGAAAAATCCAGAATATGATACAATATATTGAAAGGAACGGTAAACGTATTTACTGGGACATTTTATTTTAAGTTTAAATAAAAGAAAAACCAAATTTTAAAGAGGCAGGGAGTGGAGGAAAAAAAAAATTAAACTCAAGTAATATATGTGGGTTTACGGTAAAGTCGTTGCCGTTATGAGAAATAGTAAATGTTTTCATAAACTCAGTTCAAAAACATGATCTTAAGTACATTGGACTTCACTTTGGGGGCAGTTTAACTATGATCCAAATTTAAGGAATAGCGGCAGATTTTGAAATTTCGTGTTTTGAAGTAATAACCGTACGTTTTTTTAATCGTAACTCGCTGCAGACCAGCGTTTTTTGGAAATGTTAGGTTAAAAATAAATTATTATAATAAGGTGAACGGCATGTGCGTATATATTTCTTTATTTTATATTTATTTTCGTATTTTTTGAGTTAAATTCCGAAGCTCTGAAAAAAGATTATTTTTTTTTCTATAAACGTATTTGCCTATTTTGGTATACTCCGAAGAATTGCTTCTCAAGTTTCATAGAAATAAAAAGTTTCTTCGAACTTCTTTCAAAACAGCCACGTGCACTTTTTTGGTGAATATTTTTGACAGAGCTTTTGTATAATAACGTTTTTATTATCGTTTTTGCGAAGAATTTTTCTTTTTTTTTTAAAGAGACAAAAATCGATAAGGCAGCCAAGTTCTTTTAAAATAAGTTTTTTTTTTATTGCCCAGCAATAAAGTGAAAGAAATAAGTTGTATTTCCCCTTATTTTATAGCATGCCTCTAAGTCAAAAAGCTGCCCACTTATTTACAAGCGACTTTGGCTCCCTCTGTGAGTGTTTTTTTTATTCGTGAAAGGCTTTTTGTAAAAAAAAAAATGTTAATGGCCACTCAAAGATAAATGCCGTGTGCACTAAGAAATAGTAAAACTCATTTTTAAAGGTTAAATATAGCAGTAACCTAAGGTTTTTCGAGAAATAAATTTGTTCCGGTCTGGGATTTTGTTATTTCAATAAGAGGAATTTGGTATTTGAATGGTATAGTTTTCTTTCCCCTTGAACACTGCATTTTGTTGGTACCAATAATCAAAAAAATTTTTAGCGATTATTTTATAGAATTTCTACAAAAGACATTTATATGTCTGTTCTTTATTGATTAAAGAAAAAAAGGGAAATGCAAGAATTTCATTGAAAACCTTTCATGTTTCATTTTTTCTCATTTTTTGAAAAGTTACCCACATTTCTTTGGCAAAAATTACTCTTATGTTGCGTAATAAGAGACTATTAAATGGTCTATGATTTTTTAGCATTACATTTTTTTAGAAGGAGCACATTCATTTTAAAAGGCAAAAAAAATTTGCCTCTGATATGTATATTTCATATTTATTATACAAAGATACTTGAAATGTATCAGGGAAAACGAAGCATTTGCTTTCAGATATATATTGAATATTCTGCTTATTTTTAATTCATTGCCTTTTTTTTCAGCCAAAAAATAATTGTCGTGCACAAATATGTAAACAGAACTTCAAGTGTAAAATGTTATCATTTGCGATAAAAGAACATTTTTTTAGAGATCTAATTATTGTCATAACATATTGAATTCTAATATGAAAAGTGGACACAAAATGCTCTGAATATATGTTATCTATTTACATCTCTTCAATATACTGTTATTTACAGCGAAAAAAGAGTTATAGTTAAGAAATATAAATACGATAGTCGAGGGAACAATGGTGAATTTCTTTATTAACATACTTTAAGATGTGCATCAATAAATATATTAGTATATTGTATCAATGATATTATAACTGCTAAAAAAAACTGACCGTATTTTTTCTACATTAAACGTTTTATTAGAAGAACCATAATAATTATCAATAATTACATTATCGTTAAGGTTTTGCAAAGTTTATTTAATTTTTTTACTTTGCGTCGCAACATCCTCACATGAGAAGCCAAGATAGTTAGAGATGGGAGTTTCATTTTGTATGTACAAAGTTGTAACGAATCAAAGTTGTTTCTTCGTTTCCCTAGCATAATTAATTCATATCCTCCTTATTACACCGTAGTACACTTTAGAACATTCACTGCCAAGTTATGCCTGCGGAATGTCCGACAATTCCGTGGATAGTTACTGTTATTCAACATCTATCTAATGCAAGATTCTCTCCAATTGACATTTTTTTTTCATGCGCAAGCTACTTGTATTTATATTTGTACAAGTTTGATTATTATTTCATACTATTTTAATTAATTTATAAAGTATATTAAAGTGTTAAAATTGCGAACTATTTTTATTAAAATTAAATTTAGGGCATTAAATAATTTACAATTAATTACATATGTATATTCTAATCTGAAATTAAGGTGATTGTGATATTGATATAGGATAATTGCAATGAAAGCATTTATAAATAATACATGCAATGTGTTATATTCAGCTTGTCCGTACTCGCAAGTTTTTTTTTAATATTATGTGAAATTCGAGAAAAGTATATTTTCATTTCTTTTTCTACTGATTTTCATCCCTTTTTAGTCTATGATTTTAGTGGTATAACACACCTAAAGTATCACAGGGGGACCCCGGTAGATACCAGCAGTTATGGGTGCCCGTTGCAGTTTAAAAACCTTTTATTACCATGTTCTTATTAACTCGCTTTCTTGTTTGTGTGTGTGTTTGTCCAGTACAAATTTTGCAATCGATTTTTAACTAACTTCCCGACTAGACATTTGAAACTTTTAGAATAGCTCAGAACACGATAGCAATGCATTCTTTTAATACTTTTAGCAATCTTTAAGCAGAATTGAATTCATTTTCAGTTAATTTTGTTGTTTGAAAAATTCTTATAATTGCTCTCTTTATTACGCATTTGATCATTTTCTTTCAAGTTGATGAGATAATTCATCAAAAATTTTTTAAAAAAGTATTTATTAATACATAGAATTGTCAAGTTTATATAATTCAACATAAAATTAAAACATGGTATATAAAAAGTTCTTTTTATCTTGTAATTATTGATTTTTTTGACCGAACATTTAGGGTTGCTGATCTACGTTACCGAAGTATCATTGGTACTTAACCCTTTCGCCTCATATGACGAGTCTCACTCGTCGTGTGTTTCTTATGCCAAAATATACACTGACAAGTTATAGTCGCCATGAGTTTGATGTAATACTTTTGAAGCTAAACATATATAACTACGATTTTTTTTTACAATAATTATTAACAGAGTTCATTTCACCGCTCGCGGACGACTGTCGCATAGTGATAGTTCAACTCGATATCAGATTATAATTTAGGGACACTTCTCCGATCCAATCCTAGCTATTAGAAGAAACAACATGCTTCTAAAGAGTCACGTGTGCAACAAGCAGTATTAGGGATACGTAATTTTCGTATTTACGAAATGGATGCGAATAAATGCGAAATTTACCGATATGAGCGAATAAATGCAAAAAAAATTTTAACTTTTTTTCGGCGAAAGCTCGGTGATAAACGGCTTTTTCAGCGAAATTAGGTAATAATAGTAAAAATTTATTAACATAGTTGCTTATCTAAGACCATCCACGGTCTTTGACTGAGAGATCTCGCTCTCGAAATTTGCTTATTACTTATTGTTAAAGACATAAGGAAGAGAATGTGGAGACTACTTCAACGTTAGCTTTTTGCTAAGAATTTAGATATTTACCTAACCAAGTAAGAAAATTGTGATTTCTTTTTAATAAAGGTGAAATATTTCAATTTATATTTTTCCTGCGAATAAATGCAAAATTTTATATATTGTAATATTTTTTTGCGAAATTTCGACAGCTTTTATGCGAAATTTACGCACCCATAAGCATTGTGTAAACTATGATTAATAGCACTGCATTTACCACAAGTACCACACGGATCAAAACTCTTACTACATATCTTCTTATTATATTTTTTATTCCAATTAGAACGATGTGAAATAACATCCTTTTTATTTCCTTTTTAAATGTTTTTTTTTCTGTGACTCTGCACATATAAAGGTTTCCGGCAAAATTGAATAGCATAAATATGTTAAAAAATATTAACTAAATCCTAAGTCAAGAAGTTTATGTATAAGATGTTTTTTATGAAGTGCTAATTTTACGCGATTGCAGCTATATTACAGTTTTCCATTAGATACTTTCATTTTGAAATCACGATTTCTTTTTTTTAGTTTTAATCACCTGGATAAACGTTTTATTTTGTTAGATGTGTATCAGGTGTATGAATTTTAGTTTTTATTTTTACCAATTTCTCATTATTAATGTTTTTGAAGCAACATTCAGTTGATAAAGTACATTTTATATGGAATATGTACTTTTTCCTTACCTCGATGAAATATATATTAATTACCTTATGAAATACAAACCAATTTATCTCCTGTATACGTTTTTCTGTTTTTTCTTAAAAATCACCCATTTTATTAACTCTAAATCGGGAAGAAAACCTAACTACCTGGCTTAATATAGCTTCCAGAAAAACATCTTCCAATCATATTTTATGTTTCCAGACATAGAAATTAATGGTTTCATGGATTTTTTGTAAATTTCGCCCGCATAAAAATAACCAGATAGATCAATTTCAGACTATTTTGTGGCGAAAGATAATATTTCCTCTAACATGCCTAGTCTTTCATTGAAACGAAATAAGCACACGCACTAAAATATCCAAAAAATGGGTCACCGTTTATTTAAATGGAAATAAAAAAATTTTTAACGAGAAAGAAAACCAAACGTTATTTAGACAGCCACAGCATGCTTGGAATTTAATGATCTAGTCCCTTATCTGGAAAGAAAGTCGTGGCTATTTTTTTTAGTAGTGGAATCTTCTGAAGACAAAAAACACTTTATGATTCTACTAATATGTAAACTAGAATAACTAGATATGAAAAAAATGTATGCTTTTACTGGTTTCATAGCTTTTTTTTAAAGCAATATTTAATCACTGGATTTAAATGTGGAGCTTGGTATCAGCAGCGGAAATATTCCTCAGTAAAAAAAAAAAAAAAATAAAAATTGGCAGTTATTTAGTTTATGGTCCTGAAAGTATGCCCGAGTATTAATATTTTTCAGTTTCCAAAACGATAAAAATGTTCAGTTTGCCACTAATTAATCTGAAGGAGTCACAATTTATGCCCAGAAGGGCCCCCGCTTTGAGCGGAAATTGACTTTCATGATAAAAAAAAAAATTAAATGTAACGAATAAAACTAATTTTTTTTTTCTTAACAAATTGAAAAAAAAAGCCTGAAGTGTTTTTGACTTCGTATGTAAAGTAAATACTTAATTAAGATAAATGAGATCATGACCAAATACGGTGCTGTAAAAATATTAGAAGCTGAAAGTTTTGAAATGGGGGGCTAGATTGCGGAATGAGCACAAAAAAAAAAGAAATGCATTAAAAAATTCAGTCTATTTGAAAAAAATTATGGATAATTCAGATTTCATTATTTTAATCGGTTCCATATCAATTCAAATTAAGTGAGTTAATTTATACAATATGTTCACTTGTTAATCTTTCAACCGTTCAGAATCGTCGATACTAATGTAAGGAAAGTCATTATAAGTTTCAATTTTTGTCAATTAATCATTTCTAGACAGAATTTTCATGCACTCTCGTCTTACTTTTTTCTTCTATAGCCTGCAGCATTTGCCTCTTTCGTGTAGCAATACGATTTTTAAAAAAGAAGTGAACTGAGCCCTTCTCCTCTTAATTGGTGCGGAAACTGAATCATAATTGCATTAGGGAGCTAATTGTGTAAAGTATTTTTCATTTTGTAATTTTGGAAATTTAATTTATGAAGGAAAACGATTATCTTTAAAAGTTAGAGTATTTGATTGCATATATGTGAATTTATACAGTAAACGAAAAGAGAAAAATGCTTCTTTTATAAAGCTAAAAGAAAAATTTATTTACATAACTTATGATTTAAAAACGGTTTAAAAAGTTACAAACCATGCCTTTCATTTATTCCCCTGATAAAGAATTATTTTTAAGATTGCAGTATTTAAAAACTATCCTCCTTTTGATAGTAATAAGAGAAGAATAATACATTTTATCTTGTTAAATGGGTTTTAAAGCGTCACACATAAATATTTTTTTATGTCTCCTAGTTGAATTTATTTCTTATTCTCTATTACTCATACACAATTATTACCTTGCATTGTAAATGTACATATTTGTAAATGGTTGTAAATATTCTATGTATCTGTTTAATTTATATTTATTTTGTGTTAGATATCATTTATTTAAAGTCAATGGGTGCAATAATTCAATGTTACCCTTTGGCGATTCTTTCGAAGATTTTGGCAAACTTGGTGACAAATTTGGTGACATTTTAGGTGTCCAAAAAACCAATCAGATTTCACTTAGGTTTCGGGGTTTTCCAGTTCTGTAAGTTCTTTTTCTAATACTCATAGCATTTCGAAGCTACAGGTAAAGTTTTGATTTTTACGATGGACCATTTGAAGGGTGTACTTTGAATAAGAAAATTCCGATAAAACACTTAACGTACGGCAACAATTTGGCCATCGAAAGACTCTGGATGATCGTGACTGGAGCCATCTGTCAAGAATCATTTCAAGACGGAGGAGTGCAACATTACCGTAAATTCCGTCTCAATTCAATGCTGAGGCCTCTACTAATACCAGAGTGAATATTTTACAACGCTCAGTGCACGATATGGTCTTTAATAGCCAATACTTTCCCGAATACCATTGCTTTCTTCACGACTCTATTGCTTCTTGGTCTGACGACTCTGGTTTCTAATTGATACGGGCAGATGGAAGAGTCCGCGTGTGAATAACCCATCATCAGTGAGTCCCGCATTACAACAAGGCACAATGCAGGCTGGTGGTACGTCATTTATGGCATGGGCTGTGTTATAACAACATGAATTAGGGCCCCTCTTACATCTACAACAACGCTATGTTAGCATCCTTTCAGATGCATTATAGGCATTCATGTCGTGTGTCCACTTTGCGGCATCCTCCAAAAAGAGAATGCGCCATCACACACATCCACACCCGACGAATTATAGTTTGAGGAATACGTATCCGAGTTTTGGAACATGAAATGCCCCCTTGTTCACCAGATCTCAACGTTATTGAACGTATTTGGGATGCCGTGCAGTGTTCCGTTCAAAGCAGAGATTCACTACATAGGAGTACTGTAGAATTGGAGACCGCTCTTCAGGTGGCATGGTGTTCAGTTGTCTACAGACTTCAACAGAAAGCTCACAAAGCTAACTTATTTTAATGTTCTCTAATTTACCAAATTGACGCACGAACTACAAATATCCAAATTCAATTTATACTCTTGCCCTATTTTCTGAGACTAAATATGTGCACGGTCCCGGGTAGATGAGATTTATCACGCAAAAACATCGAAAAGTCTTCCATATTAAACTTAAAAACCCTTGCAGCGACTTCTGTTTTCAGCGAGAAGCTGACTCAGCAAATATTTTAGTCAGGTGACCGAACCGAACTTATAAAGCTAAGTGTTTTGGCGCGAATAAGGTAGACGTATTTCGGGTGTCGAAGAGTGCGTCATCGCGTTGCCGGGTCTTTCTATTGTGATATTAGAAATGGAATGAAAATTTAATATTTGATTAAAGAATGTTTCTAAACTTCCATGGAGAGTTATTTGCTACCACGACTACAGCCCTGACGAGGTAACTTACTTACTTACACTCACTCACTCACTCCCACACACACACACATCGTCGGTGTTCTGTATAAAGGGCTACGAATACTCATAGAGATTTACATACATATTCGCTCTTTTTACAGAACACTTACGATATATATATTACAAAAACGCGTATCAAATGCTATGAAAGAAAAAGTTTACGTGTTAAATTTGTCGAGAACGGAAAGTTCCATTTATTTTGTCTGTCACATTTTTATCCAAAAACTGGTAAAAGAAAATCCTCTGATTTCTTGACAGAAGCTTAGTTTGCAAACAGTGGAAGAAATTTTTTTTAAATTGAAGCAGTTGAGAGACAGTTCGTTCAGAAGAAGCGTGGGAAAAAAAATCATACCAACGACCTCCTTTCTCTTGTTCTATTTCTAGTACTATAATAACTAAATATTTCAGCCGAAACTTTTTCTTCAAGTCACGTGAAGGGAAGTCATGTTCTGTGTTCTATTTTTGATACGGAATTTCATCAAAATCGAACGCGACGTGAAAAATGACACCTGAACATTAAGTGAATAGAATTGAGCTGCGTTCGAAACTTGCTGAAAGAATATCTTCATAATATAATAACTCGAAACTTAAATATACTTAGAAAGGAACTTAGATGTTCACAAGTCTTTCGGAGCATCTATGAAAAACGAAATCAAACTTTATTGGCATCATTTCAAATCAAGTGTCTCGACATTGTTTGAGTTGAATATGACACTCTTAGAAAGTTTATTCTCATGGTTGAATGGAAATTTTTTGGGGGATAGAGCTGTTGAGGCTAAGGTTTCAATAGGAGTCTGGACTATTACGAAGCATTATGACTACATACTTGGCACTCACAAACTTTTTCTGTAGTTTTTACCAAACTATCACAGGAACGTATCCTGTCAACATTTAATCGTACAAACTGGCACTCTTGTTAGAAAATTTATTAGGTGAATCAACGTTACTTCTTATACGGGGACAGTACAGGAATAGCTATACCTCTGTCGTGGTTGGTTCATATATATATATATATATATATATATATATATATATATATATATATATATATATATATATATATATATATATATATATATGTGTGTGTGTGTGTGTGTGTGTGGAAGTCAACCTGGTGTAACGCCATCCTCAATGTTTTCTTTTTACCTTTGTTATATGTGATGGCAACAGAGAGCGAGAAAGGAATGTTTAGATTTTAGAGTGCAGTTCAGAAGGGAAAACGGTACGAGTAAGATGTAACGATCGACGTACGACGGTATATCTGTTAAAGTGTATTTTTGTTTAATGTCTTCGTCCGAAATAAAGGTTTAGTCCACGTGTGGTCTGCTCCCAGACTAACATATATATACAGTGGAATATCGATCGATCGTTTTCGGAATCATCGTTTTCCCATATGTATCGTTTATTTCACCGAGTCCCGTTGATTATATTGCTTTGTTATGTTACCGGATCTATCGTTTTCCCGCATTTATCATTCAGTTCAGTCGGTCCCTTGAAAAACAATAGATCGAGATTCCACTGTATATATATATATATATATATATATATATATATATATATATATATATATATATAAACTGGGTGCGTCATAAATTCGTGCAAAGTTTAAAAAATCATTAAAAAAGAAGTAATGCTCGGATCTTTTTTCTGTTTCCGCCAATAAGATCAGAGGGGCATTGGATTTTTTTCCATGTAAAAAAAATTTTTTCCAAAAGTAACCGAAAGGGGGTGCTCACATGTCATACTGATACGTTTTATGCAAATCAGGCAAACTCAAACAGAAAATCAAACAAATCACAATAACATGAGACTGTGCATTTATTTTAAAGTAACAGATGTTCAACTTTACTATCAGCACAAGGTAATAGGCAAGAGAGGCGCGTCACGAAGCCCATTACAGCGGATTGTAGCATCGATGGCAGCGACTATCTGTCGAATGACATTTTTCAGTTCCACAAAAGTGGTTGGGGAGCCCCGGTACACATGACATTTTAAGTATCCCCAACTAAAAATTTGCAAGTATCAAGTCTGGTGATCATGAGGGCCACTGAAACTTACAACCGCGACTTATAGAACTCGGTCTTCAGTGAAAGATTCCAACAGGAACGTCTTGATATCACGTGAAATGTGGGGCGGGGCACCATCCTGCATGAAGGTGACAACAGGTAACCCATGTCTTTCCTGCAATGCAGGCCTAACGTGGTCACGCAAAAGCGCCCTCTTTCGGTTACTTTTGGAAGCTTTTTTTTTACATGGAAAAAAATCCAATGTCCCTCTGACCCTATTCGCACAAACAGAAAAATTTTCCGAGCATTATTTCTTTTATTACGAATTTTTGAACTTTGCACGAATTTATGACGCACCCGGTATGTATACCACAATATAGACCTTAAAACAAATGCTTCTTTAATGGGGAAAATTTTATATGAAAAAAATTAGTTTACGAATGCATGATAGAAAATAGACAGTAGCAACAGTCTATATATTTATATTACTGGATAATAGTACACTTTTAAAGCTATGTAAAATATGCTTCGTAGAGCTAACGTGTTAACAAATTTTATTTTAAACTTGAGGCATTTTATATGTTTTCTCGCAAGTGTTTTTAATAATATTTTCCGATGAGTTAATTAAAAGGGTTTAGCCGACTCAGTCTCCAAATATATCTGCTTGTCACATACATGTTCAATGTCATGGTTGTTTTTCCCCCTTTTATGTTTTTAACTACGAAAGAGATATTTACAAATTCTTACCTCCGCAAAGTCCAGTAGTTCGGTGTAACTGTACCACATTTGGATTGGGGCGGGAACCGCGGTACGTTACACCCGTCATTTTATTCTGAAACTTCAGCTAATTCTTCGGATCTGGAAAAAAAAAGAAAAAATGTCAGACATTTTTCAGAACGTTCCCAACACTTGTTCAGAACTGTATACCTCGTAAAAACTTTCCATAGATGCGGGTTTTGTAAATTTAAGATAAAATAAATATTCACTCAATCCATATAAAATTCGTATTACATGTAAACGGAAGATGTTATCCCATTATTTTCTTACTTTCTTAAAAAAAGGAATAATACGATTAGTATGTATTATATTTACTAGAATCTTATATTGCAAGATATATAGACACATTTTTACTAGACTCTTACATTACAAAACATATAGATATATTTTCATGACTTATTTATTTTTCGAGACGCATTATAAAATATGGCATCCATCTGATATATTTTTTCTTCGGCAAATGCTCTTGTAGACCATAGAAATGTAATGCAATGATACAAAATTTTTATTTCGAAATCTTCTCATAAAGTAAACGCCGAGGTTTTTCTTCGTCAGTGAAGCCATAGAAAAAAAGTGAAAATGGGTAAGAAAATTAAAAAACTTAGTAAAGGAAATAATATAAATTATATCGGAGACCTCTTTTTTGGACTAAAAAAATTGCAACCAAATAGGTGTAAAAAATATTTTTTTATCATTTATATTATTAAACTAGCTGAAAACCCGCGCTTCGCTACGGAGTCTATTCAAATTAAATACAACGGTAAATGTATGCAATTAATGCCAAAAAAATAAATATATATATTTATAATAAATGAGACGATCAATATATACAATTGATGTAAAAAAATATTTATATATATATATATATTTATAAAAAAATCATAAGGAATATTTATTTTTTTTGGATAATATCCAATCGTCTGCTGCATTAGAAAGAAAAAATGTTTTTTTCTGTCTATTTAGTTGTTACGCACGTGACGATAAATTTATTGAAAGTACGAGAAAAAGAAATCACGTGATCAGCATTCAATAAATTAAATTCTGAAAATTAATCTTTAAAAATTCACCAAAAATCAGGAAATGGAGGTAAAAATTCGAAAAAAATTTAATTTTGAAGGAATTTTTATGATCTTTCTCGTGATATAAATTTTATAACCCTCAATGTATTATTTTAAATGCAAACGTAAAAAAAGTTTAAAAACAGCTTAAAAATTTAATTTAAAAAAATCTAAGAAGAATTTTTGAAAAATCTTTCTTAGTGCACCCCTACACTATTAGAAGAATCGCCATGCAAAATTTCAGCCCTTTAGGTCCAGCGGTTTGGTCTGTGCGTTGTATGTCAGTCAGTCAGTCAGTCAGTGAATGAATGAGTCAGTTACGGAACTGTTTTATATATATAGATGACGGCCCGAGATAGCATGGTGGTAGCACGTTGGGCGTCGGACTGAGGGCCGGGCAGTTTGAACCCAACGAACGCCATTAAATACCTTCGTGTCTAGGTCGGATATGGGCGCGTAAATTCGGTAGACCGGAAAATCCTGCCACAATGATAGTGGGTGGGGGAAGGTGCGAACTCTCCAGATGTCGCCCCTGGAGGTTGTGCTCGATCAAATTGAAGTGGGATCAAGGGAGCAATGTTGACTCCTCTACAGGGTGCTGCTAGATAAAAAATAGTCAATAATTTCCACATGCCAATATATCTCAAACAAAGTGCCTCCGCTTTAGCCAAAGAGAAAAAATATATATTATTAATACTAGTCATTCCCGTTAAAAATATTTTTCAACTTCACCCGAGCACTGTATCTACAGACAACAAAAGAAGGTTGATGGATTAAAACATAGTGTTTATCTCGAATGTTTTCCCATATTAAAAATAGGTTTTTTTTTTAGCTCTTTCGAAGAAGAAATACACCAGATTGGCATAACATTCTAGAGAAAGAAAAACTACATTTGCTTATAGCAAAAAATACGTTGTTTCTTGAATGTTTTGGCAAAAGTATACGTTATAGATTCGGGTGTGTCAGAATAACACAACATTTACATGATATATTACACTAGACTTTTATGGATGAGAAAAGTATAAAACTTTAAATTTATTGTATAATTCAAAATCAGTTTACTTTGATGATTTGAACTAAAAACCTAACGAAAAGAAAGATCATTTTGCTAATCTGTTCTGACTTTTCTCTGAGTAGCCAATAAGGGAGGTTTTTTTCATCTTTTAAAACAAAACGCAGATTTTAACGGTCTCTTTTTTCCGCGCGCAGAAAATTTGCTCAGGTTATTTCTTTATAGTTCTGCTCACACCTTGCCAATGCAACCACTAAATATCTAAACTCGTGATGACTGTACCACAGAGATTGCATATAGGATTTCTATCTTTTAAAATCGTAAGCTACTTTAACGCTAGCCCCCACATATGCTTTAAAATTTTTTCGCAAAGTCAAAAAGTTTCTGTTACTGGAAACTATATATATATATATATATATATATATATATATATATATATATATATATATATATATATATATATATATATATATATATATATATGATAATAATCATATTTGGACAATTTAGCACAAGGGGATTGACGCGTAGAACTTATGGGAGATGCAGTCGGGCGAAGTGTTCATCCAGAAAAACACTGATGATATTTAGGAGATTAATACACGCGGAGCCATAGAAGAGGAACACAGATTTCAGACGATATCCAAGAAATCACCTTTATTTAATTCTGAAGCATTGCGAAGGCTGCAGCGGCCACTGGACTTGTCCAGCGTCCATGCCAGGACGGGACGTGTTAACAGCAGTGTTTACATGACAGAGTTAAGAGAAGAGCGTTGTCACCACCGGACTGTGGCGTCTGTGAACAGCACATCCGACAGCAACGAGAGTTACAAATGAAGAGAGAGAAAAGTCTTCTGTTCATGCAATATTAAATGGGTGTTTTGCGATATTTACGCCAGAGGGTCTATACTACTTAATATTTTAATTGGGCGTCTTTAGGTTCGTGGAGTTCACGTGTCCACTTCAGTTTCCCGGGGACTAATAGATCCCGCGCTTGTTAGAGCTGCGACCTATTGACCTGGGTGTAGGATAAGTGGCCATAAATTTCTGGTAAAGTGTGGTTCTGACGCTATAAAAGGCATAAATCCAGAGTGGTTCGAGGGTTCTTCAAGAATTTGACATTATACTGACATTCGGAATCTCATAAACTTCTAATACTCATATCTGGGGATGTTATTGAGTTCAGATACTTCACATGCCTGATCTTCAGGGCTACGATAAATTATCTTATTTTACTTTTAGGTTGCAAATTTGGAAAAGGGGTCATGCTTTATTAACAGGACAATTTAGAATATGCGGTAAATGTAAATTTAGAGAAGGCCGGGATTTCTTGTTACATATATATCTACGTATATAGTCAGTCCAATGGTTTTGTAATTATAGTCGAATGTATTTATAGTCTAATAATGCTGTAGTGACTGCAAATATTTGAACTAATCCCAAGACTAGAACCGTATCTATTCCATTCGGCTCTTAATTCTGGACTAATACAAGAGTTATGAAATTTAGAAGTTGGCACAAGCTTAACACAAGAGCTGCTACTGTTTTGGAACTCAACAGAAGATTAGTATAGAGATCTATTGCAGCTTAATACAAATATTGTAAGAATTTTTTAACCATTATATCTTACAAGTAGTAGAGGAAAAATGTCATTTAATAACGTGCCCATGAGAATCGTTCCTGTATGCCTTATGTCCAGATATACAAATATTTTTAAAAAAGCAATTTAAATCTCTTAATGATTTAACTTCAATAAATGCTTATGATTTAGTTATTTTACAAAGCAGTAAGTTTTCTATGCGAGTATAGTGATGCATTGATGTATTTGCGTTTAGTTCACAAGTGATTGGTTGGTTGGTTGGTTGGTTGGTTGAGAGCTCTAAGAGGGCTAATTAGACCGGGAACTACTGCTTAAATCCGATTTCGAATGGCTACAAACATCCATGCCAATAGTGGGACTTGAATCTAACAGACTCTGGTAGTGAAAGCCAGTGCCTTTGTCACTCAGTTATTGGATGCCCCTAATGAGTTAGACAGCTGTTAAGCTTTTACGCTGACAAACATAAAACTGTCAGCAAATAGAAAATATATTTCATCATAGGTTGTAATAAGTCTATATAAAGGGACTAGCAAGAAAATGCATTATAAAAGACTTAGTAACTTTCAATGATTTACAATCTTTTCTAAGGACAAAGTGTTATTATAATTTTCATTTTCCAAACCTTTCTTTAGTATGTAGATATGGTAACAAAACAAGGTTTTTGATAATATTGGGAGGTTTTCTTTACAAGTTTGTACAGTTAGATGATGCAAATATTTATTGTTCCGTATATATAAAACATACCTTAAAACTAAAACCTAAAATTTTACTGAAACATCAAAATTCATTTTAT
Organism: Dolomedes plantarius; assembly: GCA_907164885.2. Taxonomy (NCBI): domain Eukaryota; kingdom Metazoa; phylum Arthropoda; class Arachnida; order Araneae; family Dolomedidae; genus Dolomedes; species Dolomedes plantarius. The sequence continues at coordinate 23,647,570 of OU015493.1, read as the reverse complement.
TTTATGAAGAAGAAATTAATTTTCTACGTATCTTTTTCACTTTCTAACAATTGCTAAAGTGGATAGATCTGAGAACATTTATCAAAGTTTAACAAAAATATAAATGCATAAGTCCTGTGCGCCTTTCATGTTTTACGCATTAGAAAAATGCTTTTAAGATATATATCGGTGACAGTTCCAGCACTGCTTCGGGTATAATTAAATGTTTACTTTTTCTATGTTTGGATTTACAATACTTAAATTTACTCTCCAACGTAACCAGTTTAGTGTTAAAAGAAAACAAGTGCTAAATCTACTTTTAATTGTTTTCTATTTTTCATTAGGACCCAGTTCTTATCCAAACCGCTAGGGGAAGTGTTTAAACTTTCAACGCAGTTTCAACAGAGTAATATTTTAGTTAATGAGTTTTTTTTTTCTCTAACAACTGTTTACCACAAATATTCAATTAAGGTTGTTGTGATGCAAGTTAACTGCATTTCGCTTGAAAATCTGTTTGATTTTATTATTTTATTCTCCGCAGCAATTAGAATCTTAAATCTTGTTTATGAGATTTAATTAAATAAAACATTTTGCTGAAAATGGCGGGAGAAAATTTAAGATCTCTGAAAATATTAAGCTTCAAAATACTGGAGAGAAATATTTCGATATATTTAGAAAAATGCCTTTGTCAAATATTTGGAGATGTTTCTTTGACACAATATTTGAAAGAATGCTATTTACGTAATGAAAAAGTATTAAAAAAATTGGTTTCACATCATACTTCTAGACAATATTATGATGTAGACTTTATAGGAGAGTTTTGTACGTATTTTAAGAAATTTTTTCTTTTGTGTCTTAAAATACGAGTTTATTCTTATGACATAAAGTGTAAACTCGAATGAAATTAAGTCATTTACCAATTGTGTACAAAAACTAAATAATGACTATGGGCCACCCCTGATCTCGCTAGAATAACGTTTTGTTGGTCTTAAGTTCTCTTTTAAGACGTGCCGATTTGAAACCACTCGTGAAGATAGTTTCTGATATTTGTTTTCTTATGGTCAACGCGAGGAGTGCAAAATTTTCAGACGAGACTTTGACCTTCTACCATGTATGATCTGTACAATTTTTAAAAACTGGGCTTTACTGGAAACTGTCAGTTTTTTGTAATATTGTGGATCGTAAGCACCTTTGCTCAAAATACTTTTTGCACATAGAAAAACCACTGGTCTCCGAGATGATTTTAATAGGAACAGACTGAATGGAAGCGTGAAGATTTCTGACCCCTGAGTTCAAAGAATCTGGCTCCCGTATTTCCTGTTACCTTCTTTACAAATGCTTCCAAATGACAATATGGACTTGTAAACTGTCTTGCAATAAGCATAGAGCAGAATCCTTTATGAATGAGCTTTCGCCTTGATTTTTTTATGTGCGATGGTGGTAGAATTTTTTTTAAAGTAACCTGCGATCATTTTTCTTTATAACGGCGTGACATGAAATTAACGCCGAGACGTTGATTGCTTACAATGGGGCACTGTATAGGTGAGACAACACCATTCCCTGGTGCCACCACAATTTCGTCAGGGGTGACATCTGGAGGATTCGTACCTTCCCCCACCCATTGAGGTACCTCGAGTCCTAAACTGTGTTCATGGTTTGCAACTTACAATACGTACTCATCAGCACTACAACAAATTTGCGCATCCGTATTGTGAAAATAATTTAGAATATTTTTAATAATTTAGGTGCATAATGTACCTAATTGTATTCAATGACTGCCTCATTAACTCAAAACCTATGTTTCTAAATTGTATTGGTAATACTTAATTTAAAACCCTTTTAAGTGTCTGAGATGGCAAGAATGATTCGACAGAAAATGGCAATGCTTGATTTCATTCTTGATAATTCTATTTTAAATTAGTTTCTAATTTATTCACTATCCTAACAAATTATTTGTTTCTCCGGTCATCCTAATTCAAATCGGCTCATGTCTGAATTAGCATAGCAATTTGATTTTATGGTTGTTTCTCATCAGTTAAAACACATGTAATACTACATCAGATACTGGCTTCTTATTCAAGTCTTAGGTACCATGCTACCACTAAAGGAAGTTGAATATTTCTTGCCGAAAAATGCAATGGATAGACTAACCAATCATGGAGCAATATTCGCCGTACCAGTCATTGATATCTCTATTTCAGAAAACTATCATAAGCTAAGATACTTGATTTTCGTTTAAAACCACTTCTTTTACAGTCTGCTTACAAATAGCGAAAGGTAAGGCTGTTTAAGCAGCTAAGACAATTTTTCAAATTAATTTTTGCTCTGCCTATAAAAGATTAAATGCTTTGTAAATGATTTTCATATTTATTTATTAAATTTGTTGATTACATAATCCAGAAATAAATTTATTTTTTAAAGAATTACAAGCTTATGATAAAAAAAATCGTCTATAGAAAATTGCAATAAAATTATGAAATATTATATTGCATCTGCAGTGAATTACTAGCAGGAGAAAGGAGGCGTCTGCATCTTATCAAAAATAAAACTTTTATTTACCGTTTAGTCTCAGTTATGACACTGCTATAAAGCTTTACGAAGTGGAGCAGCTGTAAATAAATTTAATGTTTGTTTTTCTGCTTATAATTATACCACTAATTTACCCCCTAAGGAATATATTCACTGTACACAAAACAAAGAATAACTGCAGCTTAAAAATGTTTTATAGTGTCCATTATAATAAAATTCAAGAAATTTGTCGCAAAGGTATCCCTGGATTTCTCGTTTTTAAAGAGTTTATTTTTAACAAGAATTTTTCTATTTTCCATTTAATAAGAGCCTAAATTGGGTTTAACCAGCGAAGTATGTTAACTATATCTAACAAGCAGACATTTTACTATTTTTAAAATTTTTATTACGGCTTTGAATCTGTTTATTCCGTGTATTTTTAAAACTATTTCAGCATGAAACTAAACTGCCGCCGACTGTATTTAACTAATTAAATCTGCATGGTAAAAAGAACCGAGTATGTGAATGCATAATAATTGGGTTGAAATTGGTATCTCAGAGATATTAAAGCTAACAAAAAAAAATAATTACAAGGAAGTGAAAATATGCTTTAGTTTAACAGCAAAGCTCTGAATGAAGTGCTAAACCATGAAAAAAAGAAATTCACTTTTTCCTCTCTTTTATCCTTGCAAATTAAGTCCGTAGGTTCAAGTCCTAGATTGGTATTGATTCTTGTGATTGTTCAAAATTAGCTTAAACCTGTAGGTCTTGGTATATTTAGCCGCCGTAGTAAAATATGACAGTAACACTCCAAAATACCTTTTCTCTCTCGGTTTCTTTGATATATATATATACACTAAGCGGCCACTTTATTATGACCACCTGACAATTTTATGAAAATGAGCTATTGCGTCACAGTGTTGCCGCTAGAGGGCGAGATAGCTATAAAATGGGAATGCAGGACAAGGGAACCACCAATTGCACTATGTTGCTTGCGAAGATATGGGCAAAAAACATGATTTAACTGAGTTTGAACGTGGGATGATTGTAGGCGCTCGAAGCGTCGGAAGCAGTATCAGCAAAACGGCTTCACTTGTGAAGTGCTTGAGTGTAAGGATTATTAATGTTTACAGAGAATGGACTACCAAGCAGATAACAGGGTCTCAACGTCAGGCTTGTGGTCATCACAGGTTACTGAATGCTTGACCTGAAAGGAGACTTGCCAGAGTTGTCCATTCCAACAGAAGAGTAACAGTATGTCAAATAGCGGGAAATCTTAATCAAGGAGCAACTACGAACGTCTCTGAACGAACTGTTCACTGCACATTACACCGTATAGGCTATGGAACCCGACGACCTGTTCGAAAGCCTCTACTGTCTGCCTTGAACAAGAGCAGACTTCACCAGTTCGTAAAGGAGCACAAGGATTGTACAGCATTTGACAGAAAAAAGGTAATGTGGTCCGATGAATCGCGTTTTTAATTACGCCATGGAGGGTGCGAATATCGAAAAAACAGCTCAAAAGCATGGACCCCAACTGCATTGCCACAACACTTCAAGCGGGTGGAGGCAATATTATGGTTTGGAGGAGGATTTCTTGGCATTGTATGGGTCCTTTGATTCCTGTGAAAAAACATCTGAATGCCCAATGGTATTTAAGTGTTATCGCAGATCAAGTACATTCTGTTATGTTAATGGTGTACCCTGCTGGGGATGGATACTTCCAGCAGGACAATGCTCCTTGTCATAAAGCTGGCATTGTAATCAGATGGTTTGAAGAGCATGACGGAGAATTTACTTTGCTTCGTTGGCCTGCACGATCACCAGATCTCAATTCAATTGAGAATTTGTGGGATGCTATCGAACGGGGCATCAGGCAGCTGGATCCAGTACCATCAAATCAAAAGTAATTGGAAAGTGTAGTTCATCGGATATGGTCTCAAATTCCTCATACCACCTACCAACATCTCACAGAATTCATGCCAAGAAGAATTAATGCAGTATTAAAAGCAAAAGGTAGTCCAGCATTGTATTGAGGTCATAATAATTTGACCACTCAGTGTATATATATATATATACAGTGGAATCTCGATCGATTGCTTTCGGATCCATCGTTTTTCCGTATGTGTAGTTCAATTTATCCAGTCCCTACGATCATATTGCTTTGTTATGTTTCCGCATCTATCGTTTTCCCGCATTTATCGTTCATTTCAATCGGTCCCTTGAAAAACGATAGATCTTTCAAGATCTATCCGGTTATCTTTCAAGAAAACCGTAGATTTTTTTTTAATTGACAATTAAAAAAAAATACATTTGTTATATATTAACTATTGATTCGTAAGTCTCTTAAAATTTTGGTTAAGTTAAGCCAGAATAATACTTAAAAAAAGGTGGTAATACGCCGTATACCCCCAGAAATAAAACCCCATATATATATATATATGTGTGTGAGTGTGTGTGTGTGTGGTGAATATATTTAGGAAGTTTGAAATAGACTGTGTTAAAGCTGCTGTTTTTAGAATTATATATATGTTGTGAATCTAATGTGTTCTCTAATTTACTGCATAGTTCGATTTATTTGGATATTAATTCGTGAGGGACAAAACTTCTCAATATCAGACATGACAGTAACTCGTAATATTCTCTATTTACATTATTCAATCTCTAATTAGCTACAAGGATCTTGAGACACTGCGAGGATACAGGATTAAGTGCCTTCAGTGCACGTGAGGAACGACATATATTTGTGTGGTCCTCGTGTTTGATTTACGGCCAACACATAATGAAGACTAGTGCCCACTTGCGAGAGTTCATTTGAACAGCTTCCACGTGCATTAATTTTAATGCAGTGCCATCGTCACAATTTACCATTCTATCAGCATTGAACGCAGCGTGTATTTTATCTTCTATGTTTTAACGAAGGATTGCGTTCCTCCGTAACGGTCCTTCGGAAAGCAAAATTTCATACGCTAAAACCTTCCGTCCGTCACTCATGAGTTATAATTTTGACAGCGCGCCAAACCCAAACTGTATCGCTTGGACAAGCAGTAAGCAGTTAAACAGTAAAGTACCAAAGAGCTAAGCAACGATACGTAATCCTACGTTAATAAACCGCGGTAGTTTCGTTAGAAGAGACTACCTGAAAAATATTTTTTTGATAGGTACAACTGCTTGAATTTAATAGAAATGTAGCATCAAAATTAGCGAGGAATTACAGAAGAGGAAAAAAAAAACTACTGGCAAAATTGGAAATCTGATTTGGTTTTCGTTTTCAGGAGTGGAGTTGCTTTTGATCTCTTGCCAGGTCAAATGCACCGGGTCCTATAGATTAAAATATTGAGTTGGCAAAAAAGTTAGTTCGGTTCTTAGATGGGTCTAGTAGCTTGTAGTTGTCTTTAACGTTATTCGAAAAATTTTGTTAGATTCTATTGTGACAGCAGTCATAGTATCAGCGTGCATTAAAAAATAACTTATGACAATTAGGAATTTTTTGTAGCCATTTTAATACGGAATATTGAAGAAAATTATCAAAAATTTTGGCATATTTCTCTGTATTATTTCAAGAAAAGTAAAAACGCAACTAAAACGAAGAAAAAAGATTTGTGCAGTGTAAGTTTTGGAATGATGGAATTATTGCCTGAAAGACGGCAGAAGGTTGCAGAACAAAACGTTAAACATGTGGTTCAATAAAGTTATTGGTGAAATTCAAAAATGTGTCTTATTTTTTCTTAAAAACTGAAAGAACTTTTCAGCAAACCTTATAGATTCTAAACAGCCTAACCAACAACTTAGTTTCATATTATTGTACCGAAGGCCACTACCCTAGCTATTCTTCTGTTGTTTTGCCAGCATTTTTTACTGAGTATGAACGTATGGACGTTTCTTCTATTCTATAAGCATATCATCTCTATCCATATCTATTCAGCGCTTTATTGCTATAATCTTTTATGTTAGGTAACAAGTATATTTGTGAGATATTTCCTAGTTGGCAGATTATCAAATGTGAAACGAAGAAGGTAGCCGGACATTGGTCGAATGGCTAGGGTCCTGGCAGTCTGTATCCGAGTGCCACTATTGGCATAGATCATACGGAATGTGCTTTACGCAATAGGTCCCAGTCTAATTAGCGCTCTTGTTGCAAAATAGTACCGTAGTGCTAGCAACCAACGAACTGAACAAGATATTTAAAATTTGATCATCGTCAGATGTACTCTTAGGGGATTGCTAGAATGGTAGAGGATTTTAAATAATTGACAAGAAGCATTCACAACACACCCCACAGTTTTCACAGAAATGACATGTAAAAATTTTAAATCGAACAAATCATGAATATCATTGTAATAAATACCATCTGAAAAATACTTTAATCATCTGGTTACATTTGCGACTTTAATACATTGCTTATCGGCCAAGAGGTAGTTCTCGGTTTTTGCATTGTTTGACCGGTAGCGAAGTTATCTCGTTCTTGCACATACATCGACTAGAAATTATCTTAAAGTAAAAAAATAAAAAGTGTAGATTTTCATTATAGTATGTTGGTTGTGTTGGAAAACCCTTTTTATTCTTAAGGTGCTACGGTCACTGTGATCGATTTGCCTTTCACAAATCGCCAAAATTTCATGCAAGACAAGTAATATAGCAATAACTTAGGAACGTTTAACAGAGGAAGAAAAAATGATGAATTTAATCTATAAATCGTTTTAGTACGAATTAAAAAAGAGTTTTTGATAGCTTTTTTTAATATTGACCTAAAATATTTTTTTTTATATTTTACATACACACTTTATTACGGTTTTTCTTTACTATAATGACATTTTGGTAGTAGTTGTGTTGTATGAGGCAGAACCTTTCAAAGAACTATTGATTTTGATTGCTGGAGGGGCGATAATGTGATTTGTAGAGGTGAGTCAGAAGTTAGGTAATCCGAAAATATTTACGACTAAATATTATGACTGTTAAACAATATATTCCTAAAGGAAGAAAATATTTCCCATACACTACGACAATGAAAGTCATTGTGATTCTGTTTAAATAGAAATGTGGACAGAAAATGACCACTCACCAACCCTCTACCCTGATTAGTAAACCGCAAGATATTAAGGATAAAATAATATTGATGTCAGGATATTTTCTAAATAATTACTTCTTGGATAAAGTTTTTAACTTTTATGGTACAATAATAGAGTTAAGATATTTAAAATAGTTACATTAAAATGTATTTCTAGTTGAATAATATTGAATGCGATAAACGAAAAAGTTACATTACAGAATAATTGGTCAACTTATCATATACTTGAAACACTTGATTTACTATGACTACATTTACTATGACTAGAATGAGCGAATCTTTACATTTCATTATTTTCATGATAATCCACATAAACTTTTCCCTGTTTTGTATTACTTAATCGCAAAATTTCTTCCATACCCGGTGACACGTGATATTTTTAATATACACTGCTGGCCACCCAAATTGCAACACCAAGAAAGACAAGAGATATCACAACAAAATTTATTTTGTAGATAACATGTTGACCAAGTATCAAATGATTAAATTTATAGACTTCTATGAAGTGTGGTTCCTGCCAAAATCAGTAGCCAGAGTAGCCGCCATTGTTGGAGATCACCGCTGCCACACGCCTCGGCGTTGATTCAAAGAGACTTTGGATGAGTTCTTGGGGTACAGCAGACCAAGCAGCTTCCACACGTTGCCAAAGTTGATCTACTGTGGCAGCTGGGGATGGAATCTGGGGCAATCGTAGAGCAACCATGGACCACATGTTTTCTAAATCGGCGTAAAATAAATCGGCGATACAGGTTTAAATTACTCTAATAGAAATTATTATTTTTGTCTTAATTTGTATATCCTTGATATAAAAAGCTCTCGTTTATAGATTAGAGCAAGCAGAGTCCACCAAATTAGAGGAATGTCGCAATCTAAACAGTGATTCTCCGTTTACGCGTTTCAGAGAAATTGCATAAACTTCACATGACAGACTCTAGGAGCGATTCCTCCCAAATCGGATTAGTTACTAGTTCAGAACGCCCGAAACTGTGGAACACCACAGAGGATTCTATACTTAACTGTAACTGAAAGCATATTACAAAATGTGCATACTTTTGAGGCAAGTGTTAGTAATGTATACAGGTTTCGCAGCGCAAAAGCAGGGTCTTCGTAATATATTTATAAATATTTTTTTTTAAATTTACTTCAACTGTAATTTTTGTTTTAAGAGAAAATGGATAAGATGATTATAAGCCGATTGGAAATGACTTCTGTTTAGTCTCGGACAAATAAGTTTTACAACATGCATTTTACTGAATCGTAATGTTATTTCACTGGAGGTCTTATTTTAAATAATAGAATCCCCATGTATGGGTTATATTGCCTTTCATGGAAGAATTTTTGAATGAAAATGCCATCGTTTTGGGTTATTTATTAAGATAAATACAAAAACTGTTGAAAAAAACAACTCTGAGGCGATTTTGAGAGGTCGTACATAAATTTAGTTTCCGCAACTTTTTGTTTTAATTTATGTATTGACCATGCATTAAAGCTATAGTAACCACATATACATTAATTTTATGTTATTTGATTAAATTCATTTCTAAACTGAAGTTAAAAAAGTAGCTAACAAACTAATATATTAATAGTGAAATATAATCATTTTACTTGTAATCTGATATAAACCTAAGTAAAAATCCAGGCCTATAATAACCTAATATAAAAATAAGACTTGTACAGTCTGCACGAATACGTCATTAGCCGCATTTGTAGTCCATGAAATATAACTTCTGATATCTTTACAAGTTGTAGGTAGTGCAGTACCATATGTAGGCTGTATGCGGTAAAGATATTACCCGAAAATAAGTTTTTTTTAAAGTCTGCTTCAAAAGTTTCATAATCTGTCTAGAAATATTCCTTTTACAGTGATGTTTTAGATGGATGACTGGACAACGTTAAAGCATGAAAACGCTTAGAGGTTCACTTAACTATTTATGGAGATTATCCACCTTAAAATATTTGTCGTTAAAACTGTAACATAACCCTATGAAATTGCAAATGTTTTTTAGGAAGCAGTCTAGATTGTAAGAGCCTAAAGAGAATGTATTACTTTTCGAAGAAATTGAAATAAATGTTTAATTTATACAAATCATACATTAAGCCTACGTGTATTTTATTGAACTTTTTTCTCTTCAAATTACAAATGTACTTATTCATTAACACTTTTTGATTTAATTAATTCATTTTGACAATGCTAAATGCTGACTATCATTGTCGATATTATAATAACCTCCCGTGAAAAGAGTTGCAAAAGGTACATTCATAAAATCAAATTTTCCGTTTATAGAGATAGTTTCGTGAAATAAGTGTTATAGTTGTATGGTTGCGCGCACGCGCGTGTGTGTATAATAGAGGTTTGAACTCTTCATAGACGTGTGTAGGTACTGGGTGATTTTCTAAATTACACATAAGTATTGTTAACACAGTAACTATTATTATATTGAAATGATGTGTGAAATATTTTTATCGAATTATGTCTTATTTTAAAGAGAGGTTGCAAAATTGCCGCTTATTTCTGAGTTTAAACTATGCCGACTAGTGGAAATATTACTGTACTAAGATGTTACGTATAAACAAAAATTTAACTGTGCAATTGGACTCGAATTATGAACAACTTTTACCGAATTTCTTTCTCTGTTAAGGTTTAATATAGAAAATAGATGTATATTTACAACAACACAATCAAAAGACAATCTGCTCCTTCTCCACATCATTAAAAAATGCCTGGCCAATCCCAATCAAACATTTTCCCACTGCGCCAACAGCACCGAACAACCTCTTTGCCTTTAATTACACCCATTGCTCGAGTCCATTGTTTCAAGTTCACGAGGCGATATTCGTTCGATATGCTTTCACGCAGTCCGTTTGAAAGAAAGGTCAGTCTTGTCCTGTGGAAAGGAAACATATCCTTATTGCTGCCTTTTCTTCAGTAAGCTTTCAGAGAAACCAGTAGTTGCCAATATTGGAGAACATTTTTCTTTCCATCGCTTAGGTGTGCTACAGACTCTCAGCCAATGTAACTCTTGTGTAGCCAGCAATGAAAGTTGACTAGATAAGTAAGAGATAAAAACTGTGAAGATGATAGTAGGGTGTGATCCAGATTATAGTAACTTGTATCATTGTTTAATGAACGTAATATAAAATTTGTATTGCAATTTGTGTTGATGAAACAACTAATTTATTTTAGACAAGTTTGTCTAAAGCTCCACTTTCCATAGCTTAGCTGCGCTGCTGACGCTCTCTGTAGGTTTTTAACTCTTCTTAAAACAGTGGAGAAAGCTTAATAGATGGGAAACGATATAAAATGATAATAGGATGATAAAATGATGATGAACGATATAAAATGATGAAACGATATAAAATGATTTTCAGAGACAGTAGTGTGTGAGCCAGAATAATTGTACCTTGCATTATTGTTTAACTTGCAGTGCATGAGCGGGATAAATAGGTTTGATTTGGTTAAACAGGTAATTATCAGACAATTAAACTCTTCGCGTGTTACAAAGACATTTGATTTCCATTTTTTTTCCACCCAGAATACATTATCTTAAATATATTCACGTTCAAATTTTAATAGTAAAATTCAAATGTTGTGTTTTTCGAGATACTTCTTTTAATCGTGTGTGTGTGTGTGTGACATCTCTGGGTTGTCTTTGTCTCTTTCTAGCCCACCTGCGTTTGCATTGTAAGGCTACTAAAGAAGTTACATAGTAGCATTAATGATACTCATAGGGAAATATTTCAATTTATGTATCTAATACATAAATTTTGAAGTTTCAAAACTGCTTTGAGTATGCATCTTCGTCGAAATATTGTCTCAACATACAGAGATTTTCATTATTCTGAATGTTGCTTTTCAGTGACTGAGAAAATCTGAAGCGCTTTGCAGATTTCCTTAATATTATATAATACAGTGGATGAGTAGATAACAATAATTCCGCGATTATTGAGTTAAAATATAAAATGTTAAAATGCAAATATGTTTTAAGGCTCAAGGTAATTTTATTAATTTCGAAACGAAGATCGTTCAAAAGATTTCAATTCGCAATTCGCTGTAAAAATTGGAACTTTCCACTTTTGATTATTAGTACTTGTTAGGATGAGTGCCGTAGACTTTACACGCGCATGTACGATCCTTGAATAAATAATTAAATTTTATCGGGAAGGATTTCAAGCAAGTCAAACGATTACATTGCTCCCACTCAAGCATTTAAAATTTCAAACCTTCAAAACTTTTAAAACTTAAACTCCCTTTGCAGCAAACAACGTATGTCGCACTGTCGAAATAAGTATTGTGTTCCACAGTACCGATATCTCGTTTTAAGGTAGCTTATTCCTGTCTGATTACAATTAGCAGCTCCCAGGCTTAAAGGGGAAACAACTCATTAAAATTCCACCGGAAAAGTGATAACAGAACCCCAGTTTCGGAATATGGGTCAGTGATAACGGAAAAGCATATGGGAGTAGAAATGTACTAATATTGCCGAGGAATACGAGGTGGAATGTCCCACTTAAATACCCCCTGAGGGTTATATTTCTACGAAATGTTCTCACGTACACCATGCTCAAAAGATATGCGTGTTTCGGTTCTCTATGGCACTCCAGTGGTTTAAGATTTTCAATGCATATGTAGAGACTAGCTGAAAACCCGTACTTCGCTACAGAGTACATTCAAATTAAATTCAACGGTCAATGTATGCAATAAATGCCAAAAATATGTTTAAATATATTTATAATAAATACAACGATCAATGTATGCAATTGATGTAAAAAAAACGAAAAAATATATTTATAAAAAAATCGTAACGGATATTTTTATACACAAAATAATATCGAAGAAAATATTCAAATTAAATCTCATAGGAAATGCTAAAGAATATAGTACAACTAATATAGTACAGTTTCAGGAACATAATTTCTTTTTTTTGTATTTTAATACTTTTTTGGATAATGTCCAATCGTCTGCCGCATTAGCAAGAAAAGAAAAATATTTTTTTTGTCTACTTCGTTGTTATTCACGTGACGATAAATTTATTTAAAGTACCAGAAAAAGAAATCGCGTGATCAGCATTTAATAAATTAAATTCTAAAAATTAATCTTTAAAAATTCACCAAAAATCAGAAAAGGGAGGTAAAGGTTCGAAAAAGATTTCATTTTGAAGGAATTTTTATGATCTTTGTCGTGATATAAATTTTATAACCCTCAAATTATTATTTTAAATGCAAACTTTAAAGAATGTTGATAAAACAGCTTAAAAGTTTAATTACAAGAAATCTAAGAAGAATTTTTCAAAAATCTTTTTTAGTGCACCCCTACACCATAAGAAGAATCGCCATGCGAAATTTCAGCCCTTTAGGTCCAGCGGTTTGGTCTGTGCGTTGTATGTCAGTCAATCAATCAGTGAGTCTGTCAGTTACGGAACTGTTATATACAGTAACCACCGCTTATAGTGATCAATGGTTATAAGAATCAACCGTTTATAAGAATCAATATCGCAAAAACAAAAACAAATGTATTATTTCCATGTTAAAATTTTCGCTTTAAAGAATCAATCCACCGGTTTTAAGAATCAGTTTACACTTTTCGCTTTCCTTTCATTTTTCCAAAAGAGCCACTTAAACCCTCAAAAGGCACGAAGTTCTTTCTTTATTTTTTTTTAAAGAAAGAGTGATAAGATGGGATGGAATACAGTCGTAAAATGTATCCCTCTCTTTGTTAGACATAACATCATAGTTTCCCCTTAAACGCTTTAGCTAAACACTGTCCTGTTAGCTTGACCCAGGGACATTCTACCCGTCCTGATCCGATTTCCCTTTTCTGCACTGACAAAAAAAAAAGACAGGGACTCATTTTTCCCACCTCCCACATCCTGGTTGCGGCTTCCTAGACCCTGAAACACATAAATCTTCGCCGAAGTGTCCACTATCACTTTCATGTTCGAGGGCCACACCAATAAATTCATAAAGTTTCGCTGGTTATACATCTGGGAAATAAGTAGCATAGGCAGAAAAAAAACGTATTATTTGCAAAAGAACTTCAGCCTTTGATATGATTGCTTGATTTACTTTTTGTAACATGAGTAACTAATCCGATTTGGGAGGAATCGCTCCTAGAGTCTGTCATGTGAAGTTTTTGCAATTTCTCTGAAACGCGTAAACGGAGAATCACTGTTTAGATTGCGACATTCCTCTAATTTGGTGGACTCTGCTTGCTCTAATCTATAAACGAGAGCTTTTTATATCAAGGATATACAAATTAAGACAAAAATAATAATTTCTATTAGAATAATTTAAACCTGTATCGCCGATTTATTTTACGCCGATTTAGAAAACATGTGGTCCATGGTTGCTCTACGATTGACCCAGATTCCATCCCCAGCTGCCACAGTAGATCAACTTTGGCAACGTGTGGAAGCTGCTTGGTCTGCTGTACCCCAAGAACTCATCCAAAGTCTCTTTGAATCAATGCTGAGGCGTGTGGCAGCGGTGATCTCCAACAATGGCGGCTACTCTGGCTACTGATTTTGACAGGAACCACACTTCACAGAAGTCTAAATTTAATCATTTGATACTTGGTCAACATGTTATCTACAAAATAAATTTTGTTGTGATATCTCTTGTCTTTCTTGGTGTCGCAATTTGGGTGGCCAGCAGTGTATATTATAAATTCAATAGTTGTTTTGTTATGTGTTCAACCATTCTTACCTCCGGATGAAAAATTTGAAAGTAATGAGACTGAAGTGGTAACATGGTGCGAGAGTTTCAATATTCAGTAACCTACAGTATATTTTGACCGTGCATTTTTATCCTTCGAGATTGCTTTGTGCACATTTTTAGGGAAAGTCTCCTTTTGGGGCAGAAATTCAATTCTGTTCGAATTCTGCTTGAAAGAAACTCGAATATATGCCCCTGTTCTATCAGGCACATTCAAATTCGTAGAAATGGAAAAATTCAAATGTTTACTCTAGTGAATTAGATCAAGATTTGAAATTGGGAAACAACACAGAATATTATATATATATTTTTTTAGGGTAATAGAATATAGCTTTCTCTTAATTTAATGAAATTTCGCCTCTCGGGAATGGGAATAATGCATTTCGTTTTAATTCATAAATTCCCTTTTAAGAAATCATAGAAAATTGAAATTATCCAGCTGTGAAATATTTTCCAGTATTCTTGTTCTTTTCACGAAGATCATGTCCAAAACATTGCATTTGGACGTTTTGTAATGCTCACTTATGGGAATAAAATTATTGACGTCCCTATTATTACGATACCATGTTGCTTGGTCAGTACTTAAAGTAGGAAGGCCAAAGGAACACCGTAAATGTTTTTTTTCTCTTATATTTTTAATTCCTTGTATTGATAGAGAAAACGTTTGCTCGCAGAAAAAGCCCGTGAATAACGTTGATTTCATGTTGATTTCATGTTGATTTCATGCTTGATTATGTGCACCTCCCCTACCCCGAAAAAGTTTAATATATTTTTACAGTATATGTTTCGTAACATTAATAAAATTCCACGAGTTAGATTCGACATGGGGGGGGGGGGACTCAGTTCGGATCCCAACGAGTGCCATTAAATAGTTTCGTTTGTAGGCTGGATATGAGCACGTTAAAACCAGTATCCTATTAACGTAAAGTCCTATTATTAGGTCAGCAGGTTGAAGAAGGTACGAACCCTACTAATGGCGTTCCTAGGGGTTGCTCGGTCAAAATTGAGATGGCACCAGGGAAAAATGTTCATTCACCTGTAGGGTGCTCCCACATAAAAAGTTCTCAACAATTTATCGCCGCTTAAAGTGAGAATGTCTCAGGACAAGTGCTTCCGCATTAGAAGAAAACAAAATAAAAAAACGATTCGATGGTTCCTAAACAAATAATATAACTGTCAATTTTTGCTCTGATAACTTTTTTTATAGAATTAAAATTCGAGTACCTCACAGCCCAAAACTAAACAAAATTGACAGATACTTTATAATCCAATCCGGGTGAACTAGAATGTGAAAATAAACATAACCACGCTAAAAAATATAGTATTAACAAACGCACTCTTCATCCTAAACATGTAACAAGGTTAAGATCGCGGAAAATCAATGCAACACGTGACAATATCTCATCGCTTCGACTCGCCGCACTGTTTAGCGTTTACTGTCAATTTTATTTTTCATTTCGTTAATTTAGCTCATGTGGAAAGATTCAGAGGCATTTGGATAGTAACTCTATGAAGGGAGAGGAAAGGGAATGCGGAAATTTTCTGATTAGCTTTTTTTGAAAGAGTCTGATGCACTTCGATTTAACGACCCGGAAGAAATCATACGAAATAAAATTATGAATTATGTAGTGTTTTCAAATATTTTGTGTTTTTCTGGCCCTTATCACAGATAATTATTGCGTATTCTCTAATTATTTAATTTTGGTGTGTTAGTCTTTTAAAGGACCCTACAAAGTATATGATTTATAAACGTATTCCACGATGATTCACTACAGTAAATAATTCATAAATTTTTAATCTTGAGCGTAAAGTATAAAGAGAGATTCATGTTTTTAAAGTGTTAGTATTACTATAAATATTAATGTTACACTGCACTGTAGTAATCTAAATTTTAAATGTTTCTAATTTAGATAGGTATTAATTATTTTAACAGATGTTTATGATAAAAGAATTCGAAGACAAGATGTTGTATAAAATCTGGAGTGTAATGACGATTTTTCGTTACAGTTTTTATTAATTAAATCTAACCTCTTTTTTATTAACCTTTAGTAATCCTAGTCCAAATTTATAATTTAGTGTACTTTCTTTCAATTAATATATGGTCCCTTTTTTGACCATTCCTCGTGGTTGTTCCTGGAATTCCCATGCTGCGTGTGTTTTGGTCCAGTAACGGTTTTTCTTAAAGATAATGGCATTTTGAACAATTCCTAGTTAGACTCAGTTTAAGGTATCATTTGTATCACGTCAGCTTGTGCACGCTTGAAAGCAGGGCGTTTACATGTCAATCGCTTTTGTACACAGTGTTACCATGTTCAATAGGATTCTCGGACCTGTTCTATTATTCTTAACATCTGTAGGGTGAACTGGTTTGTTTTCAATTGATAGCCTCGATTTAGGGTCCGGGCTTGGTTCCTACTAGCCTCGCATCAGGGTCCAACTTGTCGTTTTTCTTCGAAAAAAGTGGTCTGCTGACGTCAATGTATGCCAAGACCAATACGAGTTCTTGGCGAAACTTAAGTACTTAGCTTGGCGCGTTCTTCACCGTTTCCTAGTGCGCATGCAAGGTTGTTGGCACATTATTTTTGGCGGCCCTCTTACACGCTAGGCGGTTTCCATTGCGTGGCAACCTTACTTCCTTCTCCGCTCTGTCCATATTTGAAAAAGTGGATATTAATTTCAGACTTCAGTTTTTCACTTACTGAGTGTGTGTGAAATTGGTAGTTTCCCCCAGGTAAGAGCTTCGGCTCGACCCTGTGGGAGAAGCCATTTTTCTTTGCCGAAATATTTGTCATAAGTGCTTTGCAAGCATACCTGTTCGGTCGCTGATACTTGGGTCTCCTACTTTTTTTGCTAGACCAGCAGGGTTCTTACTGTATGCTGTTTTCAGGAGATCTTCATCATGTACGATGTTAGTTTTTTGTTAATATAGAATTTCTTCGAAGATATAAACTCAAAATAAAGCTTCTTTTTGCTTAAAATAGTGTCGACTGGATGTAATAATTGTTTTAATTTTTTATCCCATGGATTGCTGATAGTGCGATGAACTGGTTGTTGTGGTGTTCAACATAATGGTTAGTTATACCTCTGAATGCACTACAAAAAAAAAATCCGGCCATTCGTGTTGTTGCCTGATCGCTGTATCCCAAGAGTCCTGATTGCTTCATCATACCAACTGTACTTAATAACAGCTTTTGTTGCAGCTTTACGGGATTGACAGACGGACATTTTTGAGATACTACAGAATGATCGACGTTCAATATTATGGCATTCTGCGTTGTAGAGTATGCAGACAGTTTTTACCGGCGATTCCCACACCTCCTAAACTCTCTCACTTACATCATAGTATACATAACTGAATTCATTTGTACAGATATATGATACCGTCTAAACTCACCCTCACAGAAATACCCTCTGAAATCTCCCTTACATGGAGTATCATTTTTTTTTTGCTGGGAAATGGATGGCAGCACTGTGTGCAGAATATTAGATGGATTGTATAAAGTTACTATATTATCTTCTTCATATACGACATTGTGTGGAAATTCTATATTTTTGAGTGTTAAAATTCCATTTTTACACTCAATTTTTAATCCCGACTCTAACGTATATGTAAAGAGAGATTCCTGATTTCATAGTTGCTATTAATATTGATGTTTCACTTGGCTTTACAAATTTAAATTTTAAATTTTATATTCTGGGTAGGTAATAATTATTTTAACAGATGTTTATGGTAAAAGAATTCGAAGATGATGTCCGGTATACAATATGCTGTATTATATTTTTCTCTAAAACGAATGAGAGTTGTATATAAAGAATATATTAGTTGGATTCAATAAAGTTACTATAGGCAAGATGTAGCCTAATGGTAGCGCGTCGGCTTTCGGTACTGAGTTACTCGGATCGAATCCCAACGAGTGCCATTAAATACCTTCCTGTCTAGGCCGAATATGGGCACGTTAGATCCGTAGACCGGAAATTCCTTCTATGAGGTCAGTGGGTAGAGAAGGTACAATCCCCCAAATGTCGCTCCTAGGGGTGCTTGGTCAAAATTGAGATGGCACCAAAGGGTGGTGTTGGTTCACCTATATGGCGCCTTCATTCTAAACAACCAACGTCTCTCGCGGAAACTTCTTATAGGGTAAATGTCGAAACACAATGTGCCCGCCACGTATTTAAAAACAAGTATAAAGCATCTGTATTATTTTCTATTATGTTACTCTATCGTTACTATTTATCGTTACTATATTCTATGATGCTGTTTGGATATTCTATTCTTTGAAAGGATTTTTTTTATGTGTTGTCGCTTAGCATCTGAAAGATAAAGCTTTATTTTCCGTGTTTAAAAATGCTTCATCTTCCCTTTTTAAGAGAAGTAAAATGCAGCTATCACCATGATAGCTTGAAAGAAATTGCTCTTATCAGAAACGCTACACACTTATACAGGCAGTTCTAAATTTTTTAACGTATTCGCTGGAAAACTGTTCTTTATTCGCATAAAAGGAAGAGTAACGTGCCCCCCGATGGCCCGCTCTTTTTCAAATAAATAACAACATTGTTTGAAAATACTCTTCGACCTTTCGAGATTCACCGAAATGTACACAAGCCAGGAGCGGAAGAACATTTTTGGCAGAAATTCAATTCGGTTCAAACATCATTCAAAGGAGGCGTTCGGGCACTTGCCCTTCGAAAGCGCATTCGTGTAAGGGGAAAGGGAAGTATTCAAATGCATTCTCATCCGGATAAGGATGGGGGAAAAATGAAAACGGGAAACAATACGATGTTTCTTTATCAAATATTTGTATGCTCAATGGACGGAATTCCCTTCCACAGTTCGAATGGAAATTTCGAACTTGTTTTGTATCTTGTTTTAACCAGTAGTAGGAAAAAAATATACGAGTTGTTTAGAAGAATTAAGAGTGAAAGAAGGAAGAAATAGTTAAAAGAAATACTATTTTCTTAACTAGTAAATCCAAACACGCAGTGCGTGAGATGCTTCATAATGGTATCGGAATATTGATCATTATTTTAATGTATTCGTAAGTTTTGGAGAAACTATTTCGAATTTAAGTTTTGCCTTCACATCTATATTTTGTAATGACAAACGTCTCAGATATACTTTCTTTTTCATTAAAAATTTTTAAGGGGAAATACCAAAACAAAAAAGAAAGACAAATGTAATAAAAGTATTCCTTTCTTTTTGCAACCTCCCATTTTTTCTAAATCGATTGTGTCATCAATGTTTGCAATTACTTTAATAATCTGTTTCATTAATATACGCTGCACTAACTCCTACAATGTCAACAATAATCAAACCACGGTGCTTCTACTTGAAAAAAACCCCAGAAGGCGGAGTCTTGAGCACAGATTTTCTGTTTCAGATGCTTCGTGATCACACCTCTTAGTTTTGATTCAGTCATATGGAATGAACATTCCAAAGTTCGGTGCTGACTGCATTTTTTCCTTAGATCTCACCTAGCAATTATACATTCAATTATACATCTCTCGGATTCGTTGCATTTATTTATGCGAGTTATTTCATGTTTTAAATAGCTCATATGTTTCCTAATGGTCTAACTGCTTTTCAAATGTAAAAGTTTCATTCTGGGTTATATGAAACCACCTGAAGGTAGTATCTATTTGTAAACAGATGGACTCCGACGCAGGTTTTAAAATATGGTTTCATGAGATTTATTAAAACCGAAGAGATTAAAGGAAATTGATCTATGATAGCAATCAGCTAACAGCTTCACACTACACTTTTTATGTTGTAACAATAAAAATACTGATGACTATTTACAAAAAAGTGTAACTCTACTACTCTTAACTTAAAACAAGTAAATTATTAATTTGCTTGTTTTGCCTAAAACTAGCATATTTCATCCTTTCACCTTAAATAGTACAATATTTCCTTTAGCCTCTAGTTAAAAGATTACATAATGGGCTCTTTCCTTTTTATTATCAGTGTCATTAATTACGCTAATCTAAAACTTTAGGAATTTTAATTTAATGTTATCCGATTATCTTTCGCTAAAACTTCTGAGCCATCCAACGAAAAGACCTCCTACAATAAAATTTCATACTAAGGGATGGCTGTATTATGTTAATAATATATTAACTCCTTGATTTTTTTTTTCGTTATGCCCTTAGTAATTATAATCCGAAGCTTTGTGGAGGAAGGTCATATGTTCTTAAAGGTTGCTTAGGGTCATAAACTGGCAGATTAATTTAAATTTAAAAGCATAACGGTTTCAGTTATCCGAAAAACATTCCCATTTAAATGATTTAGCTGTTGTCAAATTACAGAAAAACTCGTAAATAGGCTTTCAGAAAAAAGGTTTAAAAATGCGTTCTATAACTAAACCCGATTTTTAATATGCACCAAGTTGTTGGTGATTGCATTCATTGTTTTTCCTTCGTCTCTTAAATCGTCACCAATGCTTGTTTTAGTTGATATTTAGGAGAACTTGAAAAGTCAGGAACGCACATTAAATAAAAAAATTAAAAATATATAAAACTTGCCCTTATTTTAAGTATCTTTACGTAGACATTAGGAAGATTGACTTCTAAACTCCTGAAGACCCAAAGACCTACTAGTTCTTGTTGTAACTATGTTATCCCCCATTTAAGTTCGCGTGTTTAGAGCGTGTTTACATAATATCAGTGACACAAAGGCGGAGAATCGAACAAAGACAATTAAAAGATGTTCTAACAATACCCTAACAATGCAATACAGATTACTATTGATACAAAGCCGAAATTCACGAACAAAAGCAATTAGAGAAAATCAATAAAGTGTTACTAACTACGCAGTTCGGAATATCTTTGAACAAAACTAAATAATGAAAGGTAATTTAAAGAAAATCAATAAAATGTTACTAATAATGCTACGCTTAATCATTTATACAAAATTAAACAAAAAATCTAAACAAAAGGAAAAAGTATTTTATTGCTTTACATTTTTAATCATTATATTATTATGTATTATTATATTACTAGTGAATACGATGAGAGAGGGAAGAATAAAATTTAGAACAAAATAAGTGAAATATTACTAACAATAAAATATATATGTTTGATGCAAAGATAAGAAACGAAAGGAATTAAATTTACTCAAAGGAAAGATTGGCGATACTAAGCATAGGTATGATACAAAAATAAATTAATGGGTTGTTGTTAGCAAAAACTAGATAAAATGTTTCTCACAACAATCGTCAAAACACCAGTAGAGAAAAGCGAAAACTAATGAACGATAGATATTACAAGAAAATTGATAGTCCTGCTAACAATGCTTTGTATTAAAATCCAAGCAAAGTCACATATACTTGTGGAAATACAGTGGAATCTCGATCTATCGTTTTTCAAGGGACCAAATGACTTGTATGATAGATGCGGGAACATAACAAAGCAATGTGATTGTTGGGACTGGGGGGAAATAAACGACACATACGGGAAAACGATGATTCGGAGATCGATCGATCGAGATTCCCCTGTACTTGCAATAAAATCCATCAAACATTAGTAAGGGGTCGAGGTAGCCTAGTGGTACCGCGTCGAGTTTTGGACTGGGGCTGCGTATAGTTCGAATTCCGACAAGTGCCATAGAATGCCTTCGTGTCTAGGCCGGATATGGGCACGATAAATCCGTGGACCGAAAAGTTCTTCTATGAAATCACTGGGAGGGAGAAGGTACGTAATTCCCAGATGTCGCCCATGGTAGAAGGGAGAGCTCGGTCAAAATTGTGGTGGCACCAGGATCGGACTCCGACCCTTGTGGTTTGATTGAAAACCGGAGCCCCATCTCTCATTCCGCAAGCGTATATGGACCTGATCCTGAATACTCTGGTCTAGGGGCATAAATCAGAACAACAACAAAACCAATAACACAAATGTTAGTAAGACCGTAGTATACATAATGGCAATGAAGCAAAATTAAATTAAATAAAAAAAATAATAAGAAAAAAATGCAATATTATACACAGTAGTACGTATAAATGCAAAAGCTGAGTTACGTACCCCAGCACCCTGTACCTCACCCTGTACTCTGTTACTTTAGATCACTTGTAAGTCCAAAGAAGCAAAGCTCTTAGAATTATCAGTGTTATTCACTGACTGTTTTCGGACACATTAGGATTATCTTTCACAGTGAGAATTTTAGCCTCTTTGAAGGAAACTTTTTGAAGGTATTTTTTTGAAGGTATTTTTGTCTTTTTCCCCCTTGAAAGTATTTTTGTCTTTGCAAGTTGTCGTAGGATTAAGTTTAGGTTTGGTTTAAAGTACTACGGTCATTTTTTAAATTTTTTTATTAACTCGCTTTCTTGTTTGTGTGTTTGTCCAGTCCAAATCTTGCAATCGATTTTTAACTAACTTCCCGACTAGCTAGACATTTGAAACTTTTAGAATAGCTCAGAACACGATGACAATGCATGATTTTAATACTTTTAGCCATCTTTAATTAGAATTAAATTAATTTTCAGTTAATTTTGTTTTGTAGACTGGTGCAGCCCTCTATCGGTCTGGACGGGAACGAAAAGTTAAACGCAAGTTAACTTCCAATTAACTTCATTTTCTTTCAACTTGATGGGATAATTCATCAAAAAAATTTTTAAAAAAGTATTTATTAATACATAGAATTGTCAGATTTATATGATTCAACAGAAAATTTAAAAACGTGGTATATAAAAAGTTCTTTTTATCTTGTAATTATTATTATACCTCCATTAGTTAAGAGTTTTAAGGATATTAATCTGAAATTATTTTTAGAAAAACTACTCCTTTATTTTTCTATAAGTGTAACCATTTTACAAAAATTAATTTTCGTTTTTAACTAATTGAAGTACTATAAGAAAGTTTATTTAACGTCATTTAAAAAACGTAATAAAATTACTAGTTTTGTTTACTAGTAGATAGCGGTTAGATGGAAAAAAATATGTTGCTAACAATGTTATATCTAATGTCATTGAAGTACTATATAAATCGAAACAAAATGAACGGTAAATAATTATTAAAAAGATATGTCTAACCTTCTATGATATCTATGATCCAATGGCGAAGAAATGAAGGAATGTGACTGGAAAAAAATAAGCCGTTTGCATCAATGATATTATATGAGTAGTGTTGAATCAAAAATAGCAATCTTCATCAGACCTTTTTTTCCGGTAAAAGGTAAAGAACTATATTTTATGCATTTTAGAAGATATTAATTTGATATTACCTTTAGAAAAACTACCCCATTATTCTTTTTATTAGTGTACCCATTTTTCAAAAATTAATTTTTGTTTTTAACTGATTGAAATACTGTAAGAAAGTTTCCTTGACGTCATTTAAAAAAAGATAATGAGATTACTTGTATTGATCCTACACCACTCATATATATAAAATCATGGATGTAAATCATTTTCTTATATTGAACAACAAACGGAAGTTTATTGCACCTACATTTCAACAATCGTTATAAAATTTTTGTAAAAATAACTCAGTAAGATGTATCAAATTTTTCAACATAAAATCGAATTTTTTTCCTTCAGAAAATAGAAAAATAAGCTTCTGAAGTTCTTAACATTAACAATCTAGGTTTATCGAAGTCAAAAAAATTCTTTATATACTCCTCACAAATTGTTACTCGCATTTATTGCTAAAAATAAATTTTAGAAGTTTTAACGAGCTTGGGTAACAGCTGCGGAAAAAGGTAGTAAAACTATTCGAAAGAACTTGAATTACGCATTATGTTTCTTCAAATATTTCATTTTAAGGAAGATTCGGTTCAGAAAATATTTTAAAAGAAACTTTAGCGAAAGAATTTATTCAATTATAAACTGTGGGTCATTTTGTTCCGTTGCTCTCGGATTCTTTTGGAAAACTGAATTATACTTATTCCTACAATATTCAAAGCAGAATTAATTACCGAACTGAGTTTCGCATACAACTACGAGCTTCTATAAAGTTTAAAATTGAGATTGGGTAAATAAGTCTTCAAGTTTCACGGTTCTGAAATAAACCCAAGTTCTTAGTTTTACTTTGCCATTGTTAACGTAAAAGTGGTGATCGTGGGAGACAAATTTGAGATCGCATCAAAGTTTAAAGCTGTTATTTTCCGGAGTAATGATTAAAGATACTTTCTTTTACTATTGAATTTTTCTGTACATGAAAGCATTAAATTTAATTGAAATGAAAGATATTTGTATCAAGCTTCAAGATTTCATACGTTGCGGTCTTCTGAAAAATATCTGCGTTCAACCATCTATAACAGAGGTGGGGAACCTTTTTACAATTAGAGGCCACATGTAAATTAGGTAGTAATACAGAGGCCGCATAAGTTGATGAACCTATAAATGCGAGTATTATGAAATTATTATAGTTAGATATAGCTTTAACAATTTGGTGCATTATATAGAAAAATAACAAAAAAATTAAGTCCTTATTTATTTATTATCTATATATATAAAACAGTTCCGTAACTGACTCATTCATTCATTCATTCATTCATTCATTCACTGACTGACTGACATACAACGCACAGACCAAACCGCTGGACCTAAAGGGCTGAAATTTTGCATGGCGATTCTTTTTATAGTGTAGGGGTGCACTAAGAGAGATTTTTGAAAAATTCTTCTTAGATTTTTTTAAATTAAATTTTTAAGCTGTGTTTTTTACTTTTTTTAAGTTTGCATTTCAAATAACAATTTGAGGGTTATAAAATTTATATCACGAGAAAGATCATAAAAATTATTCCTTTAAAATGAAATGTTTTTCGAATCTTTACCTTCATTTCCTGATTTTTGGTGAATTTTTAAAGATTAATTTTTAGAATTTAATTTATTAAATGCTGATCACGTGACTTCTTTTTCTGGTACTTTAAATAAATTTATCGTCACGTGCATAAAAACTAAATAGACAAAAAATAATTTTTTTTTTCTTGCTAATGCGGCAGACGATTGGACATTATCCAAAAAAATATTAAAATACAGTAAAAGAAATGTTCTAGAAACTGTACTATATTAACTGTACTATATTCTTTAGTATTCTTTATATTAGATTTAATTTGAATATCTTCTTCTACATTATTTTGTATATAAAAATATCCCTTACGATTTTTTTATAAATATATATATATTTTACATCAATTATATACATTGATCGTCGTATTTATTATATATATATTGGCATTAATTGCATACATTCACCGATGCTTTTACTTTGAATGTACTCCGTAGCGAAGTGCGGGTTTTCAGCTAGTTTGACATAAAAAGTTACAATATAAAATATTTTTGTATTCACATAAGGATAAAAACTTGTTATAACATTAATCATTAATTATGTTTTTTTTTGCAGAAAAAATAATACGTTTTAACGTACATGGAGTCAGTCACAACAATAATAGTAAGAAAATAGTTTTTGTGTAGAGATCATATAACATGTCTGGTAGTATTGCTAAGAAACTCTGAGCATTAAATTACATATAAAGTGTAATTAAAGTATCATACAATCAAGGTAAACGAAGCTCATTTGGATAAATATACAATTGTAGCGACTTTAGACAACAATTTCAAAATGTCAACTTTATTTTGGCCGACACTGTACA
>OU015493.1:23501726-23619226 GCA_907164885.2 Dolomedes plantarius | reverse complement strand
TGGTAAATGTCGTCGAACCGATTCTAGCGACGTTGTTGGTGCGGTCGTGGCCACTCTTATGATTGCGCGATCCTCACGCGCATTTGTGTTCCTGGGACGCTCTGACACTCCGACGGTAGACTATCCCTTCCTTGATCCATTGTTGCCAACACCGAGCAAAGACCATATCGCTCCGACCGAGGTGGCGTTCAATAGGCCTGTTCGACCAACCTGCTTCTCTGAGTCCTACTATACGCCCCCTCTCAAAGTCCCACAATTGTTCGTACTGTCACCGGTTACGTCTCAGAGTTATCTCTAGTCACAATACCGTCCATCCAAGTCTACAGATTTGTTTGAACTCGCTCGCTCGTAACCCTATGGCACGAGCAATCATGCTTTTAAACTCTCCCAGCTGCACATCTTATATGCGCATAGCGCGCTTACCCTTGTCTTATTGGCGTCGAAATTTTAATCATTTGCATACCTCTTACCAGACTACATTCCTACTAAGTTTCGTGATTGTAGCTCGATTTCTTCTTGGTGCATATATTTTTTTGTGACAGAGTGTATATTGTGTATAAATATAAAAATCTTTCTTTCTAAGCAAAACCCTTCCTTGACTGGATGTTATCAACTTAAATGGACTTACCCATTCTTGTGTAGCTATGAGTATGGCTCTCAATAAAACGTAACATAGAGTTACACAGTTACATAAGATTTAATAAAGTTACTAATATTAGAAGGTTTTGAGGTTTTTTTAATATTTTACCTGATGATTTAATTCAAGTTGTTTTTTAGTTCTAATTGCAGGTAAATTTTCGAAAATGGCTTCCTATTATTCGTGGTGATCTAAAGCGATCTCTACCTAGTGATCTACCGTGGTGATCTAGTGATCTTTACCTAGAAATCTGCGATCTAACGATGGTACATTTTTACACGGTTTATGCAAGGGAATTAAACTTTTTTGCAGGAAACGCCGTTTTAATAGCAGTTGCTCGTAATATATCTCTTTAGATAAATAATTTGATTTTTAAAGTTTGTTTTATTTAAGAGCAATTGAAACTGGCAGTGTTCCAAAATTGATCAAGCTGAAAAGGGTTACCTAATTAATTACAATAAGTTTTGGTAACAGATTATTTGGAGAGTAGGACTAGAATTCTTTATGAGACATAGCAACAACTGAGTCTATCTCTGTCCAGAGAGCATAGATTAATGTTCTTACAGCTGATGAATGATACCTACAAAACCATACAAAGAGGATTCTGTTATTATTAAGCATGACGTATGTCACATGCATACGACTATTTGTTTCTGTCTTGCTTACATTATGCCTAACTGTGAACAAAAGAGGTTTTCAGGAATTATGTTATTAATATGCATATCTGCGGCATTATTAATGCGATAGTGCTGTACGGTCTGAGTATGTGAGCTTTGGCATATGGAGTGTACAGAGACGAAACGGTTAGAATTTGACTGAGTGGATACACGCAGGAGCTTACCATAACATTATTCTTTGGTACTTCTGTAAAGGCATTAAGCCATAATAAACGTATTTAATGGTTGTGGTTGCCGAACCATCTGGATTGCATTATAACCCCATTCAAAGTCTTTTGAACATACTGTATTAAAATAATTCATAATATATAGTTTGTTGGCAGGATACTCTAAAAGGGTTGAACAATTAATTATGTATGAAAGAGTCATACAGAATTGCTGAGGCCTGTGGCTATTGTGATCAGCTGTCTTATAATTTGTTATGTACAGACGAATTTATGTACGTGAATAGGCAGTATATATCATTAAAAGGGGACATTCTACGACTCACGCAATGAATATTATCTTTACCATCGTATGATATTTTTGGCCAAATTCTTAAAGCTTTAGCCCCCACGAAAAATTTCAAGGTACCTCATATTACGACTTCAGTATATTCGATATGAACTTTTCAAAATTTTCAAACCTAAGGGCTTTACAATTGGAGCACAAATTTACCCGAGACGGGAATAAACACAATTTGATTGATTCAAATTTCTATTTCAAAATAATTTTAAGAAGTCGACCAATCATTTATTTTGATCACTTCTCGAGTACTTTATTTCTTGTTTATGTAAAAAACTTTTCTTTTTATTGAACAGTATTTTTTATGCAGGATTTGACGCAAGCTGTTTGTTCTATCGAAAACACGTACCGATTCAATACCTACCAGCTTCGTACTGGGTGGAAGTTCATTTCTTCTCTAGGAAGTTTCAGAATGGAGCACCAGTGGGGAAAAATGCTTTGATACTATAAATAGTTCATCTTTTAAACAAAAAATTAATTATTTAAAGCTAACTTTGAATCAGTTCTCTTGTGCATTGTTAAATCAATCGTTAAAGCCTTCTTATGTAAAATTTCACCCACGGGAATATGGTTCAAATGACTTATTTTCAGGTATTAGTTGTTGGAATAATTTTCTTTTGGGGGGAAGTAAGTGATGTTTTAAGAATGGCCTGAATATGCAAATAATTGAATATCAATTAAAATAAACTAGTCATAATTACAGAGTAACAGTAAATGTTGCCTTTATTGAAATTAGTGATATTTTAAGAAAGGTCTGAATATGCAAATAATTTAATAACTATTAAAATATAACAGTAAATTTTTCCTTTATTGAAATAAGTCATATTTTAATAAAGGCCTGAATATGCAAATAATTTAATAACAATAAAAATAAACTGTAAATAAATGCAGAGTAACAGTAAGTTTTGCCTTTATTGAAATTAGGGATATTTTAATAAAGACCTGAATATGCAAATAATTTAATATCAATTAAAATAAACTATACATAAATACAGAGTAACAGGAAATTTTGCCTTTATTGAAATAAGTGATATTTTAATAAAGGCCTGAATATGCAAATAATTTAATAACAATAAAAATAAACTGTACATAATTACAGAGTAACAGTAGTTTTAGAAAAGAAAGGCCATTATTCACACAACTTCATTCTGGAAAATTTTAAGCGATAAGTTGTGTTTTATGTTTTTATAATTATTTAATTGTAAGTCGAATTAATTGTAGAGATAAGATCAAAATTAAAATAATTTAAAATTATTTTTCAAAACGCATCCGGAAGCTTTGAAAAAACTAATTAACATTTAAATCTAATATGAGAGAAAAGAATTAAGATATACACAATTAAATAACAAAGTTAAATATTAAATAACAAACTATCTGTGTTAGCTTACAATTTAAATTAAAATGCAAGTAATTTTTAATTATCTTTCAAAAGGTATCCAAAAACATTAAAAACTTAATAACACTTAAAATTAATATTTAAGAATTAAAATATTAATAATTAAATAACAAAGTTAACTATTAAACAAAATATCTGTGTTAGCTTGCTGATTTAATTAAAAATACTAAGAACTGCAAAAAATACTCTGTTTGAGATTTTAAATACGTTTCAATGAATAATTGATAACATTATTTTTCCTTGCTCTGTTAAATGTCACGACGGCACTGCTATTTTTTTTGGTTTTGTGCGAACCTGAAAAACGTAGAATCGCAAATCTGTCAAAGTTGTAACAACAATACCTTATTGCAAAAAAGATTTAATGTATTTTGCCCAAAAATTACAATTTTTTAAGTAGTCTCCTAATTTTATTCGTAAAGATATCATAAAATAAGATGCGGTGTCTTTTCTTTAGTTTCTGCAAATTTTTGAAGGAAATATCACGATAAAACATAGAGGTAAATACCAAGTTTATTTATTTTAAATATTTCTCCCGAAATGGTATGTGGAAACTCCAATAATCTAATTTGAACTGCAATTAAATAATGCATTATATTTGAAGTAATAATACTTGTATTTGAAAGGAATTGCTCGTTAGTCATCCAGATTTATTCAAGGAAATATTTAACTAGATGCAAGCATGTAAAACCACAGATATAACCATGATTCACTTCCAAATTATGGTTACCCCTAGTCCGTCTCACTGGGGAAAAAGAGCAAGTGCCGAAATTCTTCTGTAACCATGGAAACCTCACATAAAACTTCATAAATCTCAGAAGCAAAATCCCCGGTGAGATCGACTTAAAATTGCGTCTGCTTTTATCGCCAAGGACATCTCTATATATTTGTATATTCTGGAAGAGCAATGAATTTCAAAAGCCAATTTCGTAAAAATTAAAATCCTATGTTATATGTAACTTAAAAAGAGTAATATTGCTTTTATTACCTCTCATAATTGTGGGAATCTTCGCAATAAATATTAGGACTATAAACGTCATAAATGCAAGAGATGTGGAAAGTTTTAAAAAGTTTAAGCGTAATAAAAAGTTGCGAGCATGTATATTACCTGCTTCTTTGGTTCGTAATAAGTATGCAGACTGTGTAATATTCGAATAAAAGTATATAAATGTCTTCTGGTTGAAAAATGATAATGTTCTCACAAAATTCTCACATGGGAAATGTGTACAATTACTTGAATTTTTTTTCCAAGTACTGAATATTATTTACGGAGAAAAGTATAAACCCTAGTAGTATGAAAGAAAAACTGAATGTTACTCAATTTATCAGCCACTGACGTGACTCAGATATGTCCAAACTTATGGTTTAAATCATATTTAAATATATGGAAAGAGTATTTCGGCAGTATTAGCAATTATTTTTTTATAACCTAACATGCTTTTCTGAATTTACCATTTTCTATTAGAGTATGTTCACATTTCCCCCCCTCCCCTCCTTTTAGGTTGTTTATAAAACTTATATATTATTCAAACGACACACAAAGTTATCGCTTTATAAGATTTTTCTGTCCGACAATCGATAAATAATTGAATATAACTGTAATAATGCGGTAAAGGAGCAGTTCTTCTAGTTTTGGTGATGGTTACATATAGGTAGAATTTTAATGGTCATCTTTGAAGAACCTTACCACAAAGTTTAATAAGGTCGTATGTAAATAATATTGTAAATGCGGCACTACGCAGGTAGCATTATTGTTAACTCGACGCCATGCAATTAGGCATAAAGTATTTCATTTCTGTTTAGTTCCATTGGTAAGTAACGCCAAAAAATGGGGAGTTCTCAAAATTCACTAGAGGTGCATTATAGATAACATAATAAATCTGTGAGTCCGATTGTATGTAATTGAAAGAATCTAAAACGAAGCATAATTTTGAAAAATATCTAAGTACAGTACTTTTGTCACGGGCAGAACGATAATAAAAATAATTTCATTAATATCAGGCCAGTAGTAACGTAATTTCAGGCATTTTCAACACAAGATTTCCGTTAAATGACAGATTAACAATTTTTTTTTGGTTTGCTTTAATTCATGGTGAAAGCCCGGTCATCGATTGGCTTAATGACATTTAAAACTAAAATAATTCAAAGATTGCTAAAGTCGGCGAGAAATCGTCCCAAATAGTTATAAATACGCAGTCTGTAGCTAATGGGAACTACAGTCATTTTAATCCTGTTTTTCATTGTCTATTCATTATTAAGTTTACACAAAAATGAGCTCATTTTATATTTCATTGCGCTATAGTAAAGCTGAAAAAGGCTTATTTAGGTAAAACTACTGTTTAGTAATTTCGCGAATGAATTCAAAATATATAAATTTCAATTAATTAAATAATTAATGAATAATTCTTGAATAATTAGTAATAGGGATAGATTTATATGCTTTGTTAAAGTATCTGAATTTAAATCTTCCTTTTGCTGCAAGATCGAAAATAACTTTCATTCTTCATACCTTTTGAAAAAAGGTTATGCAGCTTATAACTTTTGAAAAAGATTACTTAAATTAAGGCTTTTAACTTTTGAAACTTAAAGCTTCTAAATTTACATAATATAAATTTTAAACTTAAAGCTTATAACTTTTGAAAATAGGTTTCACGAGTGTCAGGTAGTTTAGAAACTTTTAAAATATGCGGTAAATGTATTTCCATTTTTTCATCGTTACAATGGAAACATCACAATTCTGCTCTCAGTTCTTTAGATCGAAACAGTAATCCTCCAACACAAAAAGCCAGGTGAAATTGTACCCGAAATAACTCAGCATAAGTCTAAATTTGCCTTGCAGATGATATAAACATTCATCCTATTAAGATTTATTCTCAACCCTAATTTCTCACAAAGCAAAATCCTTTGCGAAGAGAAATTATTTCTGTATTTTGGAGTCTTTTTTCCCATTATCTCTAACCCTACTTTAAAATATTACCTTACAACTTGGACGAATACGTTTTTACACTGTCCCAGTGGAAGCTTTCCAATTACAGAGCAGTCAAATTGCGATGGAGTAATGTTCCCTCAGAAAGTATACATTTCATTTACGAAAAGAAAATAAAGGAAGGAAGAACAGTAACATGTTAACAAAGAATTCTGGTGTTACGGTTATCCCTAGGTGTTGCGGGTTATTAAAAAGAAACATAGGATTTTGAGATACTGTGAATAAAATTGTATAAAGAAAAGGTTTTATTGAGAGAGCAGGGGAAATTAAGTCCTGAAGGAAACAGAGTTTTATGTAAAATTAAAGTACATAAAAAGAATTTCAATTCTGACGAGATGCAACAATGCGTAAAGCACGTTTATTCATCCAAGAAAAAAATCCATTTCATTTTCTACTTGCTTGTTTATTTGCTTAAACATTCCAAGCAGGTTAAGTTATTTATATATTGAATGAAGAATCCAGGTTGTATTATGGTGAAACTCTAGTTCTCAAAATAGAGTTTATAAAAAGAGTCAACTCTCCTAGCTGTAGCTTTTGAAAGTTGAACAAAATTTCTATCATTTTAGATTTGATCTTTTGTATGTGGCTTTCCAAGTTTTTGAATCTAGTGTCAGTGGAGACTTGTAGTGGAGAATTTGTAGTGGAGACTTGTATAGTGCAAAAGAAGTGCACGAAACCGAAAGTATATGAAAATCAAAATACTTAAATATTTTAATAAAATTTGAAGCTTATAGTACTCACTCGAAATAACTATATTTAAAAAAATAGCCATTAGTTATTAGCCGTCTAATTTTATTCTAGAAAGTTTTAAACGAGGTCCAGTGTTTTATATGCTTTTCCAAGTTTTAATCAGCATCAGCACGACATCATAAATTGTAGAGAAAATTTAAATAATATCAGAGGTTTATGGTAACTTAAAAATCATATGGACATTAAAAATGTCTGACAAAACGAAATATTAAATATGAATTGTATTGTCACCATAAAATATGCCTACTTAAAAGTCAATGGTAAATAGCAATTTTGGAAAAGAATTAAAATTGTTATGTACAACAATGAATAACCCTGAATAACAATATTTTATAGAAAAAGCTGTTGGTTATAAATGATATCATTTGATTAGAAAAAAAAAATAAATCTTGAATTATTTCTGTGTTTGCAGTGCAAAGAGTGTCAAGTCCAAAATCGTAGTTTTGAGAAAAACGGAATTGAAAAAGAAAACGGATTTTGTAAAGTCAGTTTTTTTAAAGTTTAGTTTAAAAATTTTTTTAAAGTGAATTTTTCTAATTTTATTTTTGATGAGTAAAGAGTGTTAAGTCCTTGATCGGGACATAACCCCTTTAACACTAGCATGTTTGTGTTTCGTTTCACATATCCTAAATTCCCCCTGATGAATAAAAGTATTTAGGAATGGAATTGGACTTTCTGTACCCTGCAGTAGCCCTTGATTTTTCAAACATGCCTGGTTTGATAACTCATTTTAGCCCATTTTGGACTTAAGACCCTTTGAAAACACAAACGCAGATTTAGGATGCCATATTTTCGAATGTTGCGAATGGCGCTTTAAAATGAAAAGGAGAGAAGGTTTAATTTTTCTAGATTTAGTGTAAAACGTTTCCAAAATTTAGATCTGCTTCTTCAACAGGGCTTGAGAAATGATTCTACGCCCCACTTTTTGCTTATTTTTCGGGGATCAAAATATCCATACGTGGGCTACTTTTAGACATTTGATTTTGTTTATGAAGGGCGATTGCTAACGAATAGGCCTGGGAATAAATGCCAGTGTTTACGAGAGTTACTTTTAATAGTTACTGTAGCTTTTGATAAGGATAGCAACATTAAATCAAAGGCGATGCCGAAAGAGCTCACAATATTTCGTCGAGAGGGGGGGGGGGGTTGTTACAACCATGTTGTACGTAATCTGTTAGACCTCCTCTAAATGATAAAAACCAGGATAGGTCAACCGATTACCCTTATCACTTTACGAAGTTTAAAAGTTAGCCAAGACAATTCAACCCAACAACCGGAATTTCGATACATTATAAAAAATTGTACATATTTTTATATCTTGGAGAAATATGCTCGTCTCCTTATGACCTTGTTGATTTCAATTCTTGTTTAGGCTTGAATTCAGCGAATCTTCTCGTGGAAAGGTAAACAATACACTGATCACAGTCAGTACCATTTTGTACATGAAAATGCAGTAAAACATCGTTTATCCGGATCACTGGATAATCCGGATCAGATTTGTAAACTTTTTTTAAAATTTAATGTTCACATTTGATAATAATTTTTAACTGTGATAGCAAGAACGTAACTATAAGTACGCCAAATATTCGCTTTTTAGCTTGATTCACTGTACAGTTCCTGCATAGATTATATAGTAAATTATGGTAATAATATGTTTTTTGGTGAGTTTAAGAAAGCTTTACAAGAGTGTCACAGGGCGTCGACGTGGATTGACTCAGAAAAGTTATTTTTATATTTTTTAATATCTTGTAAACAATACTATGTAATTTTGTTGCAAAACATAGTTTCTTATCGTAATAAACGGTAAGTCTGCTTAGTTAACGATTTTGTTTACTTATTACCCATATTCCCGGATTATCCAGATTGCTTATGGTCCCAGTTTGTACGGATAAACGAGGTTTTACTGTAATGATATATTTTTTTAATCTCGTGCATTATATTACAACATCATTAAAAATGTTTTAATTATATTGAAAGTTTCTTGTTCAAGTTTTACAATCTACAATCTATTTCCCAAACAAAATAGACGTTGACACGTGACTTCTGCCCGTAACCTAAAATGTATTTATTATACATACATCCCTCGTTTAAACTACCGAATTTTATGCAAAAATTTAGCATAAAAAATATCCTTGGATTGTTTGAAAATAAAAAAAAAAGTTAAATCACTTTTGTTGCCAAAAAACGAAAGTAGAAATTTAATTCGATTTATAATTCAAATCTCTTATTTCTTTTAGCAAAACCATTGTTTTCCTTAGCAACGCGTAACATAAAGAAATAAAGCTGGAGTTTATTATAAAATCGTATTTTTTATTTACAATTCCCGTCAGCGTTTTTTTAAAATACTTATTGACTGAAATTAAATGAAAGAGCTGTTTTTTCCCACTTTTTTTTCCAAGAGACCTGTTAACCTTAACGAGAGGTTTTCAATTACATCCGGAATTCCGATAGAAAAAAAAGATGATTCCAGTAAAAACCAATCGTACTGCTTCCAAAAAATAAATAAAAAGAATAAAAGACACTGGAATGATTAAAAAGAATTCGATGCTTCAGTGAGTCCCATGGCATCGCGTGGGATTGGATTGAAAGGAGCAAAAGAAATATTCGACAAGAAATAGGCTTAAGTGCTCTTCTGGGAAAAAAAAACAAAGAGGAAAAAAGGAAAGAAATGAAATTGATAGGCGTTTACTAAAACGTAGTATTGAAGATGTAGCATGATTTGCTGATCGCTAGAGGTGTGTTGAAAAGTCTTTTTCTTACATGAGGAATGTTATCGGAATTGGCTTTATAAAAGGTGTAACTTTATCAATATAAACTGCTGTAACTCAAATTACAGCAAAGCGTTGATTTTGTTCTTCAACATAAAAGTACCACTAAATTTCCTACTTAATCAGTTAAAAGTTTGTAAGTTAATTAAAAGACGAATCACTGCTGCAAAGGATATTTAAATTTATACTGATTAAAGCGGCAGTACGGT
Source organism: Dolomedes plantarius (assembly GCA_907164885.2). Classification (NCBI taxonomy): domain Eukaryota; kingdom Metazoa; phylum Arthropoda; class Arachnida; order Araneae; family Dolomedidae; genus Dolomedes; species Dolomedes plantarius. The sequence goes on along the minus strand of OU015493.1, from coordinate 23,609,302 downwards.
TCCTAGGCAAAAGGTAGGCGAACAAGCATCACTTAAAACCTGAATTTCAAAACCCTCCTAACCTGATCCCACAATGGCAAAACAACTAAACATTACCTCGGATATCAATCGTTTATTCATTACCATTCTGTAGCCATTTTCTTGCATGAGATCTTGCAACATCTTCCGCAGTGGTCTGGTTGATTCCTTCCTGCATAGATCTCTACATCAGCAGACCACCTGGCGGATGTTCCTACTGCTGGAGATAGTTACTTTTCATATTTTTAATCTACCTAATGTATTCGTTTTGCAAAACGAATGAATTTCGAATCCATGCATGCAACTCTCTCCCACTCCCTCCATCTTTCTCTCTCCCCTAATGCATGCATGCACATACACACATGCAACAAAAACGGCTCGCATTAGCGCCATTTTTCAAAGACTGTGGTTACCGCGTTCTTTGAAAATATGGCTACTAAAAATAGTAGAAACAGAATTATGTAAGTTTGATTAAAATCAGACTTTGGTTTAAATAGACTTTATAAAATTATATTTCATAGTTTATTAATTATTAAGTTTAGTCAAAAGTAGCGTATTTATTTTAAAGCTGATCGCTGACATCTATCGTATGAAAGATTTTTTTTTCCAAATATTAAGTAGATATGTGACTCTATTTGGCTCTCTCTGAGCCAATAAAATAAAAATTTCCCACTATTTTTAAAGATATCAAATAAACCTAAAAATATTGCCATCAAAAGCTTTCTTTGATGAACACAAAGAAGGAATCTGTCAAAGTAAGGGTTAATTGTTAGTTACGTTTTTTCAATTATGCGTAACATGAAAATGCACTTAACATTTAAATTACGAAAATTAAGCCTCTCATTGGCGTAATCTCATTGGCGCTCATTTGAAATAAGCAAGAATTCAACACAGAATATAAAAAGTAAGTTACTGAACGTGTGGAGCAGCAAGTTTTTAAAGATATTTTATAAACGAAATATCCATTTTTCATGATCAGTGATATCATCATTAGGTATTTTGCTTGCGATGCTCTTTATATTCTGTAATTAACCTTTACATTTAAAATAAGTTATTTTAAATCCATCCAAATAAAATTATCGATATACTAAAAATGCGTATTCTTGTAACTCTGTGTAACTAAAATTAGCGTTAATTCATGACTAGTATTTGCCATCGCGATATCAGTTTTTTGTTTAATTTTACAAAACCTAAAACTTAAGATCAAGTTAAAAACTTTTATCGACTTTTCTATGTTGTAAGGGAATAAACCCCCACTACCTGTGAAAATAATCTGGGAATATAGAAATAACCTTAAACTTTCACAGCAAAGGACAATAAAGGGTTTCAGTCTGAATTTCGGAATTCGTTCTTTTCGTAATGAAGAAAACGGTTTTTGCTTTCGAAATTCGAATTGAAACCCTTTATTACTGTCAATTATGGTGAAATGTTTAGGCTATTTCTATTCTCGAATCTAAACGTTGGTTTGCATCTTTGCAGTTGTTACGGTTTTTCTTATATCCGAACAAATGCATCGGACGTTTTGTTCCTCTTTCCGCCAATCGAAGTCGCCATTTTGATGCTTATAGATACTTTTTTACGCTTTCAGACTTTTTCTGAATTTTTTTTTTTTTGGTGGAAACTGATAATACATTTCATTGGTTTCTTAAGTTGACTGGTGGCGGAAATTTAAAATTAGATCCGTTCCCATTAACTCATATTTGAATAATAAATGGAAGTTTACTCCTAAATGTTTACTATAGTTGAATAAATTTCCCTGGGGGGACATTTTCCCTTCAGTTATGTACTCAGATGTATGAATATGAATTAAAGCTTATTAGAATAGACAGCATAATAAACTCAATTCGTAAGGTAGCTGAAAAAGTCAGTCCAATATCGATGTTTTTGTAAACGTGTGATCGATTAGAAGCAACGGTGACGCATCTGACGTGTTGTGAGGATATTAGGAAACAAAATGGACGCTCAAGATTTAGCCTTTATTTCAGATTCTAGAGTCTGCGATAACGCCATACGGATAAAATGCGTCCATATTTGAACAGGCTAATCCAATAAAACTGTAATATTTGGTCCGTGTGTCATGAGGAGCCGATAATGCATTTAAAATCTTGTAGACCTAACTTTGATTAAGCTGTCACGAATGGTCATCTCTATCATAACGCCACTAAGTTATTTCATTAACTTTCAGATTTATTCGTTTTAAAACTGACAAAATAGACTCAAAAATAGACAAAATAGACTCAAATCAAACTTTACACGTTAACAAAAGAATTCTACATTCTCCTTTAATCCTACTATTACCCAAATGTTATCTTCACAATTTTACGCTGTTTTGTTTCTTATTTCAGCTTAGAATGAGAGGGAACATGGCTGCCAACAAAGGAATCCCCGCAGTAAATCTATGTTTTTAAATTTATGTTTAAACTGAGCTGTAATTATCTTGCCGTAATAAAAACTTCGATCTAATTTAGAAGACCATTAAGTTTTTCCTCCACATATCTTTGAGATGGATTTACGGCGATTTTTAAAGACAAAAAATATATAGAAGTTAATGGGAATGCAGTCATTAAAGAAACAAAATATTTGCCGTCAGCGGGACATCATTAATTTGCAGTATGGGCTTATATTTCTCAAAATCATGTCAACTCAGAACTGACGTAGAATTTTTGTTTATATTCGTTCTGTAAATTACTTTTTGTTATATAACTACTATACGTCGTTTCGCAATATATATTTTTTTGAGAAACTGTTAAACAAGTATAAAATTTGTTCTTTTGTGTGTCTTTAAGTTATTAGAAACATAGTTTACATATTTAGTAATAATATAACTCAAAGGGGAAAATAACTTTTCTTCCTTAACCTGAAAAAACTATTTAATGGATTTATCCTAAAAAGTTAAACTGGGGGAAAACAATGACTTTCTTTTCATCTGTATGATATTTTATCAGTTATAACGATAACATATCATTCAGATGAAAAGAAAGTCATTAGAGGGCATTCCACTGCCGTTTGCCATGTATAGTCTTGAGTGATTCCGGCCAAGGAGCTAAAGTAAACAAAACAATAACTTGAATATAAATGTGTCAAATAATCAAATTAATATGCTTACGTGCGCCCATAATTGTCGATTTATGAGGTTTGTTATTAATCAAAGTAACCTAGGTGTACATAGATGGGTAATGCGCGTTCAATTGCTGAAAAACTTTCTAGCCACTTCAAACGTTGCACGGTGAGGAATTAGTGTACAATAGAGCTTTGCCACCTGATCTTACCTCATATACAAATATTTATTTTACGTTTAGGAATTATTTTGCCAACTGAAGCGATACATTTCTCCAGGCAATAAACGAGTGGAAAAGGACGTCTTTATCCTCTACAGCAGCGGTTCCCAACCGGTGGGTCGCGACTCGATCCTAAAACTATCAGAAACCATCGAATAAACCATCAGAAAAGATAAGAAAAATCGAAACAAATCGAATTGTGCTATGATTGTTTTCTTGGTTCTTGATTTTTGGCATCTGGGGCAGACAACAGAACCACTACATCCCTCCCAGATGACTCACACAGTCACACAGTTGGTGCACACTCTGGCAACGCCTCTCCCCCATATATATATATATATATATATATATATATTTGCAATATTTGATGGTAAATTATGTATACATAAGGATGGGATACGATACAAATATGGTTTTTTACTCCACCATGGACCGATGGACCGTGGAGGTATTCCGATAAGGAAAGGTGGGTCGCCAGCTGAAAAAGGTTGGGACCCACAGCTCTACAGTAATGGTTCTTTGATATCGAGGTGGCTCTAAAGGCATTTTGTTGTCAGTTGTCGCCAAATGAGGTCCATTTGACATTGATGTAAGATGATCATAATACTAAAACTTTTCTGAAATGTTTTCTTTGAAAAAAATGTTTCCTGAAAATTTAAAGCTAACTGGCAAGGGTAAATATATACCACTCCAGAAGTTACAATCCTCTCCATTCTTTCAAACTGGAAAATTAGATTAGAACTTTCAAGAAAGTTGATGACAATTTGATAATTTCTCTGATAAAACATTTATTTCCTTGAAGTATTAAAACGCGTATTTATCCAAACTGTAATTCACAGTCATTTCCATTTACGCTTAAAATAAGTTTATATTAACTGAAATAATTTATACAGTTTATTGAATCCACACTCTCAGTTTGTAGATTGAAAACCATACCGATTGACAAACTACCAAGAGTAGTTGATAGAGATTAGTTGGGACCTGTCATCCAAATCCGTCATCCACGGAGTCTATAAACTCCTTTGTTTTCCTCTTTTAAATTCAAATTAAAATCTCCGCTTAAAATTATAGAACTATGTCCGTACTGTTTTCCATGTCATCTTCAAACATTTCACGGGCCTTCTGTGTATATGCTACTGCCAAAGTCCGAAGTCGACCAATTCTCGAAATGGTTTGCTACTTCTAGCACTGGCCAAGTCACTTGGCCAAAGCCCGAAATGGTCGAGAATCGACGACTACTTCGGGCTTTGGTCGGCCAATTCACGATGCGCCCGACAATCAATGACCAGTTCAGCAATTGTTCAAGAAAAATTGGCGAAAGCTAGAGATTTTATGGATCTGAATCATGCAATAACGGAAGTGGATCCCACCAGTTCTGGTTGGTTGGTTTGAGTTTATTGGCGCAAGGTCCAGAGAGAACAAACTGCGCCAAACACATGGTAAAACAAGAATCAACATGCATATAAGCTATTTCTAGGCCCAAAAACCATAAAAACGATGATAAAAAAATATATATATGAAGAAATGTGATACTCGAAAATAATCAAAGTACACAAAGATCATATAAAACACAGATATAAAGTATAAATTTTGAAGTATAAACAAGATATAAACAGTCTTACGAAAATAAATAAATTAATTGAATTAACTGGTAAAAACCGATATGACGGCTGAAAGTGAACAGCGTAGGATGCGGATGTTCACCAATTAATTGCGATAAAGATGGGGATGAAGAGTTAGAATACTTTATATACAAGTTTTTGAAATTATTACACGACGTTAAAATATGAGAGACAGTCAAAGGGCATTTACAGTGTACACACGTCGGAGCACTCTCATCAAATAACAAGTGCACCTACCAGTACTAATTCATATTATTACCAATGTGAAAATCCCTTTATTTTAGAAAAAAATCATTCCAAAATCAAAGAGAAAAGGAAAATTTTTCTTGGGTAGTTCGCAATCGTCAAATCCACCTCGGCCCCCTCCGCTTTCGCGTGTCGGTCATGAAAAACCTGAAGACCAGACGCTGCGTAGCAAAACCTGAAAAATCATCCGAGGGTTTATTTCCCCTGTTAGGTTTATGTTTAGTGTGGGCCTGGGCGCCGGACGGACAGTACAGATCTGCCGACCAATTTGGGCAACCCCGTTGGGTAATTCGAAAACTGGCCATTAACTCTCAGGCACATCGCGAATTGGCCTTCCAAAGCCATAAGTATTTGTCGATTGTCGATTATTTCGGGCCTTGGCATTGTGACATGACCAGTGCTAGTCATGGAGTGCTAGGAGTGACCGGCCATTTTGCGAATTGACCGCACTTCGGACTTTGGCAGTAACATATACAATGAGTCACAAAGAAATATCTGATATCTCTCGTGGAGATATTAGTTGAAACGTGAACTGTAACGTTCAGTGTCCTCTTTCCATGGAAGGTACTTTCGGCTACACAAATATCAATACATTCCTCGCTGACAGCCGTACTTCTGAACAATTTCAATAAATTATGTACATGAAACTTCAAGGGGGCGTGGGGAGGGAAAAACCATAAACAATCCTCCTTTTCTTACAACGCAACTCCCTCAGCCATAATACATTCTCTCTTGAATTGCGCAACGCATTTTCTCTACGCATCCTCTAACGATTTTGATGGCAAAACCTCCGCAAAAAACATGTTCGATGTTAATATGGAATACGGGAAGTAGCCATAAAAGAAGATTTAAATCGATGTTTTCGTAAACAGGGGATAAATCCCCTATAAAAGCATTGCAAAGTATGTATTTTTGTGTCGTTGAGCTACAAGATGAATGCTCAGGAGTCAGCCTGGATATATAAATGCTCTGCTATACGGTAATTAATCGTACTGCAGTTAGGGTTGCTACAATTTTGTCACCGTAATGGGTGCATGCTTTTTCATTAGGAATCAGCTGAAATATATTGGAGTTTTTGAGACTGACGAACGCCCAAAATCTATCTTCTAATAATGTCTGTGAAATGCAGAAGTTTATTTTGAAAAGTGTTTAAATGATTCACGTACACAAAATTTAGGCTTAAAAGCTGTGGAAAAAGTTTCATTACTTCATATCAATAGAAACTCACCAAAATGTGAAACTGTATCTCAACAAAAAAGATTAGAATACATAGAAATGTTTAGGTTTCTAACTTTGACCTTAATATTTTCTTGTTAAAATTGCAAATATATGTCACAAAACTGAGAATTTTAATTAATAAAGTATCGTTATGAAAATATAATAACCTGCATATAGAAATATTTTAATCGTTCATATGCAGAAAATGTCTGCCCATGCACCGTACTCATGTCTGCCTGTACACCGTACTACAGTTACACCGTACTCATGTACAAAAATGCTATTGTACATCGCATATTTGCCCATTGTAATATTGCGATGTTAAAATGAATCACACGTTCAAAAATAGGCATAGCTAGTTAGTTATAGTACTATCTATGCTAACTAGTTAGGCATAACTAGTTAGCATAGATAGTACTGTGACCTCACGACCTCATCAAAATGTAATGGGATGTTAAAGTGTCATTAAAATAGCAAAAAAAGATATAAGAGAAATTAGACTAGATAGTACTGTGACCTCACGACCTCATCAAAATGAAGTGCGATGCTAAAGTGTCATTAAAATATCAAAAGCAGATGTAAGAGAAATTAAAATAGATAACACTATAACCTCACGACCTCGTCAAAATGAGATGTGGTATTAAAGTGTAATTAAAATAACAAAAGCAGATGTAAGAGAAATTAGAATAGACAATACAGTGGCCTCATCAAAATGAAGTGGGATGTTAAAGTGTAATTAAAATAACCAAAGCAGTTGTAATAGAAATTAGAAAAGTCAATACTGTGATGATTATCACGAATAATTTTTTTTTCATAAGTGAGGATGATATTTAAAAAGTTTCAGAAAAAATGATCAATAAATACACTGCTTAAAACAATTAGGGGAGCACATGGTTTTAACGAAATTACGCAAATACTTACACCGATAAGTAACATAAAATAAATCATCCATAATTTAAAGCCTAGCAAGAAACAGAAAAAGAAAACTTCATATGCAAATCAAAGTTCATGACGTCAAAAACCAGAAAAAGAACATAAGGGCGGAAATCGGGATGTTGCAGAAACGTCTGTTTCACTGCCTTAACTGTGAAATTCGATTGCTCATATATTCTTTTTGGGAAAAGGTGACTTGAAAATGTCTCAACAACGTGATTTACCGGAATCCATGGCATGGCGTATTATAGGCAGACTTGAATCCGGGCAAACAACGTAGTGTCGCGGACGCTGTTGAGTCGCCAGAAGTGTAGTTGCAAGGCTGTGGAATCGATTCCAAGAAACAGAGAATGTTAGACGTCGACCACGGCAAGGTCGACCACGCGTCACTACATCAACAGATGACCAGTATATACTGTTAACAGCTCGTCGAAACAGAACAGACAATGCTACTCAGCTGTAAAGACAGTTGCTCTTGGCAACAGGACGAAGGCTGTCCAGCCAAACAGTACGTAATTGGCTTCATCAGGGAGGTCTCTATGCACGTAGGCCAATGGTCTGGATTCTGTTGACCTCGCGCCACCGTGCGGCCCGAAGAAGATGGGCTGCTGAACATCGAGATTGGGAGCAACATGATTGGAGCCAAGTGCTGTTTACAGACGAGTCCCGATTCAGTCTGGAGTGTGACACCCGACGTGTTTTGGTATGGAGGAAAAGGGGCACTCGAAATAACCCCACATTCATTCGTGAAAGGTCACAATACAGACGAGCTGGTTTTATGGTATGGGGTGGAATCAGCATAGGTGGACGTACAGACCTGCATATCATTCGGAATGGTTCTTTGACGGCCCGAAGGTATGCAGACAAGATACTGAGACCTCATGTCATACCTTACGCTGCAGCCATTGGAGATTCCTTTGTTTTCCAGCATGATAATATCAGACCGCATACAGCTCGTCTTGTGGAGAACATGCTTGAAGCTGAAACAATACAGCGTATGGAATGGCCAACGTGCTCTCCTGACCTGAATCCAATCGAGCATGTTTGGGACATGCTCGGACGACGCATTGCTGCGAGACCAAGGCCTCCTTTTACTCTCCGAGACTTGGAGATTGCACTTCTTGAGGAGTGGAACAGTATTCCCCAAAGTCTTATCGATAACATCATCGCATCCATGGAAAACAGGTGTGCAGCAGTCTTAGCTGTTCGAGGGGACCACACGCCATATCAAAATTCTTGCATCATTTCTAAACAATACTTTTTTTATCGTTTACATGTAACCAAATTGTTGCCCTAACTCATCTTTTCATTTTTTTCCATATTTTCAAAGAATTAAAGATTAATTACAAATTTGTTTACGTCTTTTTTTCTGTATTGCGCATTGATACGAGTGTACTATCCATTTTATGCCAATACGTGGCTGTCTCGCACGGTTTTCTTAACTTCTTAGCTTGCTCCCGTAATATTTTTTGAGCAGTGTATGTCATGATGCAAAATTTAGAAAAAAAAACTTAAACATTTATAGCTTTACCTTGTTCTAAGAAATTCGTTGCATGGGAAGGAAGAGGAGTGCCGTCGAATACTTCTGAGACAACTGCTAGGATTAAGGGTGTTTCTCATATTTTTTTAACTCCCAAATCTTGTAGAAAATTTAAATAACATCTGTTATTAATTAAAAAGTAAACCATAGAAATAAACAAAATTAAAATTCAAGCATAGACTGCTAAATCACTATAACATAAAACATATCCTGCAAAGAAAACATTTTCAATAGAGGATAGCGCAGAAGCTTCATATCCCCATAATGAAAAAACAAATAAATAATCCAACAGATATAGATAAAAAATTATACTAAAATAGACAGAAAACAAGCAGAAATCAAGCACTCTGGGCATCCACGCACCAACGGCAAGATTCTGTATAAGAGCCGGAACTGAACCATAAAACGACAGAGGTAATCGACAGGTCACGTCATCAGGGGGCCTAACCATGTCAATTACCTCAAGGGGAACTTTCTGAATAGGATGCAGGTAAGCCCAAAAGACATCCCAAGGCCCCAAGTCCCCCAAAGAAGCAATTAGTCAAGAAGAAAATGAAGAGACAAACACAACTTACTGTATGGGCTCAACGCACCTTACAAGCAAGCACAGAAAAATCCTAATGCAATATAATCGGTGCCTACACACCCCAATTCCGTAAGTGACGGTTATGGCGAAACAGCAGCCAGTTCTATCCTAATGGTTACGTCATTGTAACATTGCTATAGCTCCACCCCCCATTACAACTTAACCAAAACACAAATACTATTCTAAACAACTTTAAAAATTCCTGAGTCTAAATGCCATTTTTTTAAAACTTTTAAATTACCGAAATTTTTAGGGAAATCGTTTTTTCTTAAGTTTTCCTCGAAAATGCTACATGCCTCCAAAAAAAACCCAGCATTGTTACAAATGTTTTTTATTCTGTAAAGTTGTGAGTAAAAAATATTATAATAAATTTTATAGTTTAAGTTGCTATGGAAATTGGTAAACGTAATAACCTCGAAGTTAAAATCTAACCTTTTATCATAAATTCCTATTTTTATTTCCCTATTTTGAATTTTAATTTTTAAATCCAGATAAGTCGCACAAAGATTATTTTCGTTAGTCCGGTTTAAAGTAAGTTCCTTTGGGTAGATTTGATTAAGAAACTCCAAATCGTTACATTTAAAAATTATGAGGTCATCAATATATCTAAATCCGGTAATATTATTTGAGTTAAGAAATTTAGTTTCGTAAAAATGTAAGAATAGGTTGGCAAATGCACTAGAGTAGCTATTTCCCATAGGTATACCCTTTATCTGTTTAAAGAAACATAAGCCGTTAAAGAGATAGTTTTCAAAAATATTAAATTTACATAAATCAATCCAGTCACATTTTAAGATTAAAGTACTATCTAAATAAGCATCATATATTTCTGAACATATAATCATTAAATTATCATGAAGAATACTGGTAAACAGGTTTTCAAAATCAAACGTGTAAATGCTATCTATATTCTTACTTTTTAAAAAATGTAGAATAACCTGGTTATTATTTATAATAAAGCTTTTTTCGGTAACCTTAATTTTATTTAGAATAATTTTTAAATAGCTAAAGAACTTTTTACTGAACAAAGTGTTATAACAATTTGTACTACAAGTAACAAACCTAAATTTAGTAGGTACTTTATGGAATTTTATTGTAGGAAACAGGTAAGGGTATTTTATGCTATTAATCTTAAACTTAAATTTTTTGCTGAAAGCTAAAATCCTATTATCAATTTCTTTTTTGGTAAGGTTAATTTTTTGATAGGTATTATTTGAGTTGTATTCCCTAGAAATTAACTGCTTAAAAAAACCTTTACACATAAAACCAAAGTTATTTGCCGCCTTATCAACAACCGTAATAATAAACTTATTTTTTAAACCTTTAATTTTACTGTATAGAACTTTGTTTAAAAAGAAACCCCTCTTGTCCTCCATACCAAACTCTTCATAATTCCTTTTTATATCCTGTAAAATATGTACCTTCCACTCCATAAAACCTTCGATAGGCCAATTGTACTTCCTTGCTAATTTTATAATAAAGTAGTCTAAAACTTTAGTGATAGAACTTAAAATTTGCTTTAAATTTACCTTATTTCTTACCCTAAATTTTGAGCCCTTACGTAGAACTTCCCTCAACCTAACATCATTAACAATATTAAGATCCCCTGTTACGATATGCCCCAAAGTTGGATTTACAAAGTTTTTAAACTCCTCAATAGGACAATTACAATCAGAATTAGAAATTTTGCCTAAGTAATGACAATAAAAGTTATAGTTGCAGATTAAGTCCCTTAACGTTTTTTGATATTTAAACGCAATGGCGATTTTCCCACAATCAATGATTGGTAATAATTTAGAATTATTATGTACAATAGTAGGTAGTTTTAAATACTCGAAATCTTTATCTAGAAAGTTAATAGTACAGCAGGTAACAATGCTGGGGATTTTTTGGAGGCATGTAGCATTTTCGAGGAAAACTTAAGAAAAAACGATTTCCCTAAAAATTTCGGTAATTTAAAAGTTTAAAAAAAATGGCATTTAGACTCAGGAATTTTTAAAGTTGTTTAGAATAGTATTTGTGCTTTGGCTAAGTTGTAATGGGGGGTGGAGCTATAGTAATGTTACAATGACGTAACCATTAGGATAGAACTGGCTGCTGTTTCGCCATAACCGTCACTTACGGAATTGGGGTGTGTAGGCACCGATTATATTGCATTAGGATTTTTCTGTGCTTGCTTGTAAGGTGCGTTGAGCCCATACAGTAAGTTGTGTTTGTCTTTTCATTTTCTTCTTGACTAATTGCTTCTTTGGGGGACTCGGGGCCTTGGGATGTCTTTTGGGCTTACCTGCATCCTATTCAGAAAGTTCCCCTTGAGGTAATTGACATGGTTAGGCCCCCTGATGACGTGACCTGTCGATTACCTCTGTCGTTTTATGGTTCAGTTCCGGCTCTTATACAGAATCTTGCCGTTGGTGCGTGGATGCCCAGAGTGCTTGATTTCTGCTTGTTTTTTGTCTATTTTAGTATAATTTTTTATCTATATCTGTTGGATTATTTATCTGTTATTAAAGAATGGTCAATCCTAATATGGTTCTAAGGCCTGTAAAATTGTTTTTAGAAAAAATTTTGCTCACCTGAATCTGTGACCGGAATTTGTACCTTTTTTTTTTCTTTTTCAAGCTGAGATATGGCAGATACTCGCGCTTGCGCGTTTGCGTATCTCCACAGAGCTTCCCTCTCTCTGAGAGTTATATTTTGCCCCATTACGTATTGACCCTGTGTTAATTGAGTTTCAAAGCTCGGGCTTCGGCTATTCGAACAAGCAAATGAAGGGATCCCTTGACTGTGTTTCTTTTCCTCATTTTATTATGACAATCAAAATTAAGAATCGTCCATAATGCTCATTTATATGATGACGCATTGTTTCGGTTAAGTGCAAAATATTAAAGATGAGTTTGGGTATTTAAAGGTGACAGCTCTTATAACAAATATTTCTGAGTTTATTAAGGTATTTGGTTTAAGTGATAGTTACGGATATTGCTGTTAACTCAATTTCAATTTAACTGTATATTCATATTACAGAGGCATGCAACAAAAAAATTAATAAACAAATTTAAACTCAAAACAAAAACCCATCTGAAGCAGTAGCTTAAAGTTTGTTTGTGCATGTAGAAAATAAATGAATTGTAAGAAATATGAAAAAAGGCCAAGCAATTTTCCCAGCTAACTGAAACAACTCTTCGTACATGAGAAAAATCCAATCCTGTTGCTTGACGTTATTTCAGTGCTATTTAATATTCGAGGCAGTAAATCCCAATGTTAAATTCAAACCAGCAATCTAAAAATTCTTATATTTAATCTAGCAGTCAGTGATATCAAATATTGAAAAGTATAATGGTGCTGGATAGCCGCCATTTTGGATTCGATTAGCACGTTTGAAGTAAAAGTTTGAAAAGATGTAATGGTCAAATACTTCTTTCCATAGTCCATCAAATATTCTATAAATTTTCAAAATTATAGATGCCATTTTAAGAGCATATATCTTCCGTACATCAGGTAAAAGGAAATAATGAGGATCTTACTAAATAAATAGTTTTATTATATAAAATCCTTGCCAAATTCTTAAAATTTTCATTTAAAAAATCTAATTAAACTCACATGCAATTATTTTTCGGGTGAAAAATTGTTTGAAAAAGTTGATTTTGTTTTCATAAAAACAAGTTTTTGAAATTTTCTTCAAAAATACAAATTATTATATACTCCCATAATTTTAAGGAATGTTTATTTTTATTTCATAAAATGTACATCTTTAATTTAAAAATATAAGATGAGGGATTACGTTTTACTTAGTTTTTGTTTGTAAATGGGCTTTACGGGCAAAAAAAAAATAGTTATTCAAGAGTAATTTTCTTAATCACTCAAAGAAAAATATTCTTTTTTAGAACACAGGGCGTCTTTCTTGTTTTCGAGTTAGTTCTTTCTTTCCTCATCTTTATAATTTTCTTCTTTTTTTATCATCTCCGTTTTGATGTATATAATATTTTTCTATTATTTTTGATGCGTACTTTGCAGAAACGAAATATTTTCTACAAGTGATGTTTCAAAAATTCATATGGTGGAGGAAAAACTTTTATATCTCATTTCGTTACTTTTTACTTTGATATAGTGATAAAATTTAAATAATAGAAATGACACATTCGCAGTAAACTTTGATGCATTCGGAAAAAAAAATGCTCAAGTAAATCTAACAAGGTTTTTTTTCTTTCTTAACGGTATATTACGCACATTTTACGTAGGATATTACAAATTCCTTTTTGATGAGATACTGGTGAAATTTCACTCTAAATTACAGCAACATAGATATATTTTATCCAAGTTCCCAAAACTCGTTTTCATTATTTTAAGTTACATAAATATACTGTCTATTGAATGCGTGTGGGATTAAAAAATATATAATTTTTAGAAAATATAAATTACTGTCCAGTTTGGAAACTAATCTAACAAAGTTTGTACTCTATGGCATTTGAAAAATGAGAGTTTTTCACAGTGTAAGAATAATTTATTTGTTAGAATACCAGTACCAAGGCCGTGCGAATCTCGATTACGATAAGTGGTTGTTAACTGTTTTATGATTTTCAAGGGTTCTGCTGTAAGAAATTGAACTGTAGCTTACATAACAAAGAGAGATGTTTGTCTATCGGGAAGTATAACAAACGAAGATTTCACACGTTATCAAGCTGATAAACGGCATAGGATTCCCACTGGAGAGTATTCATCTAAATCTAACGCACTGAATAGTCTTAATTCAGACTTCCCTCTACGATATTTAACCTAGACAGCAGTCGACGTTTCTTCGAGTTAAAGGCCCGCATTCTAAAATACCTCCGTTATATAGCATAGATGCACTGTGCCTGAAGGAACTTCATGCACTGTGCCTGAAGGAACTTCATGCACAGATTGAGTTTCTCTGTTTTTGGTTTCTTTTATACTCCTTATAATTAGCCCCGGACGGTGGCCGAATGGCCAGGGCGCTGGCGATCGGCGTGGACGCTTGTAGCCGGCCGGTCTAATTAGCCCTCGTGTAGTAGAGTGTTGACCGTAGCGCTCCAAACCAAGCCAAACCTTATAACTAGCATGCCATGAGTTTTTGGTTCATGTAGGTGGCTACGGGATTGTCGAAGTTTTTATAAAGAAATAGCTAAAAACCCGCACTTTGCTACATAGTACATTCAAATTAAATACAACGGTCAACGTATGCAATTAATGCCTATATATATATATATATATATGTATAATAAATACGACGATCAATGTATACAATTGATGTAAAAAAAAACAAAAAAAATTATTTATAAAAAAATCGTAAGAGATTTTTTATAGACAAAATAATGTAGAAGAAAATATTCAAATTAAACCTAATAGGACATACTAAAGAATAATATAGTACAGTTAATATAGTACAGTTTAAGGAACATAGATTTTACTGTATTTTAATATTTTTTTGGATAATGTCCAATCGTCTGCCGCATTAGCAAGAAATTTTTTTCTTGTCTATTTAGTTGTTATGCACGTGACGATAAATCTATTTATTGTACCAGAAAAAGAAATCACGTGATCGGCATTTAATAAATTAAATTCTAAAAATTAATCTTTAAAAATTCACCAAATATCAGAAAATGTAGGTAAATATTTGAAAAAGATCTCATTTTAAAGGAATTTTTACGATCCTTTTCGTGATATAAATTTTATAACCCCCAAATTATTATTTCGAATGCAAACTTAAAAAAAGTTACTAAAACAGCTTAAAAATTTAATTTTTAAAAAATCTAAGCAGAATTTTTCAAAAATCTTTCTTAGTGCACCCTTACACTATAAGAAGAATCGCCATGCAAAATTTTAGCCCTTTAGGTCCAGCGGTTTGGTCTGTGCGTTGTATGTCAGTGAGTCAGTGAGTCAGTGAGTCAGTCAGTTACGGAACTGGTTTATATATGAGACGGTGAAAGGCAAAGTGATGTAAGTCAAAAGAGTTTAACTGCAAAAACTACAAAAAATTCTACCATAAATTGAAAAAATTATAATTCATAACAATTATTACAATATTGCAAATAATAACTATTTACAATTCCACTATAAATTGGACATGGAGATTACATATTTGCCCCCAAATGAAAAAAGTTGAAAATGTGACTTACACCACTTTGCCTTTCAACGCCTCATATATAGATTGTACTTGGTTTGACAGAAAAAAGGGAGTACGCGTTTAGCCGTGCACAAGGCAAAACATGCTTGTGTTAAAAGATTTTTTTCCTTTATTTTTGAAAGAAACCCAACACAAGAACAACTGCTCATTACTCTAGTCTGAAACATGCTTTCCTATCCATTAAAGAAGGTAAATTCCTAATCGCATAATTTAACTAAAATACTGGGATTTAGTCTCTTTCTGAGAGAAATTTAAATGGAAGATTTCCATTTACTGGTAATTGCGATTTAAATGTGTTCGGATACCGTAAAAATACTCACAAATACGGAATTGTATTCCCAAAACATTACCCGATTTTGTCGGTAACATGTATCTGCCCTTATTCAAGACCAACGAGAGAGATTCATTAAGTCCACACTTGTTAATCCAGTGCATTGGGCGCAATGACGGGCTAACCGCTAACTTCCCGACCTTTTATGAGAGGCGTCCCTCCGGGTCTTTAGAACATGCTCGCTTAAATTTATTCACAGTCTGTCGAACAAATTCGTCCG
This sequence comes from Dolomedes plantarius, assembly GCA_907164885.2. Classification (NCBI taxonomy): domain Eukaryota; kingdom Metazoa; phylum Arthropoda; class Arachnida; order Araneae; family Dolomedidae; genus Dolomedes; species Dolomedes plantarius. The sequence continues at coordinate 23,593,168 of OU015493.1, read as the reverse complement.
AAGCTAACTCATTTGCATTGATTGACACAACCTGTGATTAAGGTAACAACACAGCACCGCTGCCCTTTGAAAACCACGCCCCTAGGATTTAGGGAAAATTGGAAAGGAGTCTGTTTTATGAGTTTACCGTATTAAAGTTATCTCTGCGATAGTTTGGATTAGTTTTATTTCAGTTACATTACCTTTATTTATTTTTTATTTGACGACTTAGTACCCGATTAGTCGAAACCCGTTTGTTAAAGCAGTTTAATGAAATACTAGCTGAAAACCCGCTCTTCGCTACGGAGTACATTCCAATTAAATACAACGGTCAATGTATGCAATTAATGCCAAAAAAATAAATATATATATTTATAATAAATGCGACGATCAATGTATACAATTGATGTAATACATATATATATATATATATATATTTATAAAAGAATCGTAAGGGATATTTATTTTTTTTTATAATATCCAATCGTCTGCTGCATTAGTTGTTATGCACGTGACGATAAATTTATTTAAAGTACCAGAAAAAGAAATTACGTGATCAGCATTTAATAAATTAAATTCTAAAAATGAATCTTTAAAAATTCACCAAAAAACCAGAAAATCAAGGTAAAGGTTCGAAAAAGATTTCATTTTAAAGGCATTTTTACGATCCTTTTCGTGATATAAATTTTATAACCCCCAAATTATTATTTCGAATGCAAACTTAAAAAAAGTTACTAAAACAGCTTAAAAATTTAATTTTTAAAAAATCTAAGCAGAATTTTTCAAAAATCTTTCTTAGTGCACCCCTACACCATAAGAAGAATCGCCATGCAAAATTTCAGCCCTCTAGGTCCAGCGGTTTGGTCTGTGCGTTGTATGTCAGTTAGTCAGTTACGGAACTGTTTTATATATATAGATAAATACAACGATCAATGTATGCAATTGATGTAAAAAAAAACGAAAAAATATATTTATAAAAAAATTGTAACGGATATTTTTGTAGACAAAATAATGTAGAAGAAAATATTCAAATTAAATCTAATAGGACATACTAAGGAATATAGTACAGTTTGAGGAACATATCTTTTACTGTATTTTAATATTTTTTTGGATAATATCCAATCGTCTGCCGCATTAGCAAGAAAATAAAAATATTTTTTTTGTCTACTTCGTTGTTATTCACGTGACGATAAATTTATTTAAAGTACCAGAAAAAGAAATCACGTGATCAGCATTTAATAAATTAAATTCTAAAAATTGATCTTTAAAAATTTACTAAAATTTAGAAAATGGAGATAAAGATTCGAAAAATATTTCATTTTAAAGGAAATTTTTATGATCTTTCTCGTGATATAAATTTTATAACCCTGAAATAATTATTTTAAATGCAAACTTAAAAAAAATGACTAAAACAGCTTAAAAATTGAATTAAAAAAAATCTAAGAAATTTTTTTCAAAAATCTCTCTTAGTACACCCCTACACTATAAGAAGAATCGTCATGCAAAATTTCAGAACTTTAGGTCCATTGGTTTGGTCTGTGCGTTGTATGTCAGTGAGTCAGTCAGTTACGGAACTGTTTTATATATATAGATAGAAGACTCATTTTTGACTCTTTATATTTCAATCCTTTCGTATTATTAATTAAAAAATCAGAAGTAATTATTTATTCCTGATCATTTTAAAAAGAAACTTCTCTACGGCTTAGCGAAGAGGTTTATATTCCACATTTTCATTTTATTCGCCCTATTTCAAAGTCACAGGGAAGTTTTTAACGTAGGATTACGTTCCTCCAGAACGGTCATCCGGTAAGGAAAATTACAGACGCTAAAACCGTCCGTACCTCGCGAGTTATAATTTTGTCAGCACGCCGAACCCAGTCTGTATCGGTTGGACAAGCAGTAAACAGTTAAACACAAAAGTACCAAAATTTTGACTTACATATATGTATATGTATACATACGTACATATATACAGATACATATATACATAACACATACATACATTTATACTACATACAAAAGAGGTAAGCAACGATAAGTAATCCTATGTTGATAACCCGCGGTAGCTTCGTTAGAAGAGACTACCTGAATTTTCTTTTCTTTTTCTTCGATTTGGAGCTATACATAGATTAAGCATCGTTACAAATTAAAATTGGAAACATCTCAGTTTGTAACCAATGGATCAGTTTCAACGAAATTTTTCAATCAATTAGTGAAAGATTCCTTAGGTAAATTGCACATACATATTCGTCCGTTTGTTATTATCAGTTCAAGAATTAAAATTATTTCTCATTATTATAAAGTGACGTTTCTGGGCTAAAGAATGATTCTCCCGGTGGAAATATTTTTGGTTGATTTTTTATATTTCCGAAATTATTTAAAAAAATTTCCTTTCTTTTCCTCCGTTTATATCCTAAAAAAGAGTAAGTTAGATTTTTTTTCACTAACATTCAAGATAGTTTTTTTATGCTTAGAAATTATTTAAATGCATTCATATTAATTTTAGAATTTTAATTTATTATTTGTCGTTATGACTGGGTTTTTGTGTGCTAAAGCAAGGATAGTTTTGATTACATCACTTTTGATTGAATTTTGTCATTTCTCAAATATTCTCATATATCTTGCTCTTTTTTCAATCTAGAACCTGTGGGAAAGTTTTAGTTATTAGTTTGTTAGTTTTACTTTTTTGTTTAAAATTCATAAATTTTTAACATATTTAATACACATTTATAACTTAATTTCAGTAAGTTAGTGATAATTCAAGAATTGGAAATTAATATTCCCAACGATTCGCGTAAACTTAAGACTTTATTTTAGTACTTTATAATGATTGAGAATTTTGTGGTACTAAATTTAGAATACCTAGTCTTGATTAAAACAGCTGTTTAATCTGTCTTTTCCGTTACCTCAATTTAATGCCGGAAGAAAATAAAAAATTTTTTTTTCAACAACATTCGTGACAATATTTTATGTATTATAAATGTTTAAACTAATTTTAGTCCATTCGTGGTGATTTAAGAATTAGAATAAATTCTTCTTCATTATTGGGTGTCAGTTAAACAACTCTCATCCACTCTGACACTTATCAAATTATTCTTTACTTAAACTGCAATAATTTATTCCGGTCGCACTCTAAAATTTCATTATCTGTATAGCATAGAGCCATGTAATGATCTTTTCTTAAAGAGGACGATTTTCGTTCATCAATTTGAATCTCGATATTTCCATTTTGAGTTTCTTATTTCAACTTAAATCAACTTTTAATCATTAATTTGCATTTCATACTTGTCCACTGTGAAATTCCTGTTCCTTTCTATCGGCATATGCCGCTTTCTTTATTCAGTTTTAATTATTTCAAGCAACTACCTATACAATTTTCGTTTCATTTGTCTCAACCTAATTGAATCATTATTGGTTTAGATAATTATTTTAGGACTCCTCTTTATATCATTTCATACTGAGTTTCAATTTAGGTTTAATTCTTTCAGGCCTATAAAATTTTCGCTTAATTTCGTTTCATTCAAAATAATTTAATCATTATCGTTTGAGATAATTACCTTAGAACAACACCCCATTACATTTCCACCCTGCTCAGAAAATGGCTGTCAGTGTTTTGATCTTTCAAACTAAATTACAAAACCTTGAAGAATTATTATGATTGTGTGGTTGTACGCGTACGTATACCAGTAAGAAGTCATTTGAGATATGTCACTGCAAAAAGTTTGGACTATCCCTTTTAAAAAAAACGTTCTCGGCTATTGCAGTTGAGTTATGACTCCGCCGAGTTAATCGATAGAGATAGATGGCCTTTTAGCGTGATGTGTTTGAAAGGGGCGTCATTTCTTGTACCACTTATTGTGGAAGTCTTCAGAGATAACTAACTGCCCATGCGATTCATAAAATATTGTAACCAAATGTTCTTTGTCTGATAACCTTGTAATCCTTTAAATACTATATGTGGTACTTTCCAAAGGTTTGACAATGATGACAACCTAGGATTATAAATAAAAATAGCATCTCAAAGTTAATATTTCAATGACAATTTAAATAGGTTGTTTTAGATATATGAAGGCAAATTTGTGTCAGAAGTCTTCGGTAAATACAGATATTAAGAAAATGAAATATTGAATATTTGTGACTGATGTACTGATATTTCAGTTATTAGTAAAATACATTCTTTTATTAACGGAATTATTTATGTAATAAATTATGTCTTTAAAAATTTTATTGGCACCACAAGGATCGGAGTCTGGTTTAGACAGCTGTCCCCACAAGTTTGACCGAGCATCCACGGGGGATGACAACAGGGGGGTCGCACCTTCTTCCATCCACTGACCTCATTGAAGTACTTTTCAGTCTACGGAATTTACTTGCCCATATACGGCCTGGACACGAAGGCATTTAATGGCATTTTTCGGGATTCGAACTGGCATCTACAGTCCGAAGACCAACACGCCACCACTATGCCACCTCGGGCCCTACATAAATGGAAAAACTAAGAGAATTTATAAAGAATGAATGTTAAGTCAGTGAATAGTATCTTTTATTAGAAGCCTTATATATGCTTTTAAATACTATAAATCTTTTTTTTTAAATGAGACTTTCATTTGGATTATTTTAAATTACATTAATGCGTTATTTCGAGTTTTGCAGTTTTTTTTTTTTTACCAAGACAGCAAGGTATAAAATATTGTACATTATGAGAATTAAAGAATTCTTTGGTTAGAAAAATACATTTGATCTGCACAAGCGACGGTCTTAAGTGATCAACGTATGACACGCATATCTTTCAATTTTCTACGATTCTGAACAATCTTTCTGTTAAGAAAAAATTAAATAGCGTCATAGTGACTTAAATAGAAAACTTCGCTTGGTAAGTAATTTTGATGTAAATTTCTTTTCGACTTAAAAATCCCGTCTGTATTTAGACTTTTAATTTATAATAAATTTTGGCTCTGATATAATAAATAGTACGATTTTTAATTCCAACAGTATCTGTCAAGACCTTAATCTCTCATATACATGTTATCTAACTGAAATGAAATCGAGTGCTTTTATTCTATAAATAAAGCCCATTTTTCTGCGTATTCGTATCTTTAAGAGAAAGAATAATCTTTTTTCATCCGTGTTTTAATTATCTCTCACTGTTTAAGTGGAATTAATTCTACGTCTAAAAAAAAATTCGTTATTTTTTTCCTGCTGTTTTACGGAATCAGAAGAGTAGAAAGGAATTGCTGTCCCGTGAAAGCTGTGTGTTCTTATTTTTATAAATAAAAATTAGGATTTTCATTTAAAGAAGTCATTTTTCATTTCAAGCTGGAAAACGTCTTGTAAGACATTGCGGCTTAGCGAGACCATTAATAACGTCTATTTTTTATACCGTAACATGGGGTTTTTGTTGCTAAAAATGTTGGAAAATTTACACATACATTAAATGACAGTAAGATGCGTTTATTGATTTTCTAAATGCTAAGGTTGGTTTATTTCTTTTTCTTGCGTTGGTCTTCCCTTGCTGCTGCAGGCACGTAAGAGGCGGGACCAACAATTTAAAGTGAATTCTAAACTACCACAAAATTTTTGAAGCTCGAATTCAGCGCATTAAACTGAATGCTAGATTCCCTGGCAATTTTATCTTGGAGACCAAAATACGAGGACACGTGCCAAGTTCTAAGTACGGGATTGGAAAACTGTTAACTGTGACCAACAGTTTAAAGCGAATTCTAAACGGCTACGACATTTTTGAAGCTCGCATTCAGCGCATTAAACTCACATGAATGTTAGGTTCCCTGGCAATTTTATCTTGGCGACCAAAATACAAGTACACGTGCCAAGTTCTAAGTGCGAGATTGGAAATCTGTTAACTGTGACCAACAGTTTAAAGCGAATTGTAAAAGGCCATGAGAATTTTAAAGCTCACATTCAGCGCATAAAACTCATATGAATGCTAGATTCCATGGCAATTTTATCTTGGCGACCAAAATTCAAGGGCACATGCCAAGTTCTAAGTACTGGAATGGGAAACTGTTAACTGTTACATCGACTTCGAGTGCCCTAATATTTCAGGCAACGCCCATAATGAACAAAAAAGTACGATAATTTGGAGAATTACGATTGAAGTTCGAGCCGAAAATAGGTATCGGTTAGAAATGATATATGAAGTTCTTACTAATTTTTGATTTTTTTTTTCATGGTAGAAAAATCTTCATGGTAATGAAGACCAATTAGAAAAGCCCCCCTGGATGAAGTTCACATGATGAATAGGACTACTATTTTTTTTTAAATAATAAAATGAAGTAATGAGACTGGTTGGAAAAGAGTTGGAGACTGGGAGACTAGGGGGAAAGAGAGACTGGGTTGAAGTGTGAAAAAATGAAATGGTCAGAGATTTCATTACATATTTTATCACTTATGATAGAAAGTGTTATGAGAAATGAACTGTTACAAGCAGATATTTTCACCAGAACCATTGCAAGATGTATACGACGACTGGAAGTAGTTCTATACTGTTTTTACTGTGTTTGAAAGCGTATGAATAGTGGCGCTAGATGAAGCGATGAAGCGATTTGTATTGGCGACATAGATAACGAATTGAAGATGAAATTTTGACGACTTGGTGACTTCCTGTTAGTGACTTCGTGACTAATATCTTAGTGTCCAGTATTACAAGTTGTCGTCATGTAGCATTTTCTAACAACAGCATTGTCTGCTAAAGTGTAGAAACTATGTAAACATCAATGAAACCTATACATGCAAGACATCCCAGCTTAGTTTAGTTATAAATTTACTGAGTACTAGCAGCCCGTTCCGACTTTGTCCGGGTTGAACAAAATATTATACCAATAAATTTCCAGTTGATAGCCAATATATTGTAAATCTTTTTTTACCTTAATAATAACCTAAATAATACCTTAAATTAATATTACGTCAGTTAATAATTAAAATAAATTTTTTAAAAGAAAAAGGCGTGCCGGAGAACAGCTAGGTTCGAACCGCTAACGTCAGAAAAGAAGCCCACCGCGATAGCACCACGCTAAGGATCGTTGGAGTCTTCGACACAAAAAGCGGTAGAGGACAATAGCGGTAACAATGGAGATTGTTAGGATTAAGCCCTAACTTTATTTCTACTGATCAGATATACATAATATATAGCCTATGTCCATCTGGAATAATGTACCTTTCAAACAGTGAAAGAATTTTCAAATAGGTGCAGTGGTTCTGGTGATTACCCTCCACGTACAAAATCGCTCTCTCTTTATATATAAGTATAGATAACAGCTCATCATGCTTTCTTACATATTGTTTGCTACTTTAACAGGCTATTTTTTTTGTTTGTTCTCCAGAGTGATCTATCTATATATATAAAACAGTTCCGTAACTGACTGATTCATTCATTCACTGACTGACTGACATACAACGCACAGACCAAACCGCTGGACCTAAAGGGCTGAAATTTTGCATGGCGATTCTTCTAATAGTGTAGGGGTGCACTAAGAAAGATTTTTCAAAAATTCTTCTTAGATTTTTTAAAATTAAATTTTTAAGCTGCTTTTGTAACCTTTTTAAAGTTTGCATTTGAAATAGTAATTTGAGGGTTATAAAATTTATATCACGAGAACGACAATAAACATTCCTTTAAAATGAAACCTATTTCGAACCTTTACCTCGATTTTCTGGTTTTTGGTGAATTTTTAGAGATTAATTTTTAGAATTTAATTTATTAAATGCTGATCACGTGATTTCTTTTTCTGGTACTTTCAATAAATTTATCGTCCCGTGCGTAACAACTAAATAGACAAAAAAATATTTTTTTCTCTTTCTAATGCAGCAGATGATTGGATATTATCCAAAAAAAATGCATATCCGTTACGATTTTTTTATAAATATATATATATAGATAGATATATATTTTACATCAATCATACATTGATCATCGCATTTATTATAAATCTATATATATTTATTTTTTGGCATAAATTGCATACGTTGACCGTTGTATTTAATTTGAATGTACTCCGTAGCGAAGCGCAGGTTTTCAGCTAGTGTTAATATAATGTTTTAAAGGCATATTTTGATAGGGACCTGTGTGTAGTTATTAGTTTTGGGAAATCTCTAAACGAAGGGAATAACAGTATGTTCATTTAAATATTCTCAAAAAGAAGTGTGAGCTCTGGAATTTCTTAAAGAGTAGAAAGCCACTTACTGGGGTGTGCCATTGTATGAAAGAATAGAGTGAAAAAATATTCCCTCATTGTACACTACTTACCAAACATTCTTGTTTCGTATTTAAATTCTATGAGGAGATTTTTTATTCCATTTTTGTAATGCTTAAGTTTTTAAGAGCCCGAAGTAGCCCAGTGGTAGCGCGTTGGACCTTGGTCTGAGGGTGCTCAGTTCGAATCCCGATGACCGTCATTAAATAATTTCCTGGCTAGGCCGGATATGGACACGTTTAATCCCTAAACCAGAAAGGCCTTCTATGAGGCCAGTGGGTAGGAGAAGGTACGAGCCTCACCAGATGTCGCCACTGGGGATGCTAGGTCAAAATTGTATTGGCACCTTGCTAAATCTGATTCCGACCGTTGTTGGGCCTTTAACCCCTTCCTTCTCGCTCCCATCAAAATTACGGGATATGGTTTTGCCTTATATTTCTCGTGCCCGTGATATTTCCGGGCTGAAGTGTTTAAAAGCAACGCACCAAAAATATTAAAACAATCCATTTCATTTACCCTGAAATTTTTTTGTTTCTCATTTTACATACCAGATGGCAGCAGCAGACTATTTATAATGTAATTGGGAATGGGTTTTCTTAAACTATATGTAGCAGATCAAGAAATAAATGGAATCCTCCGGAAAAAATTAGGCACTTTTATTACCGTTTTCTTGAAAATAATGCGATCGTTAAGGGATTAAAACCCGGAGGCGTACCCCTCAGCCTGCAGCCATATATGGACATTGTCTGGAATGTTTCGGCCAGGAGACATAAGTCACAACAACACAAAACTTTTTTTTTTAAATATAAAATTGCTTAAAATAAACTATCTTGCGAATTTTATCTTTGGTTAAAATCCCCTTTCTGGCATTGGATAAAAAGTTTTTAAACTAGACAATACGTCAGTTTAAGTCATTTTGGTGTTGACATGAAAAACGAGAGTGGATAAAAAAAAAAATTACTTTTTATTCTCTCCCGTCATATTTATCCCTTATTGTATATTAGGTTAAAAGCAGCTGAATTATTTGGGAACTAATTTTTCCCCAGTTGACATTTTCACTTCTAAGAACTTAATCCTTCTTCTGTTTCCTTGTGAGAAACTAATTGAAATGAAATAACACGGTTTTTTTTTTCGTCCTGTACGAAATACTGTTGCTGACGGAGCATGTAGGAGAAAAATGCAACGGGATTTTTCACTCGTTTTATTAATCTTTCCGAGTGAGAAAAAAAAAAAGCTATTTACCAGGAAATTTTTGTTTCAACTGAAGGGCAGAAAAGAATTGTTCTCTCATGCGTGATGTTTGTTCTTTTATTTAATAGAAATAAAAATCTGGTTTTGAATTAGAAAATAATGTTTGTTTTTATTTGTTGGAAATATTTTTTAGAATGCGGGATTGGAATGTTAATAAAAACGAGTTAATTTCGTATCCATTAATACACAAACAAACAAACACACGCACGCATAATGTGTGTGTGCGTGCGTGTATGTGTAATTAGGGCCAGAGGTAGCGTTGTATGTACGCCATTAACCTTTTCCTTACGGGGTGGGATAGCATATATCCCAAGAATACGTGCCCAAGAATGAATATATATATATATATATATATATATATATATATATATATATATATATATATATATATATATATATATATACATATATATATACCTATATACATATATATATATATATATATATATATACATATATATATACATATACACACATATATATATATATACATATATATATATATATATATATATATATATATATATACATATATATATATATATATATATATACATATACATATATACACATATATATATACATATATATATATACATATACATATATATATATACATATATATATATATATACATATATATACATATACATATATATACAGAGGCTGTTCACACATTTTTTAGACGATGTATATTGTATTCACAAAACTAAATTACATAAAATTCTTGCGTTTTAAATGTTCTATTTGACATCCCTTATTCTGAGCTATCTTTCGACACCGCAATTTCCAGGATAATAATGCCTTTTGAAGTGTCAGAAGAGGTATTCTATCCCATTCCTCCTGAACAGCTTTCCAGAGTCCTGTAAGGGTTTTGGGACGACGTTTGGATAATGCAGATTTTAAAAGTCCGAAAGCACAAAAATCCATAGGTGATACATCGGGAGATTTAGTAGGGATATTAGTGAAGGGTATGGCCTTGATACCAGTTTTTTGTTCCATTTCTTTTAGGAAATTTTCAGTGGATTTTGATGTGTGACTGCTAGCTTTGTCCTGATGGAGTCTCACAGATTGATGGCACTGTGGGTAAAGCGATGGTATTTCATTCAGAAAAATTGGCGATATAATATGTTCCTGATAGTATTTGGAGTTAATCTTGACATTTGTTTCCACTCTCTTTATTTTTAACTTGCCATTATAAGAAAAACCAGCAACAATCATGAATCCCTTAGAAAAACTTTCTTTCGATTCTTTGAACCATGTACTTAAATTTTTTTCTCCCCTTTTATGATAATAAATGGCTCTTTTTTTGTTGCAATCATTTAAATACACCCATGATTCATCTATTGTGACAATTATTTTCCATTTTTCTTTGGATAAGTGTTTCTCATATAGAATTCTGCAGCGTATCCTGCGTTCAGCGATATGATTTGGAAGAAGACGATGCACATTGCGTTTCTTCGCTTTCTTAAGATTTAAATGAACGTTTATCATTTTGTTTACAGTGGACACCGAGCATTTTAATTATTTTGCAACTGTCCTTTGACTAGGGGGATTTTCTTTTAACATTAAACAACGTACCTTTGCAATAGTCGAAGATGTCCGTTTTTTCCTTGGATACTTGTTTGGAATTTTTGTCCCACTTGAGGCTCCAATTTGACGTTTTTTTCCTTTCTTGTTGACGATATTACCTATCGACGCTTTAGATATCACAAAACCATGACTCTCACATCGTTTTTGGATAACGGAGTATGCATATTTCTCTTCGGAAAGAGCCTAAATGCAGCCTTCGAACCACTGCTTTGTTAAAAACGTCTTTTTGAATAAAAACAAAACTTTCAATTCGCAGATGATAATTTTGTCTTTTAAAAGCATAGTACAATTGCAATTATTTCTTTTGCAGCAACCGATTTTTTATTACCGCTTACCAAAATCGTCTAAAAAATGTGCGAACAGCCTCTGTACATATACATATATATATATACATACACACACACACACACACACACACACATATATATATATATATATATATATATATATATATATATATATATATACATATATATATATACATATACATATATATATACAAATACACAGACACATATAGATGATATGAGAATTCTGTTTGAGAATTCTGTTTTTCTTCATCTTGTTAAAATTATACATACGTAATGTTCGAAAAAAAACTCTGGACGAAGCCATCATACACAAACATTACGCAGAAACTTTGCAATCAGCATGCACACGAAATCGAATGTAATATTATTTGAATGCAATCTATCCATTTATATGATCACTAGCTGAAAACCCGCGCTTCGCTACTGAGTACATTCAAATTAAATACAACGGTCAATGTATGCAATTAATGCCAAAAAAATATATATATTTATAATAAATGCGACGATTAATGCATACAAATGATGTAATATATATATATATATATATATATATATATATATATATATATATATATATATATATATATATATATAAATCGTTAGGGATATTTATTTTTTTTTTGGATAATATCTAATCGTCTGCTGCATTAGAAAGAAAAACATTTTTTTTTGTCTATTTAGGTGTTATGCACGTTACGATAAATTTATTTAAAATTCCAGAAAAAGAAATCACGTGATCAGCATTTAATAAATAAAATTCTAAAAGTTAATCTTTAAAAATTCACCAAAAATCAGAAAATTGAGGTAAAAGTTCCAAAAAGATTTCATTTTAAAGGAATTTTTATGATCTTTCTCGTGATATAAATTTTATAACCCTCAAATTATTATTTTAAATGCAAACTTAAAAAAAGTTACAAAAACAGCTTAAAAATTTAATTTAAAAAATCTAAGAAGAATTTTTCAAAAATCTTTCTTAGTTCACCCCTACACCATAAGACAATATCGCCATGCAAAATTTCAGCCCTTTAGGTCCAGCGGTTTGGTCTGTGCGTTGTATGTCAGTGAGTGAGTGAGTCAGTCAGTCAGTTACGGAACTGTTTTATATATATAGATTATATAAAAAAACTTTCAATCCAGTTTTTGTAAATATAATACTCCACCTTGTTGTTTAATTTAACGTCAACACATTTTGTTAAATTTAGATAAATCCCTTCGAATAAGGTAAAAAGTTCTGAGCTTCGAATAAGGTGAAAATCTTAGCTCAATCTGAATTTTTTTCCTATATAAATCTCTCTTCAATCTTTAATCGAACTTCAATCTACTAAGTGAGTCCTTACGGCTAAATAACTGTCGTCTGGGAAGAAACAGGAATTCGTTCAAAGTTGAATTTTGTCTAGTAAGTTCGTACCTAGGGAAGAATGGAGGCGAAATTTGGAAGAGTAAGAAAGTCGCGAAATGGCGCCTTGGGCAATCCTTTGGCGTCAGTTTATTACAAGATTATATGTCCGAGAAGTTAGGGGTATAAACGTAGGAAGAGATGAAAAGTGAGCTTTCTTCTCATTCATTTAGATAATTTAAAGTGTTTGGTTTGAGAGAAAGAAAATTAATAAAATGCAAATAAAAAGTAAAAATTAATTTTAATTATGTAGAGTTCATACACTTCGTTTTTGTATCGTAGTTTTATTTCATATGTACAGATTATATATATATATATATATATATATATATATATATATATATATATATATATATATATATATATATATATATATATATATATACAGGTGGTTATCAAAATAATGGAAACACTAAGAATCATCATGAAAACCTTTATTAATACGGCGCAGGATCCCCTTTTCCATGTGATACCACCTGATTCAACTTGGAATTATACAAGTTTTAACCACTATTCATGATTATATAAGTCATGAATTGTGGTTAAGAACATATCATACTTCAGGGAAAAATCATGAAAGTTCCTGTTGAGACGTTGTGGTGGATATCGAAACATGATCCGCTTATACAAATCACAGTGGTTGGATGATATATAGTCGGGGACATTGAACAGTGCAAGATATTTGACTTCCTCTTTCCATGCTCTTCAAACCAATACTTGATAGATTTAGCTGTATGTATAGGGGGGATTATCATCCTGGAGAATGCCATATCCTGCAAGAAACAATGTTTGCACTATTGGATGGACTAGGGTGCCTAAAATTTCGACATAGTCCTTCCCATTCAATCTCCCTCTTAGGGTTACAATAGGGCCTGAAGAAAACCATGAGATGACATCCCAAACCCTGATAAATCTACCTCCTGATTGACAGGTGAGATGAGATAGCCAGAATCTTACGTTTGTGTAGGTGTTCTCCAGACATATGCATGTCCTGTTGCGAGGAACAATGTGAACAATGATTTGTCGGACCAAATGCAGTTTTTCGACATATTACTCCACTAGAATTTGCGCTCGTGGCATCATTGTGGACGATATTTTGTATTGGCATCTATTACAAGTGGCTCGGGAATAGCTACTCTTCCGTAAATGCTTTGTTTCTGAAGTTCCCTTCTACCTCTAATGGTTGATACCTGAACATTCAGATACAAATTGAGCTCTTCGGTCATTTTGGTTGCAGTTATTTTCTTTGTTTATGTCAGAATCCGCTTCAATACCTCGTCCGTCTCTTTCACTCAGCTCTCCCTTTCGTCCACTATTCTGTTTGATAAATGAAGTTTTTCCGTGCACTCTATATGCTATCGTGACTTTCGATACCATAGCTCGAAAAACACCCATTAGCCTGGGGGTTGCAGTAACAGATGCTCCAATTTAAATGCGCTCCAGCAATTTCTCTGTTCGCAAGGTATGCAAGGTTTGACATTTTACGCTGTTCCCCCCAAAAGCACGATGTCCTTAGCGTCATTACTGCTACTTGACAGTAGGATAATACATGCACTATATTATATAAAAAAATACCAGTGGCAGGACTTGTTTTTGAAGGTATACGAAGCACATTCATAAGCACCACTAGTATTGATAGATGTTTCCATTATTTTGATAACCACCTGTATATATAATACTAATTGATTTAAGTTCATCTATGTTTTGGCTTTTAAGCCTATACTCTAACGTGTGGTCAATTTCAAAGCCTTGTTAATTTCAATTAACTTACTATTATAACTTGCAGCATTATGCGCAGTATAATTAAGTAAGTAGTAGTTTTTTCAACATTCTGCTAGCTTAACTACTAGTTTAATTATTCTGTTAAGTGTCTTTATTTTCAATTAATACATATCTCCTATGATGTTAGTGATTCTCATGTAATTCTTTCTATGCTCTGTGGCTGTGGTATTGATAATATGTTAAGTTAAAAGTTTAGTTAACTTTGTAAGCAACTGTTAATCTTTCATTAATAATACGCAAACTAATTATGTTAAAAATTGTAAGAAAAAATTATAAATAAAAAATAAAAATAATAAAAATTTTTTAACACTTATTTAAATACTGTTATAGTTTTTATTATAAGTGTACAAAAAAATTATAAAAATATAAAAATGATTGAAAAAATTGTAAAATGTCTAAAACTATTTATAAAAAATTGTAAAATTTGGTAGATGTCTGGGTTTAATTTATGCCTTGTTGTAACATGACATGCTGTTGATGAATGACACTTGGTTTAGCTAAATAATTTAATTAATCTTTGCCTTATCTTTAGTAATTTTGGTTTTGCTCTTTATTATTGCATTTGTTGTGGGACTGATGTGTTTTGCCTGAACTTTAGTTAGCCCTTTTTCTATTATTTGGCACAGGAGATTCTTTTGTTTAATTTGGTTTAAACTAGTTATGTAATTAATTAGTTTACTCAAGATTTTAATCATCATGATCTTTTATTGAATTGTAAATAGTAATTTGTTAATTGTATATTGTATATTGGTTTATACATTAATTATATTTCTAAAATTACAACTTATATTCTATTGATTTGAATAGTATTTGTAATGTATAATCTAAAATACTTAATCAAGAATTATAATTTGATAAATATTGATATGTATAATATATTGATATTTTAATCTATAATACTTATATAACATTATCTTCTAATGTATTGTAATATGGTTAATACATGAATTATAATACTCTAAAATATTTCAACATATAATCTATAGTTATGTATATTGGTGTTAACATTATATTTTACTCAAGATTTACAACATTATATACTATTGTTTTTTTAGCTAATTATTTATTCTATAATGTTTATTAGACATCTTATTGATTTGTTTATTGGTTGATAATTTATATTTTACTCATGAATAACTACATATTAAATTATAGATTTGTTTATGAGTTTAACATTTAATCGAGATTAATTTTTCCACTTTATCTTCTATTGATTCATTTTTAATTATTATTTTACATATGTAAATCAACATATTATTTTATTGAATTGTTAATATTATTTGTGTACTGTAAATAGGTAAAATCATTAATTATTTAAAGCAAGTTAAAAATTAATTTCCTAAGAATAGTTAATCACATTATTAGTGTATAAAATTATATTACTCAAAATATACTACTATTGTTTAGTTTTAGTTGTTACATAAATTGTTCTATTCTCTTAAGCTTTTTACTAAGCTAATATGTAGGTTCAATTGAACCTATACTTTCTTAATATGAGTTATAGTAAAACATATCTAGCGACTGGCAATTTGGCATATCATACTAATGATGTCAATGCTCGGTACATTGATACTTATTGGGGTATCAATGGATCGTCAAACAGTTACCAATTAACTTCATCCTCTTTCTCTGTGCCCTCTCCATGTTATAAAGTCAGGCAAAAGGCGTTGGTTTTTGATAAATGCACTAATAAGCTATGTAAAACTTGTCCCCTTGCAGATAATTCACAAATACAAGTAAATTCAAAAAAACAAAATTTCTGCAAAACTTATAATTGTATCTACAAACTCACTTGTAATTGTTGCCATATGGAATATATAGGACAAACTTCTAATCCACTACATATTAGAATAAATTTACACCGTTCTAATATAAAAAAAATATAATACACTAAATAGTCAACCACTTAACATTGAATTTGATCACTTCAAAAAACATAATTTTGAAAATATTGTAATCTCCATACTTGATATAATTAAATCACCCTCTGAAAGGTTATATTATGAAAATATTTATATGCAAAAACATAAAACTCTCTTTCCATATGGCCTTAATCAAATGTATAAACAGAAAAATATAGTTAAATTTAATTTTACTGATGTGTCAGCTCAACCTATTTACCCTAATCTAATTGAAGATACACAGTCCTCAAAAAGAACTAAAAGAGGTAAAAGTTATAATAAAAGTAAGACTTTTGATAGTAACATATATAAAAATGCCTTAATAAGTTTTCAGGAAAGGTTTATAATTGATTATAAATATAAAATATTAAAAGCTTGGATTTTTTCTATCGTTAAAAAACATATCATTAAGCTTTATCAACTATTTTTAAATACTAAACTAAAGAATTATCATTATCAGCATCTGGTATATGATTTAATACTAACACGGGCAAAACATTTAAAAATAAACGTATATAAAAAACAAAATTCAGATAATAACACATTTTGTGTACTAAATTTTACTAACCTTAAACTTAATTATATAAACTTCAATAGTATATTTGATAAACTTCATGATATGTTTCCTATAAAAGAAATAAAAATAAAACGTGCCTTTAAATATACTCTGCCTATGGGTAGACGTATATTTAACTATAATCAGGTATCCAAAAATTTTTCTGAGTCATTAAATTTAACTTGTGTTTGTCATCTGCCCATTTACAATAGTTATTTAGATACGACACATGGTCATGTAATAACAGGCAATATGGATATTGTGGAAGATGATGCACTGCGAGATTTGATGAATTTGGGAACTAAGTTTAGAATACCTAGTACTAATAATAATAAGAAAATAATTAGTTTCTTAAATGCTGATTTAGATAAATTTATTTACAAAATAGCAATTAATTATTCTGTACCTACTGAAGCTTTCAACCCTTGGAAAATTAATTTACTAAAACTAGTACAAGCTAAATTACCCAATAATAGTAATAACATTAATAATCCTTATAAACACTTTAAAGCTGCTATTACAAAATTACAAGATGACTTTATAGTCACTTATGTAGATAAAGCAGCCAACAACTATGCTATAATTTGTAAAAAATATTTTGCCATATGTTTAAAAAAACAGTTAGAAAATAGTGATCTTTTTCAGCCATTAAAAGAAACTACTAATATTATTATTAAGAAAATCATAGCTAAATATAAACTACTAGGTATTTCATCTAACATTTATCATTTTCCTTATATAACTTTAGTTCCAAAATTTCATAAAACACCTATTGCTTTTAGAGCAGTAACCTGTGGTCATAATACTTATGCTACAAAAGCAAGTAAATTATTATTAAAATACCTTAAATTAATATATAAAAATATAACATCTGGTGTTTGTGGTATAATTGATAATAGCTATAGTCTAATTAGAAAACTACAAACATTAGATAACTGTAAATATATTGTAACTTATGATTTTAAAGATCTATTTAATAATATTGATATAATTGATTTAAATAGAATAATCATAATGTTAGTACAAAATAATATTCAATACTTAAACAACGAAATTAAACTAACTCGTTTCAATAGGCTCCTAGAATTAGTAACTAAACATAATTACATAGTTCATAATAATAGTATATACTTACAGTCCAAAGGTGTACCACAAGGTGGTAATGCTTCAAGTATGCTAGCCAATTTATACTTATATTATTTTGAAATTAATAATATAGAAAATAGCAATTACAATATATTTAGATATATAGATGATATAATAGTAATTAATAAAAGTAATAACCCTATAGACTTAAATTTTTACCCTCCTAATTTGGAACTAATTGAAAGTAGCCATGATAATATTAATGTAAACTTTCTAGATATTAATATTAAATTAAGTACTAACAATAAATTTACTTATGACTTATACGACAAAAGATCTGACTATAATTTTAATATTGTTAAATTTCAAAATTATCTAACCTGTTTACATAAATCTGTTTTTAATAACATTATTGTAAATCAGTTAGTTCGTTGAAATAGGCTATGTTCTAAAGACAATAGGATGAAGCATATTATAGACTTGAAAGCTGTGCTAACTCGTAATAATTACCCAGTAAGTCTATCCAAAAACATAATTGGTTGTTTTTGTTTTAATGAATAGTTTGTTCTGTTGCATTAATAAGTTAAACATAACAATAGGTTAAAATAAAAATAATAGCTACTAAAAACAAAAATTAAAATCATAAGAAAAATAAAAAAATAATTAACTCATAGTAGTAACAATAATAAAAACTAAATAAATAAAGGAATAATAGTCTTAAAATATGGTAACCTAAGTAAGTCTGTAACTGAGTATCCACTACCTAAATGGTAGCAAGTTATATGACGTCAGTCATCTTGCGGTTACAAGTTCTTAACTTCCACTCTGACTAGCGCCAGGCTTGGTGTTCTTTGGTTAAGTACTTTTATTCAAACTTAATTCATTTATTATTCAATTCTTCTGTTAATAATGGATTGTGCGGTGTCTGAGTGTGTTTATTTAATAGATCATACTCATCAGAAACAATCCATTGGTTTTTAGACAGTATTGACACCGCTGATGAAGAAATGCTGTCAAAAACCTTATTCATACTTTTCTTTACATGTTGGATGTTCCTGGCTTCAAGTAGCTTTAGAGCTATTACTGGTTTTCTCTTTCATCTTATTCTTATTTATATATATATATATATATATATATATATATATATATATATATATCCAGTGGAATCTCGATCGATCGTTCTCCGAATCATCGTTTTCCCGCATTGATCGTTTAGTTCAGTCAGTCCCTTTAAAAACGATAGATCGAGATTCCATTATATATATATATATATATATATATATATATATATATATATATATATATATATATATATATATATATATATATATATATATATATATATATATATAAATATGATACGTTTAAAAAATAAGTGTGTCTCTTGATCTTTTGCACCCTATTGATTCCGCTACGGGGCAGAGAATTGTTCACGTAATAAGGAAAGACGAAGGAGGAATTCTGTTGTTTTGCCCCTAGAGGAAGGGACGCCAGATGAGTGATTACTGCGTTAGTTGTCCAAATGAGCCAATAATGCACGCGGGATGGAGTTGTGCCATGCCTTGAAGAATATTAGATTTTTAAATTCAAGTTTTCTTTAAATTATAGTAATGCAGATTTATGTGAATAAAAAAAAATGAATTCATTCTGAAAAATATAAGAACAAAAAATATAAGAAGATAAAAATAATAAGAACTTTTATTATTTTTATCTTTGGAAACAAAACTTTTCTTTTCCAGTAGTTTCTAGTTGGTAGTATCAGAAAATGTTTGGTGTGTAAAGAGCTAAAACTATTTTTCCTTTTTAGTAAAATACAGCTTCTGTTACTGCTATTTATTATTATGTTTCTGGTATTGTATAATAACAACTAAGAAGGAGAAATAGTTCGAAGAATTTGTTTCATAATGATCTCAGGGGCAACAACCTCCACCTTTTGTACGGTGCAGTTTATTTCCCGATTTTTTCTAACATAGAAAGTCTTGAAGAATTTCCCAATTAAAGGTTACAAAATATTTTTACTTCTTTAAACTGATGAAAGATGGCAGCACCAGTCATTTTTCTGATTATTTAACTGGAATACATTGAATGCAAGTTATAAGAAGACTAAATTTAGGCGTTCGCAATGTGCGAACTGCGCCCCTAACATGTGCCACACAATGATTTTTTCCCAATGGACTTTTATATGAAGGTCATCATGCACGCAAAAAATACAAGCACTTTGAAATTCGTGCTATTTGAGTAATTTAAAATTTTATCAAAAAAGTTAAATTAAAAATTCAAAAAGCACTTTTACTTTTTCATACATCTACTAAATAAACGCTTTTTATGCATATTTTGTTTATACTTTTGTGCGTAAGATGTCTACTAAATAATTTTTCATCGGAATCATTGAGCATTTTTATAAAAATTTCAATCAATATATATATATATATATATATATATATATATATATATATGACCAAAAAATAAACAGAGTCACTTTTGTTCTGTTTAGAATTTTTCACTCTGAATCCAAAATCCAAGAGAGTATTGAAGGATGTTCGAATGCTGTATACAATTTTATTGATACCTTCTATATCCTTTTAATTAGAGAAATTTATGGAAAATACTGTTCAGAGCGGCCCTGTGATACAGCGCGCAGGTTTTCGATGCTGAGGGTGCTCGGATCGAATCCCGGTGTTGCGGCACTAAAAGCTTCCGTTTGTGTCGTCCCTTCATAGAGGTTAATGCTAGTCCGCCTAATGGTGCCCCATAATAAAATGGATAGCAAACCTGCTGTGCACTATGGCGGTAAGTATATTGTCCAAGAAACCGTCTGCCGCATTAAAAAACAAAACTTTTCAGCGTTTTACAGACTTAATGTATCGATATATAGAAAGGTATGGACGGAGATTATATAGGTACATATTTCTTATCTAAAAATGTGTTCATTGCAGAAGCATGTGATTTTTGTTAGTTGATTCTAAAAGATATGTTACCTATTTTACGCCAAAAAGTACTTTGCAGCCTGGTCACCCTTTAGATCACCGTTTCTCAACCTGTGAGTCGCGAAATAATATCAATTCAACTCGTAAATAGTTTGAATTATTCGCCCGTGCAGTTATTTATTATCACTGTTATTAAGTTTCGGTTTGGAGGGTTTCGCGAAGTGTTCATTTTATTTTCCCTGCGTTTAGGGGCGTCGTTGGGTTAAAAAGGTCGAAAACAGCTTCTTCAGATAATTTGATAAACTATATAATTTTAATCTGTGTAGTAAAACTCGCCACTGACATTGTATATATGACGTTGTAACTAAGGCATCATCATTGAATTTTAAATTTTTCCCACCATTTAAATCTTTCAAACATTTGATTTGCATGAAATGTCATATATATATATATATTCACCCTGTATATGTATTCTATTTGTATTTATGTGATACGGATTCTTTTAATTATATATTTTTTTCTTATTCTTAAGTTGTTTACTGAATTCAATTTGTCTCCCGATGAATTTGGGCCCTTTCGCGTTACAAAAAAAGGCCAATTCTAGAGGGAAGAAACTAAGGGACCTGCAGCATATATCTTGCGAAAATATATATTTGTTCAAAGGGTTTATAGTTCAATAAGGAGAGAAGCCAAGAGATATGTGAACTGGAGCATATATGTCGCAAAAAGACATTTCTGTGCTGAGGTTTATGCTTTAATATGAAGAGAAACTAAGGGATATGTGAACACCGCAAAAAGGCATTTCTTTACTGTGAGTTCATGTTTTAATTTGGAGAGAAACTATGGGACATGTGAACTGGAGCATATATGTTGAAAAAATGCATTTCTGTACTGAGAGTTTATGCGTCAATTTGGAGAGAAATTAAGGAACATGTGAACTTGAGCATATATGTCGCAAAAATGCATTTCTGTGCCGAAGTTTATGTTTCAATATGGAGAGAAACAAAGGGATATGTGAACTAGAATATATAAGCTGCAAATATGCATATCTATGTTGACGATTTATGCTTCAATAGGGGTAGAAACTAAAGGATATGGGAACTGAAGCATATTCATCGCAAAAATGCTTTTTATGAAGGTGTTATGTATTTCAGTTTCCTTAAACCCCTACGTTCTGCTTTTGGTGACTGCAACCTTGACCTTAATTTTAAACCTCAAATTTTAGTGTTTCCAAAAGTAATGCTCTAATTTACTTCTATTTTCATGAGTATTTTCTAAAAATTTAAAATCAGTTTTTTACTAGGCATTTTATCTAATCATATTCATTTTAAAAGTAGTTCAATAATAATATTAATAATAATAACTTGTTTTCTGAGTAAAATACTGAAAGTTCAGTTTATTAAATTGCTTCTTAGATAGCGATTTTTGTTCCAAATTCATATTTTCTCCCTAAGGATTTTATATAACTCGTATGTGTGTCTATAGAGCTAAATTGAAATCATCTGAAAAACTTTTTTCTGTCCCAAATGAAATCCGTTTTGGGCGTCACGTATAAAAGAGTTTCTAAGACTTTTTTTGTCCTTCTATATAATCTTCAACTGTTAAATAAAAAAGTACTCCAGGAAAAGTCTTTTATTTTTTGCGCTGTTTCTTTTAAAAGTCGAAGACGAGAATAGAATTGTTTCCTGAAAGGCAGTCGTCTAATTTTTAGAAATAAAAATTAACGCCCATTAAAAAGTAATTTCGGTGATTCTGCTTTAAGATGAAAGCCTTATAAGATATCCAGAGTACGGGGAGGATTAAGAAAATACAAGATACTTTTTAGCACGAGATTCGTCTTCTAATTTTAGCTGCACTCTCTGGATTTTCTTGGAAAGTTGATTGGAGTCTTATTTAAAATTAAAATTAGTTTAGAACACAAGTTGTTCATAGTTTAAAGTTTGAAGAAAATGTCTATACTTTATTATTTACACTATGACTAAATTTATATTTAAAAACAAACTCGTTTTAAATGATAAAAAAATATATATCCATTTCATGTCTGTTAATTTACACAATTGAAAATGTAATCCTTGGCAATTTTTTCTACCTGGTTATCTAGATTGCTTATAAAATTTTTAATGAGCAACATCTTGTGAAATTAATTGCATACTAATGCAAATTAGTTTAGGTCGTTATTTTGTTATTCAAGTTGTTTGTATCATTGTAAATTTTGTAAAGCAACATCCCCATAAAAGTGGATTGACGCTTTTAAAGAGGATTCGAGGCGTAAAATCTTATTACATATACACGTATTTCGTTATGATTTATAGTTATTTAAAAACATTATTCTTCTAACGGACGCGGTGTCTGAAAAGCTGTAGAAATTATTTATTTAGTTCGTCGTATATTCAAGCAATTTGAATCTTTGTAGATTTTGTAAAACATCATCCGCAAAGAAATCGACGCTTTTTCAGAGAATCCAACTCGCAAAATCCGATTATAATTACACTAACTTCGTAATAATTTAAAGTTATTTAAAATCAAAATCCTTCATACGAACACCGTGCCTCAAAAGCTGAAGAAAATCTTTATTTAGTTCCTCGTATATTCAAGCTATTTGTGTCGTTGTAGATTTTGCAATACACATCATCCGCATAGACGTGGATAACACTTCTTAAGAAGATTTAAAATACGACTCGCTAAATCCAATTATACACTTATTTCGTAATGATATAAAACTATTTAAAAACTATATCCTTCAGACAGACTTCGTACCTTAAAAGCTGCAGAAATTATTTATTTAGTTAGTTTCTCGCGTATTTTAAAATTTTCCTTTACAGTTTATTTTTAAATGAATATGAAGAAGTCTGGTACACAAAATTTAATTTTGTTATTTACTCACATTTTGAAGTGACTTTTTTAACGTAGGATTACGTTTCTTCATAACGGTCCTTCGGACAGCAAAATTTCAGATGTTCCGCGTCACGAGTTATAATTTTGACAGCTCGCCAAACCCAGTCTATATCGCTTGGGCAAGCAGTAAACAGTTGAACAGAAAAGTACCAAAATGCGTCAAAATTTTGACATACATATATGTATATATATATACATACGTATATATATACGTACATATACATATATACATAACACATACATACATATATACTACATACAAAAGAGGTAAGCAACGATAAGTAATCCTACGTTAATAACCCGCGGTAGTTTCGTTAGAAGAGACTACCTGAATTTTTTTTCCTAATATCCACAAAAGTATTTGTACATGTATGAATTATTTGAACAATTCAAAATTTTATTTTTAAAAATTGAAATTAGAAATTTCAAGCTTGGCTGGTTTTTTGACATATCATCTGAACCATTTTTGTGCATATTTCTTCCACCTTTGTTCATTAGAAAGGTGTTAATACGATTTGTTCCACAAAAATTACAAAAAATTTATCTTTTAAACTTTCAATTATTGTAGAAGGTAAAAATGGGTTTGAAAAGAAATTTTTGCCTCAAGGGGAAATATTTTCTGAAGTTTTTCTCTAAATTAAATAACCCGACGAGTACTTCATGAAAGTTATAAGAAAAGAACCCTCTATAAATTTTCATAGCGATGCCGTGTTAAGAATCACAGACAAATCCTTTTAAAAATGGAAAATAGTAAAAAAGGCCCAACCAAGACAAAAAGAATAAAAGAACGGACGTAAAGAAGGATTGGGATAGACAATATAAAATTTTTGTACTCGTATATGACAATAGAAACACGCGGTTGGTGTTATCTGACCTAAAAGCTCTGTAGAATGTTTTGAACCAAGAAAATGAGATTTGAGAATTTTTTTATTCCAGATTAAACTCTAGCCTTTATAATGGAATGTTATACTACGGACATGGATAGACAGAACAGCACAAATATTCTGTATATAACATTAGAGACACGCGGTTGGTGATATCTGGCCTAAAAGCTCTGTAGAATGTTTTGAACCAAGAAAATGAGATTTCTTGAGAATTTTTTTACTCCAGATTAAACTCTAGCCTTTATAATGGAATGTTATACTACGGACATGGATAGGCAAAACAGCACAAATATTTTGTATATAACAGTAGAGACACGCGGTTGGTGATATCTGGCCTAAAAGCTCTATAGTATGTTTTGAATCAAGAATATGAGTTGTTTTAAGAATTTTTTGTCCCATGTTAACCTCTGGCCTTAATAATGAAATGTTATTGAAAGGACATGGATAGACAGAACAGCATAAACTTTTTGTGTATGACAGTAGAGACACGCGGTTGGTGTTATCTGATCAAAAGCTCTATAGTATGTTTTGAGACAAGGGAATGAGATATTTGGAAAGTTTTTTTCCTCCAGTGTTTACCTACAGCCTTAATACTGAAATGAAATCGACGGTTTGCACTGTATGGAATCTTGTTTCATACAGCATCACAAAAGCCTAAGGACAAAAATTGTAAAGCATGATTTTACAGTAGTATTAAATGATGATACATTATATTTACTTCTCTCGGGCAGAAAGCAATCTTTTTTATAATAAATTTTGTAATAATATGCAAGCATTAGATAATTTGACAAACCTTTTAGTTGATGGGTTTTAAACTAAGTTTTATTTATGTTCTTGGTGTTTGTTTATTTTGTAGAAATATGGTATTATTTTATTTACATGATGAGTGCAGTTATTATATATTACAGTTTACGTTAGTTTTAGTGAACACTGAAAAAATGTTATACATGGAAATACATTTTAGGAAAAATAATTTGAGTGGGCTACGCTTAATTTCTCCCAGCATATATGAGATCGCTAACTTTGTCCGTCATAGCTATCTGAGTAAGCTGGACCTCCATTCTCTATTACTGTATATATTTTGAAATGCAGCTAAAAGGCGCCCAAACAAGATTTCCAATTTGTAGCTTTAAATTTGCGTTATTAATAAGGTAGATTATGACATGGCATAAATATACGGGTATAATGGCCCCCTTCTATAGGCGTAACGTCAGGGAAGGGGCACGTGCCCCCCCAACCTAAATTGAAATACATTAAAACGTTAATGGAAGTTCAGTTAAAATCGGAAAATTGTAGAAACTTTAGAGAAAGTTGGTGTTTTTCTCGCTTTTTCAAACTGCGAAACTGAAGATTCCCATTATGTCTTCAGCCTTAGCATAGTTTTTTAACAATGATATGATCCATAACAAAAATTCAATGCTATATTTTTTTCTCATTTTCTTTATATTATATTTTTTTTCTTATTGCATAAATTTTGAATACTACTTAAACATCAATTCTATTGTTAATTATTTTAAAAAATCATAATATTTCATATTTTAAGGACAGTTCGGCAGTCAATGCGCTGAGAAGGGCCCTAACTCAATTTAGTTAGTCCCCCCCCCCCCTAAAAAAAAAAGTTAGAAAAACGCTACTCCTATGACCCCCCCCCCCCCCCCCCCCCCCCACACACACACTTCAGCTGTTTGGAAAGCTGAAGGTCACGGGTTCGAGCGTCAGTTTTATCGATTTAGTGAGAGAGGAAAAGTGTTGAGAGTATGTGCGATATTATTTGTCATTTTAGTGGCACTCTTAGGAAAAAAATTGGATACAGACCGGGGGGGGGGCAAGAAAGGCTTCTCACTGGTGGGGAAGATTGGGAAGGTCGTTAAGATTCATCATGGAATGTAAAATCCTATTTCCTTTAAAGTCTCAAAATAGATTAAGATTTGCATAGTTGTATGATTTCTATTCAACATGCGGTTATTGCAAGCTCAGAAGACTTTAGAAACTGCTTGAACTCGAGATTTAGCAATACAGAATCATTATTAGTTAAAATTTCCTTTAACCGTTAATATCTGATTTCAATGAGATTTACAACGCAGCGGATGGAAGTTTGAGTGGACAATGGTTGTAAAGTTTATAGCAACACACAAGCCTTTTGTGTGCATTAGGATTTAATGCTGCCTTTCAAGATCCATTTTATGATCAAAAGCTTCAGATTCATAGCCTACGCGTGTCGAAGCGAGTATGTGAAAGAGAGTAAACGCTAACGCTCTGTAACAAAATAATGTGCCGCGGTAGAAATTGCAAGTCAATGGCCGTGTTTCTAGTTAGTTTCCGGTTTAATTTAAATAACAGCGATTTTATAAAAGGAGAACTGTAATAGAATTACTCTGAGCTTATTGGCAATTAGCTACTAGTTTCTTTGTGATAGGAATTAGCGTATTGCTTAAGATTGCTTAGCGTATGCTTTAAGACATCCCTTGTCTGAAATTTCCACAAAATTGTGGTGAATTATTTCATTCTACAATAAGAATTTTGTCCATCATGGGGGTAAAATGATTGCGAAAATAAACTGCTTACACGGCAGCATCATAACAGTAAACTATGCAGTCATTTAAAAGCATGTTATGTGATAAAATTACGTAATTATTAAATAATGTCAATTAATTATTGAATTACACAAAATGAGTTATTCAAAAGAATGTCAAAATATATTATACACATAAGCATAATTTTTATATGCTGCCCATATGGTATAGTGATTATGGTATAGCGATGGTATAGTGATGCGTCGTGAGCAACAACATTGTAGACTGGGGTTCAAATCCTGAGTTAGGCTTGGACGTTCCCGTAATGTCCTCTTATAGGGAGAAATGTTTGGTCTCTTAAATGGTACTCTCATAATAAAGTAGCCAACAAGATTTCGCGGTGTTGATGGGCGAATGTCAAGAAAAGTCAAGTGCTTGCCGCATTGGGAAAAAAGTATAGTTTTTATAACTTTAAATTCAGAGAAAAAAAAACGCTGAAGGATAGCACATCAGAGTACTAGGTGTATTTAAACATATATTATTCATAACTAGCCGCTGCGTGACCAGCATGGTCGCTTTTAGTTTTATATTTTCTTTTGCAAAACAACTCAAAAGAAAGGAAATAAGTAAGGAATGTTACTATTACCTGTCATCATAAATATACGTTGTTAAGTGGTAGTGCGATCTTATTAGTTAAAGATAAGACTGAGAAACCCAACAACAAAGATTTTAAAAATTACATTGCTCTCTGTATGTAATATTTTCAAAAGTAAGATATCTACACTTTATTATTACATCAAATAAGAAATTGTTAGAGGCAAATTTTTTCACAAAAAAAGGAGTAAAAATTCAGCAAGTACTAAAATTTAGTGTGGATTACATCACTCTCTATATGTACACAATTCAGATATCTACACTTAATCATACCAAATAAAAAAATGTTGGGAAAATTTCTTTACTTATAAAATGGAGTAAAAATTTAGCAAGTACTACTAAAAAAGAGTAGACAATTAACTCTTACTTACTATTAACTTCTTGATATACAAAGTGGAGTATTTCAGAAATAGGAGATACTACAGTGACAGAATCAAAAGAGCGGACTCTAGATAAACCTACATACAACTGTCCATGACTAAACACTGGATTTGATAGGTCTAAACATATTTTGTCAAAAGTTTGTCCTCTTACATACATTTAGAAAAACCGATAGAACAAAAGAATAAATTATCTCGTGAATAAGTTAAAATTATTCACGTGTAAAATACAGCAAGTAAATTGTACCAAATTACGTGCTATCGTCGAGCCACTACACACACGCGGTTGGCAGCTAATGTTTACATCTGGTAGTTGCAGCCTTTGCCATTCGGAGTTAAAATATAGCCGATTTTTGTGCCGCATACCTACGCGTTTTATATATATATAGATTAATGTGGCGAATGTCGAATATTAATGTTGATTGTGAGTCATTCTCTTTGAAAAATCGATTCATATTGAAGTTTGTCTTATATATTATAACTGAACGAAGCCTATTATGATTGTTTTACAATTTTACGGTCTGAAGAAAACTAACAAATGCTTGTTATGTTAGTGGAGAATATTACCATGGATTTCGCATTTTAGCTGCTTTAATATTATGTAGACTAATATGTTTAGAAACACATACATGCAAAAGTTACGCTTAATTAAGCTAGAGCAATTCTTCGCTGAAAATCCAAAAGATTATCGTTAATTAATATTATAAAATCAGAGAAATGTTAAGGCAATATGTTGTTAAATGATCAATAGGCCACACATTTTTTATGTTTTAAGTTCTGTTTTTCATCAAAACTGTAACAAAATATCGCTGTAAACTTTTGATAAAAAGAGGTAATGTTTTTAGTATCATAAAAGTTAATTGTAAAGACACAGTATATTTACGGTTGGATGAATGGTGTTTGACTTTAAAGATTTGTTGTGCGTATTTATTTTAGAAACAAAAATGTTCTATGAATATCACAATGAGCGTCTTCTCGAGCGATATGACACAATCTGGATATTCTGGATGTCCGACGGATGCCCATAGGAACCTGAGGGCCATAAGGGTAAATTACTGTGATGAGGCTCGTTATTGAATATATTTACTGCATTGTTGTACGGTAGAGTAGATGCTATGGTTCAATTGAGCAGACAATGCAATAGTGTTCAAATATTTTGGTCTAAATTGTCGAGTTTTAAGTGAAGGAATACTGTGATAAAGTGTGATATATGGGAAAATATCTATAAGTAAATTTCTTCTTATATATTTTTCACTGGACGTAAATTAACTAACATTTTATTCCTAATATATTGTTACGAGTTAGGGGCCAACTTGGCGTGTTATCGCCAGCATGCGATGTTTTGGACTTTACGTGAATTAAAAGTATGGTTTAGCACGTTCACGCGTCTACCATGGAGTAAGTAATAAATCCTGCTCTTGGGTCTATTGTTGGAAAATGGTTTGGTTGAGTGGTGTGGCATCACGGGTTTTGTTTCTAGGTGAATAAGAGTCTGGAATAAAAAGATCAGTAAAAGAGTTGTTCTTGTGGCGATAGGTTGAAGAATTGGAATTGGGGACATTTTCTTCTTGAAAAGATATTTTTCTCGTTGGGCTTGAGACGAGGACCTTAGCGCAAGAGTTTATTAAGGTCGTATGCTACTTTTTAATAACTGTTATATGTGTATTAATTAAAATTGTATTAAAACCCCCACTTGTCAAGAAAATTACATAGGTGCTGGAGTTTGTTGACTTCCAGCGAATATTTGTTATTATTATTTTGTCTACTGCTGCAAGTTGTAAAAAGAAGTGTACTAAAGTGTTGCTGTTTATAAAATCTCTGTTTTTCAATTGCGGTAACTGGCATATTTATTTCTGTATTTGAAATTCACGTTTAAAAATATCTTTCCGTACCACGGATTTGGTACAATATTTACATGGGCATTGGTTGTATTACCACTTTTTTTCTCTTCAGTTTTTAAAATTAATTATCTAAGGAGCCTAAATACCTGTCTTCAAAGATGCGGTAAAAAAAAAAAAGAACAAATTTTTTCCCAAATTGTCCGAGCGTATAACGCTTCACCACCAAGAAAATCTAATAACCTTCAAAACAGATTTTTATTAGATACTTTCTCTCCCGAGGCGATGTCGTTTTTTCAATTATGTTTCGTTTATCTGCGAATGGCAGCGAGATGGGTCTACGGAGCCCCACGTCACAAATTTTTGACAAACAGATTCTGTATATTGGGTGGCGATGGGTCGTAAAACAAGAGCTTAATATGTCTGCCGTGTCTTACGGCGGGCGATAAGGCGAGTAACTTAATATGCGAATCTTATTTAACGCGTGGGTGATTTTGGACGATGTCATTTGATGTGGGCCTTGGAATGCAAATAAAAGTTGGAAGTAAGGGAGCTGTCGCGAGAGAGCAAAATGAAATGGATGATTAACTTAGATATCCCGAATTATGTTAAATTTTCAAATACGATAAAAATATCTAGCTGCACATATGTTTGCGCATCGAAATCTGTGATTGTTTGAATTATTCTGTACCACGAAATGAAGTTTCGTACGTGATTAATTTAATGACTTTCTAGATAACTGAAATAAATTTTAACAAGCGCTGCAAGTAATTTAATTAAAGCGAACTACTTTAATTGCGTTTAAATAGTCTAGACATTTGCTTTTTTTCCTTTTAGCGTATAATGACTAGGGTATACGTGTTAATGTAGAATTTAGAAGTAGCTCTAATAACAGAAATATTCGACTTCGATGTAGAGCAATTTAGGATGTTTCATCTCATTTCATGTATGAGTTTTGTATTTGAAGTACATGGGTTATGTTTTCATTGATGATGACCATAAAAAGTGCCCTAATTTTAATTATAACTTCTAACTATTATTGCTGTTACTGAAATTTCTGCTCATTAAGAATTATATGGAATTATGTTAACATTTAAAAATGTTATATACGAAATCTACCATTTCAGGAAAATTTTTTAAACAATTGGGAAAGTCAGTATAGTTCACAGAAATTATAATATTACACATTTTTATGCGAGTTATAACTATTAAATGCATTTAATCGTGCATATAAATGTGCTGTAATATCAGTGCATTTAATAGTGCATGTAAATGTGCTATAATATTAAATGCACTTGATCGTGCTAAGTAAAATGGACTGTGGGAGAAAATTAATGTTTTTATACTTTCAGTGTGCAAATTTGCTTCGTTAATTTGAAGTAAATTTGAGTAAAGTATTATCTGTGACTGCAATTATAAGAAGTTATCGACAAAGTTATGGAGTTATAAAATTTCTAATAGAATAAAGACGATTTATGTGAATTTATTTCAAAGAACTGTTCCAAAAATATATATAATATATATTTTGTCATTATCTTAAAGGAAATTGGTATTTTAGCACATTTAAATTTCGAAGTTAAAAATGGGGGCAGTTGAAGAAATCACACTTATTAATTTATGAATATTGCATGTCATTTGAAGTTTATTTATGTTTTAATGTTTAAAAAAACATCATATGAGCTGAAGAGAAGAATATTGTTTTAGTTCAATTATTTATATCTGCGATTGCAGTTTATATTTCTGACTTACAGTCGAGAAATACTGAGTTTTTTTTCTTTGTGATTTTGTTTGTATATGCTATTATCACTGGTTATAACTGGTATTATCAACGTGAGAAATTTCGCCAATTAAATTCCAGTTCCCGAATTTTGAATTGGAAAACAAACAATACAATTTTTAGAATTTTAAAATGAAAAATATAAATTTTTCTTATTTATTTTTATGTCGAGTTAGTTCTAAAAATAAGTTTCTTGTTAGTGAGTTGTATTTTAAAAGAATTAAGTCGTTAAACGGCAGAGTATTTGGAAGAAAGAGCATTATGCGCTAATAAGATGGAAAATATAATGTGAATTCTTTCGCGAGTTTTCAAATAATGATCTCTTTTAAAAGAAAAATAAGTTTAATTAAATAACTTATCATGAGGTACTTTTTGGTAGATAGAGTAATTAATTCTGTATTCCGTACTTCTGAAGAAATAGAAGCAGAGTATATGTGAAGAAGAGATGAGTTTATGTGATATGTAAGATCGCGAAATTACTGTGCATTAAAATAAAAATGAAAAGTATGAAAAATAAAAACCGCGATTTTTGAAGGTTGAATGATAGACAAACTTCTAGGGAGTGTGCATTCGGTACCGTAATCTGCTTATACAAGTCCTGCAGTTGCCATGAGTGTTTGTAAGTGATTCGAATCGACTTTTTTAACCCTCAAACCGGCCCATGAATTTGTTGCCACTATTAGGACTATCGGTCAAATTTACCCCCAGGCCTAAAAAGCTGTTATTTTTGCGTTATTACATTGGAACTGCATGTTGATATTGTGCACAGGGTTGTTTGATTTATATTAGTGATGAATAGTGAGGTAAAAAATCATCTACACTTATTTAGTCAATTTATTTAATTTATTTTGATATGCTATCTACATCATCAAATCGTAGGGCTCTTAAAAGAATTGTACAATGTTCCTCAGACATAATTGCTCGAAAAATTAACCTCCCAGTGATTGAGGTAGAGAACAGTGATGTAAAGGCTTCCAGGATTCTTTAAAAATCGCAGAGAACACTGAAATCCCTATCAGGACCGGTAGACCTGTTATTGCTCAGTGGCAATAACAGATCTACCGGTCATTTTGACCGCCATACTTTTGCAAAATTGCTACTTACTGGCAAATGGCGAGCATTTGTGAAACCCTGATGTGCTCTCCCTGATGTCCAGGAACTGACTGAGGATGTCAAAGCCAGCCAAGCGTTCACGCCTCTCCCCACTCCTGTCCCACCCCTTAGTTCCACCGCTGCCGGTCACAATGACCGGTGGGCCGGTCATTGAGGGTTAAACATTGCGGGTTAAACTACACGCACACTGCTATTTAGCCCTCGAGTAGAAGCTAGCCTACTTGGTTTGTTTAGCTCTTTAGTAGCAACATATAACCATAGCTTTCCCAACAATCTCCCGATTTACAGAGCTTAGTGACGAAACACACTTCTAATTTCAAGAACCAGGGAAACGTGTACAATAAACCAATATAAAATATGTTTAATAAAGTTGTATGTTTTTGTGAAAAATGACTTAACTGTGAAATTAGATGCTTGGCATTAAACTGGCATGTAAATCTTTAATTTTAAACTATTCTGTTTACTTCCTTCTTCACCCAAGAGTGTAGGTGAAAAACCCATCATTAGACTCTTACGCTATGACGTCAACGATATTTACTTCAAAACATTAGGCCGCTATAGACTGCACTAATAATTACCGATCGTTGTAATTTTCACTTCACTCAATGGCAGTCACTGCGGGATTCTTACCAATTATGCAAGATCTAACATTAAACCTAGATGATTTAAAACTGAGTCGGCAAACTTAACGATTTATTCCCAACATGTACTTTTACTAACTGCAATTTCTCTATAATACCTTTATTCGTAGTTTAGCAAACTCTAAAGAGGAACCATGAGGAGGCAAGATATTTATAACATAAAGTTTGGGTAAAAAAGCTAAGGAGTTAATATAAATAGCATTATGAAGCTTTTATATTTATAAAGGTTATCCTGAACTGAAAATTGTATACGGAATTGATGTTCTCTCCGAATACTAAGTCAGAAAGAAAGAAAATAATATATTTTCTGCATGAGATATTTACATGCTCGAGGTTATAAACTATTCTTGCTGAAGTAAATAGGCCATATGTTTTATAAACTATTGTTGTTAAAGCAGTATAGAAATATTGATTACTAGCTGAAGTACCCGGCGTTGCCCGGATTTTTAAGAAGGTTTGTTTGTATGTAAAAATTATAAATCGAAGTAATATAGAAGCTTATAAAATTTAATGAATTTTGTGTGGGATAACAACCCCCCCCCCCCTTTTTTTTCTGTAGAATAACATTTACAGAAAATATTCTAAATTGTAGATGAAAATACTATTTTTTATGAGAATATACGATTCTCATATCTTTATTAGATTTTTCAAAAGAAATATCTTTATGTGTATTATAATAATGGCCTTCCATAAAAACAAATTTAACATCGCGCGTAAAATAAGCCATGTGGACAGCTATATCTATTATAGGGATTTATATAGCTCCATTAAAGAGGCTTAGAAATGTTCAATTTTTGAATGGCATGGCATGCAGTGTTTGGAAAAAAATTCTGTCTATTCCTTTATAGTATTTTACTCTAGTTGAGTTTTTTGAATGATTTTTATGGAACGAATAAAGTTTACTGCCTAATCCATATTTCTTCTTTTACTGCAGATAAAAAAAAAATTAAATATTTTGCGATAATTCTGTTTACTCTTTAACCGAGTATCAGCTTGGCGGCTGAATGATTCCCGTTTTCATTTATAAGCTTGTGTACACACCGTCATAATGAAGCCCCAAAATAAACACTTTGATCTCAAATTTATCAAATTTAGGAACTTAATTTAAATTTTACTGTTCACAAAGCCCACCGTGTTTGTTTTTAAAAATGAAACTTAAAATGTGCCAGTTCATTAATTATGTATGTGCATAATTTAAGATCTCAGTTTTCGACAGCTACAAAGACTTTAGCGGAAACGGGTCTCCAAGGCAATGTGCTTTCACATAATTTAGCGTAGTTTATGGTAATTAGGGTGTAAGCCAGTGCAGTCATGATTTATGAGTAAAAAACATAATAATTCGACGCCGCATTACTTGGGGGGGGGGGGGGAGGGGAGAAAATGCAATCAAATTTCACATTAATGTAGATTTGAAAAAAAAAAATTTCTCTGAGAAATCGGGTAATTTGCAGCATTTTGTGATTTTACCAGCAAAAATGTTTCAAGGAGTACAGAAAAATTAAAATATAAAAAAAATTACTCTTATTCTTTGAACTGATTTAATCTGCTGGGGTGATCAGAAATTAGAAAATTTTTAGATATTCAAATTTTCATTAAAATAGAATATCTCGGGTAATTTGCAGCATTTTGTGATTTTACCAGCAAAAATGTTTGTAAGGAGTACAGATAAATTAAAATATTAAAAAAAAATTACTCTTATTGTTTGAACTGATTTAATCGGCTGGGGTGATCAGAAATTAGAAAATTTTTAGATATTCAAATTTTCATTAAAATAGAATATCTCGGGTAATTTGCAGCATTTTGGGATTTTACTAGCAAAAATGTTTCAAGGAGTACAGAAAAATTAAAATATAAAATAAAATGACTTTTATTGTTCGAACTGATTTAATCTTCTGGGGTGATCAGAAATTAGAAAATTTTCAGATATTCGAATTTTCATTAAAATAGAATATCTTTTAAGGTAAAAAAAATCGGGTAATTTGCAAAATTTTGGGATTTTACCAGCAAAAATGTTTCAAGGAGTACAGAAAAATTAAAATATAAAAAAATGACTCTTATTCTTTGAACTGATTTGAACTGCTGGGGTGATCAGAAATTAGAAAATTTTTAGATATTCAAATTTTCATTAAAATAGAATATCTCGGGTAATTTGAAGCATTTTGTGATTTTACCAGCAAAAATGTTTCAAAGAGTACAGAAAAATTAAAATATAAAAAAATGACTCTTATTCTTTGAACTGATTTGATCTGCTGGGGTGATCAGAAATTAGAAAAGTTTTAGATATTCAAATTTTCATTAAAATATAATATCTCGGGTAATTTGCAGCATTTTGGGATTTTGCCAGCAAAAATGTTTCAAGGAGTACAGAAAAATTAAAATATAAAAAAAAATGACTCTTATTGTTTGAACTGATTCAATCTGCTGGGGTGATCAGAAATTAGAAAATTTTTAGATATTCAAATTTTCATTAAAATAGAATATCTCGGGTAATTTGCAGCATTTTGGGATTTTACTAGCAAAAATGTTTCAAGGAGTACAGAAAAATTAAAATATAAAAAAAATTACTTTTATTGTTCGAACTGATTTAATCTTCTGGGGTGATCAGAAATTAGAAAATTTTCAGATATTCGAATTTTCATTAAAATAGAATATCTTTTAAGGTAAAAAAAATCGGGTAATTTGCAAAATTTTGGGATTTTACCAGCAAAAATGTTTCAAGGAGTACAGAAAAATTAAAATATAAAAAAATGACTCTTATTCTTTGAACTGATTTGATCTGCTGGGGTGATCAGAAATTAGAAAATTTTTAGATATTCAAATTTTCATTAAAATAGAATATCTCGGGTAATTTGAAGCATTTTGTGATTTTACCAGCAAAAATGTTTCAAAGAGTACAGAAAAATTAAAATATAAAAAAATGACTCTTATTCTTTGAACTGATTTGATCTGCTGGGGTGATCAGAAATTAGAAAAGTTTTAGATATTCAAATTTTCATTAAAATATAATATCTCGGGTAATTTGCAGCATTTTGGGATTTTGCCAGCAAAAATGTTTCAAGGAGTACAGAAAAATTAAAATATAAAAAAAAATGACTCTTATTGTTTGAACTGATTCAATCTGCTGGGGTGATCAGAAATTAGAAAATTTTTAGATATTCAAATTTTCATTAAAATAGAATATCTCGGGTAATTTGCAGCATTTTGGGATTTTACTAGCAAAAATGTTTCAAGGAGTACAGAAAAATTAAAATATAAAAAAAATTACTTTTATTGTTCGAACTGATTTAATCTTCTGGGGTGATCAGAAATTAGAAAATTTTTAGGTAATCGAATTTTCATTAAAATACAATAACTTTTAAGGATGTAAAAGATAAAATATTAGGTTTTTTTTTTACACTAGAATAATAAAGTAAGTAGAAATGACATTATCCCGCTGAATTCAAAATATATTTTTCCTTTTGATTAATTTTTTAAATTTTAGCAGCCTTATTAGTTGAAGTACCATTTTTTAGCATCATTTATTGAAGCGTATCAGAATTTTGTCACCAGTGTCATATACTGTCTTGAGTTTTAAAGATAATATCATTTATCTACATTATAAGCGTTTAGAGAAGATATAACAAAAATAAAATCCGGCAGAATTTTTTGTGTAAACAAATTAGGACGGAGGGATGAGACAGATCGGAGACTGAAAAAATTGAACAAAGGAATTTTTATAAATAGAAATTTTTTCTTAAATTATAAAACCAAAATAAAAACCCAGGCTTTTATACTAGTGTACACATCAATTTCAGATCCACTTTTTCTTTTTCTTTTGGCGGCTTATTAGGCTTTTAGCATAATTATCTCATAACTATTTTTAGAAGCAACGAATTGAGAATGTAAGAATCACGCCAGATATATTGTATATCGGGTTTTTTTTAAAGAAAAATCATTAATTTTACATAATTTTAAATAAGCTTTTTTGAGGACACCTTTTTTTAAATAAATTTAAGTAAAATTTCGATTATCCGAGCTAACAGGCTTTAAGAGGGGGTGTCAGAAAATTGAAAATTTTATATTACGTATTTTTTTAATAACTTTTTTTCAAGGTAAAAGAAAATTAATCAATTAAATGTCTTTTACAGAAAGAGTAATGAAATGCTAAAAAATTGAAGACTATTGTCTCGATGAGTTAGTAAATTTCTTTGACAGAAAAGGACAAAGGTATCATTTGTCTTTAAGTACACGGTTATTTGCAGCATCACTCAGTGAGCATTCTTGGCATGAATAATTATAGAGGTTGGGCTCTGATTCCAGACTACAGCAACTACATATATTTTCATTCTTTCTTATTTCGTTGGTTACTAGAGTTTTAGTATTGGGGGTCATTTGATTTTCCAAACGTAGCTCAGGGGCCCAGGGTCGCCCAAATTGGTCTGTACTGTCCGTCCGGCTTCCAGGCCTATAAAAATTGTTAGTCCTGGGCGGTCTAGTACGTTCTGATACTGTAAAGTTAGCAGAGTAAAGGCGCAGCAGAGCATGTAGCACATGTAGAGTTGAAGACAATTGTGAAGCAATGATGACAAGTTCATTTAAAACAAATTAATTTATTAAAAAGGCATATCTGGTAAAAAGTAAACGAAAATACAGCATTCAGCACAAAGCCTTACATGCTTAAAATAAATGAGATGGAAAATTCGTTTAAAACTTATGAATTATATAAGTTTTCACATTCCTATTAATTCATTATGCCATGTTGCTTAACTACAAGCGATACTACTATCATCCTAAAAAAAAACCTTGACGGAGGAGGAAGAGACGAGCTACTCAAATATCGGCTCGGCTGCACGCACGGCAAAAGCCAGACTACCCGCGATCAATTGAGCTCAACTGCCCAATTGCTGAACTGAACAACCGCGAGATTCCATAGGACCATAGGACAAGTGTTTTAACTTAGTTGCCTAGGCCAACGCCTTCAAACTCAGATATTTCACAATATTAACAACGAAGAGCTGGAAATGATCAGAAAGTAGAAAAAGTTCGTTGTGGAACGTCAAAAGTTCAGGAAGTGCTACACAAAAAGTGAAGCAATGAGTCTTCTGGTCTGTACATAGGAGGGTGAAAATGGGCACTTCTGATTGGATGTCTCAAGGATGTCTAGGATCTTCGAGTTGATACGCTGGTGGGGGTGGAGTCAATGGCTGTCTGTAAGCTGGATTTCAATTGGCAAGTTGAGAGAGAATAGAGTAAAGTGATTGGATAGAGAGATAAGGTTCAGAATCCGTGAGTTCTAATACTACGAAATGAGCAAAGCCAAAGGATTTGCTCTGAACCGCGAGCTTCCATAGGACCATAGGACAAGTGTTCTAACTGAGTTGGCCGCGAGCTTTGCTCCGATCTGTACTTCTTATACCTCTCTCGGCGAAGATCTGCATTCCTCTTCTTCTAATAGGTACTTGCTGATTGGTTTGGCCAACAAACGTCACGGCTGCGTATTTGCATACGAAGTATGCCGAAGACGCCGCCTTCCGGCAAAATGCGTGAAACATCTGTTCCGAATTACAGATAAAAACTACGTCACCGTCTCGCGTCTGCTATGTCTTGCGGTTCGAGAAACTGATGCAAAAAAATGATTTTTCGGTTGAGTGACGAAGTCGTCTATTTTACTAACAAAAATGAGCTGCTCCGAACTTAAGAAATCAACCTTCGACTGCGTATACAGGTTTTGCAACGTAGTGACCGGTCAGTAGCTCGATAGGGCGTATAGGCGAGAGCCGTGGTCGCCGTAATCTTTTCGAAACTTTCCAAACGTAGCTTAGTGGTAGCGCGTTGGGCTTCCGACAGGAGGGAGTTCTTAGATAGAATACCGACGACCGTCCTTGAATACCTTCGTGTCTAGGCCGGTTATGGGCATGTTAAATCCATAGACCGGAACGTCCTTCCACGAGGTCAGTGGGTGGGAGAAGGTGCGAGCCCTGCAGATGTAGCCTCTGGGTGTGCTCGATCAAAAATTAAGGTGGCACCGAGGGAGCAATGTTGACTCACCGGTATGGTGTTCTCACATAAAAAAGTTGTCAACAATTCCGCGAATGTCTCAGGACAAGTGTCTCCGCATGAGCCAAAAAATAAAAAAAGGCACAATAAACTGATCAAGATTATAAAAAAACTCAAACTTGTGGAATAAGGTGAGAGTATGATAAAAATAAACCCTATATGTTCTGACATTGATTTGAACCATTTATAAAAAGCAAATTGGCAACCTTACAACGGCAGTTTGAATTTATTTTAAAAACATTCCTGAAAAAATAAAATTAAAAAATGGGTTTCGTGGTTGATCGAGAGATTAGATTTATCGGTTTTACCGTTGTTGTTGCTGTTCCTAATGCACCCTGGCTTGCAGTTCCAGACCAGGTCCATATTGCTTCGGGCTGATGTGTGCAGCTCCGGTTTATATAGTACCAAAAGTGTCGGAGTCCGTCTTAGCTAGTTTCTACCTCAATTTTTACTGAACAACCCCTGAGGCGACATCTCGGAGAATCGTACCCTCTCCCAAACTCTCTGACCTCATAGAGGGACTTTCCGGTCTACCGGTTTAACGTTCCTGTCGTGTCTGCCGCATCAACCCCTTGTGTTTTGTCCCTGTACTTTCCTCTCAAGAAAGCAGGGGGGTAGGGCAATGACCCCGGCTCGATAAGGGATTTCGAGTTGTTGACGGTGCCCCGAGCAGAAGTCAGGGGGACGTCGGAGTGAGTGCTTGTGCCCACGCGAGAAAGAAGGCGTGTGGTTTTGTTTTTAGGGAGTCTGCGTCGCTGGCTCTTTAGAGAGAGTCGGGCAGACGAATACGGTGCGTGGGTGTATTGAGACCCCGAAGACGCACTAGGTCTTTGTTATAGCGCGTACAGACTGGCACAGCGCTCTCTGCATCTGCCAGTGATTAATGTTCTTTCTGTACTCTTTATCTGCGCTGATCTCCTCCTCTAGCGGTCCGTATGCATAGCATCAAAGGTGAACTCGAGGTTCCGGGGGTCAAATGATGACAGTGGGGGCGGGGGACACTAGATCAAGAAACACTTCAAGACTTTGGCGTCTTGAATGGGGGGGTTCTAAATGGGGGGAATATCTGGAAGACACGTGTTCATTGGAATGGGGGTGGTTATAAATACCGTGTCTAATGTTACCGTGACTAATGTATGACAGGAGTCGGGGAGAGAACTCTGTCCAATGTGAATGCACCATTAGATAACAGTCATAGGGAGATGAAGTAGTTAATTGTATATAGTAGTGTAAAATAAGTTCTGTGGATAACTGAGTGTTGTGATTGTGTTTGTGAAAGAAATAAAACTTTGAATATTCACGGGTGTGTACAGAACTTTATGCTGTGAAAATTTATTTGTGTATCATTGAAAACGTCTTGACAAACGAACCAAAGTGAACCCGT
This sequence comes from Dolomedes plantarius, assembly GCA_907164885.2. Lineage (NCBI taxonomy): Eukaryota > Metazoa > Arthropoda > Arachnida > Araneae > Dolomedidae > Dolomedes > Dolomedes plantarius. The sequence goes on along the minus strand of OU015493.1, from coordinate 23,552,061 downwards.
GGAAGTGAAGGGGTTCGACAGTTCCCATATCCGGTATAGACACGGAGCTATTTAATAACGCGTGTTGGGATTCGATCCGAGCACCCTAAGCATCGAAAGCAATCGCGCTACCACAAGGCTACCTCGAGCCTGGTTATACGGTAATCAAGGTAATACTAGACATGGTGAGGAAAAATATATGTTGACACTGAAGATAATTAATTTACTTTAAACTTGTATCATTGATTTCCGAATCACTTTCAAAGTTACACTTGTGGTAATCTTAGATATCGGATACCGATAATAAAACATGAAAAGTGTTATTTTAAAAGTTTCGCCTTTCTGTATTCGAAGATATCTTTTTAAAGAACTTAAAACTTTATTCCAGATCAGTGGCTTCAAAACCGGGGACCTTTTTATACCCCCTCCCCCCCCCAAAAAAAAGTATGTATATATATTTACACTCATAGAGAAAGAAATTGATCCCTAATTGGAGCTCTTAGTCGTTAGAATTAATGTATTAAGAAAAATAGGAGTGCTTATTTAAAGAATTCCCTTTTAAAGTGTTTAACTGACTGAAGTAATTCAAAAAATCTTTTTTTTTTTCAAAAAATTGTACTCATATGAAGTGATGGTAGTTCTTTTAAAAGTCAGGTGTATGAAGAATGTATTTCAGCGTCAAAAGATTCACGAATGCCTGATTATCTCTTTCGTTCATTTTAGAATAATGTATCGTATTCCCACTATTTCTTATTTTATATATCGCACCATGACAGGATCTCTGAAAAAAAGTAAACTTTAGAAAAAAAAAAAGTATTAAATTCCCATACAGACCGCAGGACCCCACCCTGTGTTGAAAAATGGCTGTATTTCCGTTCGGCGCAAATGTATCGATGCCGTCCTTTTGACATCGTATTCAGTCCTAGTGTCTGCATCATTAAAAATGAACTGTGGCCAAGGAATGATTATAACGAGTACTCTTAGATGTCTAGGTACAAATATATAGCATGCAAATTTCTTAGTCTTGTTACTGATCAGCTTTTCACGCTTTTGGATAATATAAGTTAGTTGGGGAAACAGTAGCTTAAAAATAGCAAAATCTGTAAATATTTAATTCTTATAATGAAGAGACAAAAGTTTTTAAAAGATTCCGTTACTGTAACTGTTTCACAAAACTTAATAGAATAACAGTAACACCTTTTCATGCTTTGCTGCAATATCTCAGCTGTCTTGCTTCAATATGCAAAGTGAATTATGGTTTTAAAATTGTATCTTTCATACACACTCAAAATTAAGGTAAAGTACGGTTTGAATTTCAATCATGATGCATTTTAAGTTCTGTAAAGCCGAGCATTCAATATCAATGCCAAAAGATACTGCGACTTGTACAGTCAAATGTATTCAAAGGAGCAGTCGTAATTCGATTTTCTCCAAGAAACGCACCATCGAATCACGATAAAATATTATTACAGCTTTGTTAAATACACTGCAGTAACTGCGACTCTACAAATTCTAAGTTGCGAAAAATATCTCCAAGTCTAGCATTAAACCAAAGGAATTAAACCTCATCTCATAGCTTCCCCAAATTTTCTTTTAGTGGTTACTATTTCCATATTTTATGCATTTCACACCCAAACTCTTGCATGTGTTTGAAATGCATGATTCATAAATGCGTTTTATATATATGCATATTAATGCTTAGCGCATGTAGTAAATATTGTGGTTGTTAATAAGACATTCCAAAATTCTATCCCGTGTTACGCAGATCTTATGCTAATTGTCTGTAAGTAAAGGCTGCGAAACGCCTTCCATTAATCGGGTGTGTTTAATTAGATTTGACAAAGGCTGCTGTTTAATAACAGAATAAGTATTCTGGTTTAAAAAGTTTTCTTTCTTTAATGAACATTTTCTATATAATGTTCATTAAGCTTTTTTAATATCGGTAAAACAATAAAACTCTGAACTACCTTGTTCGTAATTCAATGCAGCAAAAAGTGGACGCAGTATCTCAGTGGGTAATTTTCCTGCGTATAACTGTAAAGTTGTATGCAGGGTGGTTTTCCTGTGTACAGTGAAGTTCCGATAATCTAAACTTCGGTAATCCCAATGTCCACTTAATCCAAAACCCAAAGTCAAAAGAACTAAGGTTACAATAAAACCAGCAGTGATATTAAGTAATATAAAATATATTTCTGAAAATTACAAGAAAATTCAAAGCTAGACAATGTACTGAACTAATTATTACTGAACTACATTGGTTTAAGGCGACAATGGACCTTCAGATTGACAGAAATATGTCCCCAAAGCGATTTTTTTTTCTTTCAGAAAATGATTCTGCAACTCATCAGCTTTTAATATAAAAAAAGTATGTTGATCCGATCATTATTAACCGAGTTATAAGTATTTTTTTCAAACGTAAACAATGGAAATGTCTCAAAACAAGTTTTCATGTCGTTTCGGTAAGTTCAAAATGTTCCATGCGTCAAAATTTTTCGTGAATTTTCATAAAATTTCATAAAATGGTTATTTATATATGTTAGAATAAAACTTAGTAGTCAATTCATTATACTATTTTAAAACAACTTAAAATTTTTGTAATAAAAAATTTTTTTTGATAAAATTTTGCATAAAATGACCTATTTTTATCCATTTTTTTTCTAGTTTTTATAAATATGACTGTAAATCAAATATTGCTACTAACTTTTATTATAACTATATAAAGCTAGCTTAAGAGAGAAAATTTGATATCTGAGACAAAAATTTATGCGCGTGCAGCATTTTTAAATAGAGTAATTAACAAACTGATTTTGATTAATATCTTAATTAATTACATTCTGATTTTTTTTAAATTTAGAATTTCTATCTCTAAACAAGACTTTATAAGTATGCAAAATTTCATAGCAATTGGTTAATGAATAAAAAAAAAATTTTCATGGTCCATTGTCACCTTAAGAAAATCTGTTAATTTTTTTTTTTACACAGTATAATAAAGTAGGACACAGTAGAATAAACAACACGCGTTTATGCTAATACTATGCTGACACTAACAGTAACGATAATGTGGTTGTCTGTGAGAAAGGGCGTGTTAACTGAACCCCCCTCCACCCTGCTGCACCTGTCCAACTGTCGAGAACTGTGACGTATATTTAGTACAACTTACACTCTACTGTACTGTAGTAGGTAGCGTTCCGATATCTTATCACCCATTTCGTCCCGAGATATGGTTATGTTTAGACAGACCTTATAAAATAAACTCTGTAATCATATTTAATATGTAATACTTTTGTAATCACACGTTATTATGTAATTTTAAGTTTATTTTAAGACTGATTTCAATCAATCCGAAAAATTCGTTAATCCGAAAAGGGTCTGGTCCCAACCATTTCGGATTATCGGGACTCTACTGCATAACCTGTTTATAATGTCCCGAGGTAGCTTAGTGGTAGAGCGTTGGACTTGGGACTTGCGGTACTCGGTTCGAATCCTGACGGTGCCACTAAATACCTTCGTATATAGGTCGAATATAGGTCGAATATAGCACGTTAAATCGTTAAGCCTTCTATGATGCCAGAGAGGGTGGGAGAAGGTACGATTGCCTTCCAGATGTCTCCCCTGAGGTGCTCGGTCGAAATTGAGGTGGCACCGGGGGGTGGTTTTTGTTCACCTATGCGGTGTCCCCATTGAAAGCAGCCAACGTTTCCCGCGGATTAAGTGCGAATATCTTAAAATAAGTGCCGTACATTGGCAAACAACAATAACAACAACAACAGCAACGTTCCTTCGATCCTAAAAGAAACAGAGAGTCCTCACTGGACATGTCACAATGGACTCGGACAGTCCATGCTGACACGAGCCTTGTTGGCGAAAAATAAACCTTCCTTTTGAAACTGCGCACGAGTAGGTGCTAAAACGGTACGTGTTAACAACCGAAATGTTATAAGCATCTATAGCTACGCTTTTAAATTATTGTACATGACAACAAAGAGAGAATTTGGCCAATAGCGCACTATCAATTTTCAGTTGTACATCTAAAAGTTGTATATACGCTCGCACTTGAAGATAAAAAAAAAATGCACTACTCTGCAACAGGCGTAACTAAGTTGGGATGTCGCAAGAGTTATACACACAACTGTTCCATGACTAGAAATTGAACATGTTAGACAGCAAACAGTTTGATCTGTCCTGTACGTTTCTATCGCCTCACTTGCACAACTTCTCGTTCTAAAACTAAAAATCGATAGTGCGGTACTGGCTTCATTGACGGATTAGTCTTAAAAGAACAACAGAAGACAGCGTAATAGTGAGAAAGAAGCATACAAATAAGGTTTTACTATTTTTTACTTTAAAACTCATCACTTCTATTTTAGTTCGAACTAGATATTATATCTATAAGCAGTGTTAATGATCATCTGCTGTTTTTTCTTTCTGTCCCCCCCCCCCTCCCCGGGATGAAACACCCTTCCTTTCTCATTCGATTTCTATCAGAATAGGAAGTTCATTTTTATCTACGTAAAAATAAAAGCTTCGATTAATGGACAGAGCTTTGCTCTTTACATAAAGAAAACTATACTCTAGTTGAGCGCGAAATTGATTAAAAACACTACGGTTTGGGACGTCAATTTTCTTGAATTGAATTTTTTTTCTATAGTTATTTATATTGTAGTTGTTTTTATAGTATTTTCGAGCAGTTGTGCCCAAACTGTAGGTCGCGACGCAAGAGTTGGTTGCAAAACAAATTTGAAGAGTCGCAGACAGTTTGAAGTAAATTTATATGATATAGAATTATTTGATTAGAAATATGCTTTAACTTTTCTGTAATTACATATTTTAAATATGTTTATTTATATTTTTTATATATTAAAATATATAATCGTCACCTCATTGCAAGAACTAGGTAACTTAATTCTTAAAATTCATGAAGATTTCAAATGTCTGCTTCTTGCAGTGAAAATATACTCGTCCTTCTGTTTGTCTAATTATTACACTAGCCAACAGATGGCTAGTGTTCATTAGGTTAGCAGCAAAGTGAGTTGTCTAGTTATTGCATTCAATTCTTATGTAATTTAGCTATAAATAGCGAGATATCTCAAAAATAATTTTTTTTGAGTTACCTAGTTCTTGCAATCAGGTGACGAATATGATATGATATCGTTGAATAAGGGGTCGAGCATTTTTACCATGTTTTTATTAACTTGCTTTCTTGTGTGTTTGTGTGTGTGTTTGTCTAGTACAAATCTTGAAATCGATTTTTAACTAACATACCGACTAGCTAGACATTTGAAACTTTTAGAATAGCTCAGAACACGATGACAGTGCATTTTTTAATACTTTTAGCCATCTTTAAGCAGAGTTTTACCATGTTTTTATTATTTTCAGTTAATTTTGTTTTGTAGACTGGTGTAGCCATCTATTGGCCGGAAAGGGAACTAAAAGTCAAATGCAAGTTAACTTCCAATTAACTTCATTTTATTTCAAGTTGATGGGATAATTCATCAAAAAAATGTTAAAAAAGTATTTATTAATACATAGAATTGTCAAGTTTATATGATTCAACAGAAAATTTAAAAACGTGGTATATAAAAACTATTTTTATCTTGTAATTATTACTATAAAAACTTCATCAACAAATGGCTATTCTCACACTGCTTCCATTTGCTTCTACCTATGTTTGTGAGACTGTGTTTTCAAAATTAGTAGCTATAAAAACCAAACAACAGTCAAGACTTTAGGTGGAGTAATGGTATGTTTTCAGAACAGTTTTCTATCTTAAAGAATGTTATCTAATGAAACAGTATTAAAACCCAGAAAAAGATTGTACAAGAGTAGCACTCTCAACTATTGAACAAATATGTATTTTCTGAGGTACAGGCTCACTATTCTCATTAATTTTTTTCCTACATTAGTTTAATACAAAAAAATGAAGTTTTTAATTTTCAGTATCATAATATGAAGTTTATAATTTTAAATTTTGTTGATTTTTACCTGAACGAAATAAAAATACATATTATCATTTGAATGTGAAATTTTAATCACAATACATTTGCCAAAAACAAGTGCAAAAGTTAAGCAAGGCTTATTTTTAGTATGCAAAGTAAATTTATACCCAATATCTACAGTTCATTGATTTTTAAAGCAGTTTGTCAATTTACTTATTTCTTTTTTCGATTTTTTTGTTAACATTTTCCTTATTTGTCTAAAGAAAATTGCTACTACCAAAAAACTCCATTGCGGTCAAGTGATTTTTTATTTAAAGAAATGGGTCACGTTTGAAAAAAGTTTGCCGGCCACTGCTATAAAGAAAGCGGTTAATCACCATTTACACAACCCATCCGATATATAAATAGTTCATACTAAGTGAAGGATAATGCAATTTAGCATTAAGTCGAGTAAAAATATGTCTTCTGTACACGTTTCCTGTCTAAAGACTTATCTAATGAAACAGTATTAAATAGGAATAAGTGTACATATTTCAAAGATATTAATTACACTGCATATTTTTGTAAAATGTCACGATTAAACTGTCAAAGGTTGTTGAATATGATTAAACAGTATTAAATAGGAATTAGAGTACATATTTCATAGATATTAATTATATTGCATATTTTGTAAAATGTCCCAATAAAATTTTCAAAGATTCTCAAAAGCCGACAAATCTAATTAAACAATACGAAACAGTAATTAGAGTATATATATATTTCACAGATATTAATTATACCGTATATATTTTTAAAATGTTCCAATAAAACTGCCAAAGGTTTCTTAAGACCATCTCGTTAAAGTTCCATACCCAAATATAAAGTAATTTATAAAATTGCTTTTTGTAAGTTATTTGCATATAAAAGGTATTTCCCCTGTACAAATCCTTTATTTCATGAAATAGCCTTTAATCTAATTAATAAGATTAAATTAAAGACGATTTAGCATTTAAGTTGGGTAAAAATATGTCTTCAGTACACGTTTTCTGTCCTAAAGACTGTAATCTAATAAAACAGTATTAAATAGGAATAAGTGTACATATGTAAAAGATATTAATTACATTGCATATAGAGTGATTTCCGCTTATAAGAATCACGTTTGTTATTACTATCTTTGATTCTTATAAGCGGTTGATTCTTATAGCAGAAATTTAGGTTTTTGGACAGGCACACACACACCTATATATACATATATTAGATAATTTACCATAAAATACTCTTTAATTTACGTTAATTATCTTTTATTAAAATTATTTTTTATAATTTTAAAAATACAACTTAATTTTTAGAACTATAAGCGAGATTCTACACTATATAAGATTATAGTGTACACATGATTATAGTAAGAGAAAAAAAAATCCAATATTTGTTACAACATGCCTGCTTAACAGTTTTAACATTTCAACTACAAGAAGGGAGAAAGAAAAAGTTTTCTATAGTAGTTTGACGTAATGAACTTTTCAGGAGGCTGTTTATACCTCTTTCAATACTAATAGTCTCAAACGAAGATTCACCTTCTAGCTTACGTTTCGCGGTTTGATAACGTGCTGAATCTACTGTCACGGTTGCCTAAGTGATAGTGGACACTTCGACGAAGATTTATGTGTTTCAGGATCCTGGAAGCCGCAACCAGGATGTGGGAGGTGGGAAAAAAGAGTCCCTATTTTTGTTTGTCAGTGGAGAAAAGTGAAATCGGATCCGGACGGGTAAGATGCCCCGGGTCAAAGCTATTAGGACAGTGTTGTGCTAAAGCGTTTAAGGGGAAACTATTATGTTATGTCTAACAAAGAAAGGGATGAATTTTATGAATATATTCCATCCCATCTTATCAATCTTTCTTTAAAAAAAAGAAAGAACTTCGTGCCTTTTGAGGGTTTAAGTGGCTTATTTGGAAAAATGAAAAGAAGGCGAAGAGTGTAAACTGATTCTTAAAACCGGTGGATTGATTCTTTACAGCGAAAATTTTAACATGGAAATAATACATTTGTTTTTGTTTTCGCGATATTGATTCTTCTAAACGGTTGATTCTTATAACCACTGATCACTATAAGCGGTGGTTAGTGTATTTGTAAAATGCCCCAATGTAACTGTCAAAGGTTCTCACAGGCTGTTAATCTAATGAAGTAATATTAAATGGGAATCACAGTATATAAATTTCACATGTATTAATAATACAGAGGCTGTTCGCACATTTTTTAGACGATTTTGGTAAGCGGTAATAAAAAAGCGTTTGATGCAAAAGAAATAATTGAAATTGTACTATGTTTTTAAAAGTCAAAATTATCGTCTACGGCTTGAAAGTTTTGTTTTTATTCAAAATGGCGTTTTTAACAAAGCAGTGGTTCGAAAGCTACATTTATGCTCTTTCCGAAGAGAAATATGCATACTCCGTTATCCAAAAACGATGTGAGAGTCATGGTTTTGTGATATCTAAAGCGTCGATAGGTAATATCGTCAACAAGAAAGGAAAAAAACGTCAAATTGGAGCCTCAAGTGGGACAAAAATTTTAAACAAGTATCCAAGAAAAAAACGGACATCTTCGACTATTGCAAAGGTACGTTGTTTAGTGTTAAAAGAAAATCCCCCTAGTCAAAGGACAGTTGCAAAATCATTAAAATGCTCGGTGTCCACTGTAAACAAAATGATAAACGTTGATTTAAATCTTAAGAAAGCGAAAAAACGCAATGTGCATCGTCTTCTTCCAAATCATATCGCTGAACGCAGGACACGCTGCAGAATTCTATATGAGAAACACTTATCGACAGAAAAATGGAAAACAAATGTCACAATAGATGAATCATGGGTGTATTTAAATGATTGCAACAAAAAAAGAGCCATTTATTATCATAAAAGCGGAGAAAAAAATTTAAGTAGATGGTTCAAAAAATCGAAAGAAAGTTTTTCTAAGGGATTCATGATTGTTGCTGGTTTTTCTTATAATGGCAAGTTAAAAATAAAGAGAGTGGAAAAAAATGTCAAGATTAACTCCAAATACTATCAGGAACATATTTTATCGCCAATTCTTCTGAATGAAATACCATCGCTTTACCCACAGTGCCATCAATCTGTGAGACTCCATCAGGACAAAGCTAACAGTCACACATCAAAATCCACTGTAAATTTCCTAAAAGAAATGGAACAAAAAGCTGGTATCAAGGCCATACCCTTCACTGATATCCCTACTAAATCTCCCGATGTATCACCTATGGATTTTTGTACTTTCGGACTTTTAAAATCTGCATTATCCAAACGTCGTCCCAAAACCCTTACAGGACTCTGGAAAGCTGTTCAGAAGGAATGGGATAGAATACCTCTTCTGACACTCCAAAAAACATTATTATCCTGGAAATTGCTGTGTCGAAAGATAGTTCAGAATAAGGGATGTCAAATAGAACATTTAAAACACAAGAATTTTATGTAATTTAGTTTTGTGAATACAATATACATCGTCTAAAAAATGTGTGAACAGCCTGTGTACTGTATATTTTGAAAAAAATGTTCCAATAAAACTGTCAAATGTTTTTGAGACCGTCTCGTTAAAGTTCTATACCTAAATTTAAAGAAATTACCTTTGTTAGTTATTTGCTTATAAAAGATATTTCACATGTACAAATCCTTTGTTATATGAAATTGCCTTTAATTTCATTAATAAGAAATATAAATCTACTTACAAGAGACATTTCAGAGATGAGACTGTTTTACCTAAAATGAAAGAGAAAAAAACTACATATTACTTTTTACTCATTTAGTTCCTTGGAACATTTTATATGCATTTATGATTCTTAAAAATGTAAAATTGAGTCTAAATTTAATCTTATGCTCTAGTATGATGAATTTTTAATTTTTTCCCTACTGCGTTTAAGTACTTGTTTTAAACTTTTATTCGGATCATCCATCCTAATTTGTTGGAATATCAGCTTCTTTACGATCATATAATAAGCCTTTTATCAAATATTCACGTTCTAATTTTATGAAAAAGTGTCTCTAAATCTCCATGAAGAGCACTACGAATTAATCTGGTTTGACCTTAAATCCAGCTATGAATATCTTTCAGGATATTCGTTTTTTTTCGTACTTATGTTAGGGTTCACGGTGAGGAGGCCATTATCTATTAATTATTCATGCACATATTTTATAAGGCAATGCATAGCAAACAAGCATTGTACTTATGGAAAGTAGATCCCTCGAAATAAAAGTGTCCCCCTCCCCCGTATCAAGCAGACATTTATGCTAATTGGATTGCTCGCAGTTAGAATTGGGGGGAATATCTTGTATTAATTGGATGTGCTTACGACGTTGTTAAACATACGTCAGGCGATGTTTGAGAGGGAATTAGCTTGCTGTACGCTTAAACGCTATTTAAAAGTCATTGATTCCAACTCAGTGTCATTAAGGGCCAAATGCAATTTTTTTTCTATTGTCAGGGAAATGAGAAGTTTCTGAATTGCGAAATATCATCAAAGGTTTATTTAAATGAGTACTTGCTTGGCTTACAAAAGAAAATTTAGCTTCGATCTTTGTCGAATATTCTGGATACTTTAATTTGTGTTCGTCGAAATATGTTAATAACAATTCTAAGTTGTACAAAAAAAATGTGTTATATATTTTTACTTTTAATGCCTTATACTGCATTATTTTTTAAACAGAAGTTTATAAACTTATTTAAAAATAAGGCTTTGTATTATATTGTTTCTCAAACTGATGTAATTCCTTGACTTAGATATTTCGTCTTATTCAGTGGTTCAATTTGCAAACTGCCATTTCTGGATGGGATGAAAAAAAATTTTTTTGCCACTTGTTCATTTATTTATGAACACCCGATATAAATCTTTGTGCTGTTAAGGTTGATTAAATTTTAATTTCCTCTTTGATTTATATTTTTTCGAAATTTATTAACTTACAATTTCATATTTACTTGTCCTCTAACCTCCAAATGATGTAAATTACGGAATTAATGGAATCGGATTCATCAAATCTGGGCGCAGTAACTTTATACATTTAAAGGCGTGATCTTACTCAGTTTGTTATACCCAAAGATTTCACCGTAAATATATTATAGGTACTTTAATATCTCCGAAAATAGATTATGTTTTTAAATACTACTAATACACAAGAACATAACACTGAAGTCACAATATTCCATTTCAGAAAAATTCAGAGCAACAATTAGTAATGACCAGGCACTTTGTAACGGGTTGTGATTCAATAAATCTATTGAAACGGACTTTTAAGTTGATTTTAATAAATTTCCCTCAATAACACAAATTTGTCTTAGCGTTTTAAGTTTATACAATTACATGGAATCAAAAAAAAGTTTTTATATTTGAATGGAATCAAATAAAGCCATACGAAACAAACTATTTTAATATTTCATCAACAATCATCAGAATTCGTGTGAATTTATCTTTATCCTCTAGTTTTTAGCCTTTCATGGACTAACTATTTATAATACATAACTAATAACTATAAGTGGACAAGTTCTAGTGTTATTAAATTAGAACTATAATTGAAATAACAGACTCAGTTTATTGCTGCTCGGCATGGGCTTACATCTGACAGAAGGGTAAGACAAATATAGTTCTCCCAAAATACTTCATGCATCACTAAATACCCTAACGTGAAATTTAAATGTATTACTACATGCTTGACTCCCACTACCCGATTCCCTTAAGTGACACTGAAGGAAAAGAATTGGTTTTGGGGAAATATGATTAAAGAAACGGGAAACTTAATTATACACTGGTTCGCCAACAAACATATAAAAAATGCAATACCTTACAATGCGTATTTGCTTCCATGCGCATGCGCAAAAGATAATCTCTTCTGAATAACAGAGGAATAACATATGTGTCTGAAGCAAATATCTGTCTGAAACATTGTTATACATATGAAACAGAATACTAATATCAACAAATGAAACGTGCAAAAGGCTGGAGCTTGAATATTTTTCAAGCAAAATATTAATTACTGCGGAGTAATGTAGTGGAGAAATAATTTTTTTACTATGTTTTAGAGTAAAATTAAGTTATTTACTTAATGCTATAGAGATAAAATGGCTTACCTGCATAGCGTATTTTAGGGTAAAATTAGAGTAGAATTTATATGTGCGTTTGTTTTATCTTAAACGGAGATTAGGAAAACGTAATTACAAGTGCTGTAGCGTTTCAGCATCTCCGATGCGCATTCAAAAGATAGAAAAGTTAACTTTTTAAATATCAGCAAAATAATGGGACTGCTAGTGTAACTTCTCAGTCTCAAAATATTACTATATAGTAATCGATTTTACCCAGGAAAGTCTTAAAAGTCACAATGCTTACTTCATTACTTCATGATTTCAATTTCAGTTGTGAACATGCTAAAATCCAAATTCGGCATTAAGGCTGCTATGTACTAACCCCATTGGATTCGCTCACCTCAATGTTAATCTATGGAGAAAATTTGTCCACGGATTGCCGACTTGGATTCAAAGATTTTTTTTAAAAAATTGTACTCCGTCATAGAGAAAGAAATTTTACATGTGTGTACATTTTTCGTTTTTTTTTAAAATGCAATTAATATTTTAAAATTTAAATTAATAAGGGAGAAAGCTGGTATAGTGTGTTTTAAACGTTCATTAATTTCTTCGGTGGACGAAATTTATAAAATGAACCCTGTAGCGCTTTGCAGAAAAGTTCAGGCTATCTGACATTACCAATTATATTTGATTATCAGCATTTATGTACCTGTAAATAGTTGACAAAATATATTTTGAATAAAAAATTTAAGGGCAGCGCTTAACTCCCCTATAGAGAGAGAGCCATTACAATCCCTCAAAATGTCAATCCTAAGGGATGTGGAATTCTCGAACTGTCAACTGGACTCCTCCCACCACAAGAGTCTGCAAGAAGAGGAAAAGGGAAATACGATTTTTTTCCTTAGTACATAGCAGCCTTAAGTATAACTGCAACGCATTGGGTGTAGCTGAGTAGACATTCATGTAGATGCAAATTTGAATTTCATCAGGCCCCGTATTTTTTAATCTTTCAGAAAAAACGAGAAATATCTTTTGAGGGTATTTGCGAACAAAGCGTTTTGAAATATTCAAACTGCAATTCTTGAAAGTTGAGGTCTGATAGACAGACAAGGAATTTAATTTGTCGAGTTGGGAGGTTTTACGTTTAATAAACGCACTTTTTCATGCACTGGAAACCCAGCCAAATATCTCTAACAGAATTAAAATTCGTAAAACCACCCAGTGTCAACAAACATATTAAACTACAAACCACTTATCAATTAAACAGTCGTGAAATAATAAAGTTGTTTTATGCACGCTTCAAAAGCTTAAATTCTTCTTTGTTGGTAAGATGGAAGGGGAAAAAAGGGACATTAGCAGCTGCGTGATATCTTGTTCGACTGGAGAAGTGAACATGATATCACGCAGCTTTTCATCGTTTTTTTTCGCATAACTAGACCCTAATTAAGACTCGTGTAGCTAAGAACGATTTTATTATTTTGAGAGTATTTATTTAATAAAAGGTTTTACTTCTTTTGTTTGAACAAGGATTTGCTTATTACAGCTCAGGATTTTAGATGTGATTATTTTATAGTAAAACGCTGTGATCGATTTCTAGATTTCCCCAAATTTATTTGTAAGGTATCTTCCTTTTATTAGCTTTATAATTTATATATGCAAATTGTACTCCAGGAGGAGCTGCATAGATTTATTTTACCACAAAACGTTATACTGAAATTTTCTGATTTGACTTAGAAAAATCCACCAAAAAGCATGTAAATTTTGGCCTAAAATGTAAACACATAAACTCATTTACCACCAGTTCGAAACTGTTGCACTTCATACGTCTGCTTCAGACGAACTTTTGTTTAAAATATGCAGTACCCTGACTTTGAACGGCCGGCCACATTGTATGGCGACTAGCATAACAGGTGTTCATTACGGGGGCCTGGATTCGAATACCAGCCATGGCATGGGTGCTTCTGCGGCGTGTCCGCATTGAAATCTAATTTGATTCAATATTTGTTCAATGGTAACCAAGGTGCCCGTAACAAATCCAACAAATCGTGAAATGTAGTAAGTAAAGTTCTTCATTCGCAAATTCGTAGATTTTCTAAAATTTGAAAACGATCGCCTGGCAGGAGGGTCACACTGACCTCCCCAAACCTCGAGCCCAGTACCTTTGTAAAGGGATTAGTGATGAGAAGAAGTGTTATTACCACAAACTTTTATACATCCAGCTTTTCTTATATACATTTTAATTACATATTTGTGGACATTATATTTAAAGTAGATTCGCTCACTATAGTTTTATTTAACCTTGGAAGACAGAGATAACAATAGCGAACTAGAAAGTAAATTAAATGTGTAATTTTCTCCTTTATAAGCGGCCTATGTGGAAGTCGCTTTGCATGACTAGAAATGTAACCAATCACATGAATGGTCTTCATTAACATAAAAATTGCAATGAAAATCATGAAGTTAAAATGTATCGTGAACTTACCATCACGAACTCCTTGGGGCGTGACTTTTTTGCATCAAATTATTCAGTGATAAGGAGTTTAAGTATATTTGAATCTTTCTATTTATCATAATTCATACTTAAACTAATTTATATGGACTCCTTGCCACGAGAGAATGTACGTGAAGGTTTAAAATATCGAAATAAAACATTCTTTATAAATAATTGTGGTATTTTCATGTAAAGTAAAATATATATTTCTAAAGGAAAAATATAAGACAAGAAATTAAGACAGACAAAAAACCTTTTTTTTGGGGGGGGAGGGGGGTAAACAACTTTTTTCTTGTATACTCTCATAATAAATATTAAAGCAAAATATTTTTAAAAACCTTATCGCCACGTCTGACTAATCAACTGCTTATCTGACACCAATCATTGCCCTCAAATGCTCAGCTATTTAAGTTGCTGCTAAGTTAGTCAGCTATTTAAGTAATATCTGTCGTCATCCATGTTTTGCTCTTAAACCCGTTTTTAGCCTTTCAAGCATCGTTTATAAGTTACATAAGCTGTTACTTACAACGGACTGTAGTAAAAAGCAAATATAATTTTCCAAAAATTGCCATAATAAAATAAATAAATAAATATATACACTGCTGGCCACTGTAAATGCAACACCCTGAAGGAAACATGCAAATAACATGAAATTTACAACATGCATTAGCGGAGGTGAGATATGCAAATGATTAGAATTTCAGCGCAGACGCACATCACGCGCGCCTGTGGAGCCACTTCAAAGCGCTATTTAAGGCTTGGAGATTTCGACGATTTCAAGTTCGGCAATTCTGTTTTTCTTGTGGTTTTTTAAAAAAAAACGATCAATTATACCTCTTCGAAAACAGCGATCATCTTTTGATCAAGTATCCGAGTTCGACAGAGGAAGGATAGTGGCCTACCGAGATTGTGGATTATCTTTCAGGGAAATAGGTAGTCGTGTTGGACGAAACCAAACAACTGTAATGCGGATATGTGATCGTTGGATGCAGGAGGGTACGACGGACCGGCGTGTTCGATCGCATCCACCTCAGCTCACCACTTCACGTGATGACAGGCAATTTGTGCGCATGGCAGTGACGGATCGCTCAGTCACATCACGAACCATAGCACAGCATATGCAGTCTGTAACGCATAATCCAGTGTCTGCGCGTACCATTCGACGCCGTTTACAGCAGAGTGGTCTGTCCGCAAGACGTCCATTGCTTTGTCTACCCTTGACGCAGAACCACAGACGTCTCCGCTGCCAATGGTGCGATGACAGAAGGATGTGGACGGCAGAATGGAATGAAATTGTCTTTACTGACGAGTCACGCTTCTGTCTGCAACACCACGATGGTCGCATTCGAGTCTGGAGACACCGTGAAGAGAGAATGCTGAACAGCTGCGTTATGCACCGCCACACTGGTCCTGCACCGGGTATTATGTTATGGGGCGGTATTGGATATCACTCTCGCACACCTCTTGTACGCATTGCCGGTACTTTAAACAGCCAGCGCTACATCTCCGAGGTGTTGGAGCCAGTTGTCCTTCTTTACCTTCAGGGCTTGCCCACAGCCATATTTCAACAGGATAATGCGCGACCACACGTGGCACGCATTGTCCAACGGTTCTTCGTCAATCGCCAGATTGAATTGCTTCCCTGGCCGCCTCGCTCTCCGGATCTTTCGCCGATAGAAAACATGTGGTCCATGTTTGCTCTACAATTGACCGAGATTCCATCCCCAGCTGCCACAGCCGATCAACTTTGGCAACGTGTGAAAGCTGCTTGGTCTGCTGTACCCCAAGAACTCATCCAAAGTCTTTTTGAATCAATGCCGAAGCGTGTGGCAGCGGTGATCTTCAACAATGGCAGCTATTCTGGCTACTGATTTTGGCAGGAACCACACTTCACAGAAGTCTATAAATTTAATCATTTGATACTTGGTCAACATGTTATCTACAAAATAAATTTTGTTGTGATATCTCTTGTCTTTCTTGGTGTTGCAATTTGGGTGGCCAGCAGTGTATATATATATAAAGTTTCGTAAACTCACCTTCACAACCTCATTAGGTCATAACTTTTATGCATTAAAATATTCAGCGATTTTTTAAATTTAATTGTATTAAAAAACTTTTATCATAATTTATAATAAAAATAATTAATATGGACTTCTTGTTACGAGAGAAATTACGTGAAAGTTTAAAATATCGAAGAAAGAGAATTTCAGGTAGTCTCTTCTAACGAAAGTATTGCGGGTTTTTAACGTAGGATTACTTATAATTGCTTACCTCTTTTGTATATATAATATATATATATATATATATATATATATATATATATATATATATATATATATGTATATATATATATATATAACAGCTCCGTAACTGACTCACTGACTGACTGTCATACAACGCACAAACCAAACCACTGGACCTAAAGGGCTGAAATTTTGCATGGCGATTTCTCTTATAGTGTAGAGGGGCACTAAGAGAGATCTTTGAAAAATTCTTCTTAAATTTTTTTAAATTAAATTTTTAAGCTGTTTTTGTAACTTTTTTAAAGTTTGTATTTAAAATAATACTCTGAGGGTTATAAAATTTATATCACGAGAAAGATCATAAAAATTCCTCCATCTTTACCTCCATTTCCGGATTTTTGGTGCATTTTTAATGATAAATTTTAAGAATTCAATTTATTAAATGCTGATCACGTGATTTCTTTTTCTGGTACTTTAAATAAATTTATCGTCACGTGCATAAAAACTAAATATACAAAAAATTTTTTTCTCGATAATGCGGCAGACGATTGGACATTAATCGAAAAAATATTAAAATACAGTAAAAAAATGTTCTACAAACTGTATATATATTAACTGTACTAGATTCTTTAGTATTCTTTATATTAGATTTAATTTGAATATTTTCTTCTACATTATTTTGTCTATGAAAATATCCCTGACGATTTTATATATATATATATATATATATTTCTTTTTACATCAATTGTATACATTGATCGTCGTATTTATTATATATATATTTTTTTGTGTGCATTATTTGCATCCATTGACCGTTGTATTTACTTTGAATCCACTCCGTAGCGAAGTGCGGATTTTCAACTAGTATATATATATATATATATATATATATATATATATATATATATATATATATATATATATATATATATATATATATATATATATATATTTATTTATATATATATATATGTATATCTATATATATATATATATATATATATATATATATATATATATATATATATATATTACCTGTATGTCACAATTTTGACGCATTTTGATACTTTTCTTTTTAACTGTTTTTTTTACTGCTTGCCCAAGCGATACAGACTGGGTTTAGCACGCTGCTAAATTCATAACTCGCGACGACGGACGGTTTTAGCATCTGAAATTTTGCTTTCCGGAGAACACTTATGGAGGAACGTAATCCTACGTTAAATCATGTAAAATAAAGGAGAAATTTCTTAAGGAAAAGTACATGAGACAAGCAAAATAGGCAATTTAGGCAGACTAGAAACTTTTTAACGTACGATTACGGTCCACCATAACGGTCCTCTGGATAGCAAAATTTCAGACGCTAACACCGTTCATTCGTACCTCAGGAGTTATAATTTTGGCAGCGTGCCAAACCCAGTCTGTATCGCTTGGACAAGCAGTAAACAGTTAAACAGAAAAGTACCAAAATACGTCAAAATTTTGACATATATACAGTCGAACCCCGTTATCGCGAACTCAGTATATAACGAACTGACGGATAGAACGAACGAAAATTTTGGTCTCGCTGTTTTCCTATTGTACGTAATTTAATTAGTATTGTGTCAGTTTAATGTAATCGGTTTTAGTCGATTTAATTCATTAATGATCATTTTTAATAGATTTTATCATTTTTAATACATAATCATTGAATAAACATTGGAACTAATGAGTTATACATTTTTTTTCAACTCTAGTATTTTTCTTAATGGTTCGGATATAGCGAACCACCGGATAAAGCGAACAAAATCTTTGGTCCCTTGAAGTTCGTTACAACGGGGTTCGACTGTGTATATATATATATATATATATATATATATATATATATATATATATATATATATATATATATATATATATATATATATATACATACGTACATATATACATAACACATAAATACAAAAATACAAGAGGTAAGTAACGATAAGTAATCCTACGTTAATAACCCGTGGTAGTTTCGTTAGAAGAAACTACATGAAATTTTTTCTAACTTTTTTTCTCGTACACTTTTCTTACTAGACGTTAAAGAAAGAAAAAATCTCATCGCCACGTCAGAATAATCAATTGCTTATCTGATGCCAATCATTGCTCTCAAATACTCAGCTATTTAAGTTGTGAAGTAATATCTGTCATCGTTCATATTTTGTTCTTAGGCCTGTTAAAAGAAACATCTTGAAAGAAAGCCAAGGCAAAGTTTTTTTTAAACCATCAGTTAAAAAAGTATACTTCAGAGGCCGTTTCCGACACCATTTCTTTCGAAAAACCCGACCTTCAGTTTTGAAAGTAGGGGACTGACAGATTTCTGACAGACGAACGTGGTACTTAATTAGCGATGACAAGGATAGTGTATAAAGCGCGAAAAAGCTTCGTCTGTTATAAAATGAGTTTTGGTTACGAGTTGAAAGTGTTAGTTAATAGTGTGTTGTGAGTATCTGCCATAAAAAAAGAGTCAAAATGTATGCAGTTTAACGCCGATCGCTTATTTTGTTTAATAAAACAAAGTTTTTTTTTCAAATATTACGAGATTCAGATTTCGTTGCATCTGTAAAGTATCTTAAGTAATTAGTTTTAACTAAGATACATTTTGTGGATGCATGAAAAATATTTTCTTTTCTGTCAACAATGCCAATGAAACTTTTATTGTGCAAGAAGATCTAATATTGTTCTGGAGCTAAAAAAATGACAGTTTTTTTAACCAATTATCATATTTTTTTTTTTTAAATAACAGTGAAATAATTTACTAACTTATTTTTATGGGAAATAAAACGAGTCGTCCTATTAAACGAAAGAAAACCTTTTATGTGAAATCATGAAGTTTTAACGTAGGATTGCGTTCCTCCATAACGATCCTGCGGAAAGGAAAATTTCAGGCGCTAAAACTGCCCGTATGTTCGTCCGTCCTCGCGAGTTGTAATTTCGGCAGCACGCCAAAACTAGTCTATCGCTTGGACAAGTTAAACAGAAAAGTACCAAGATGCGTCAAAATTTTGATACACACACACACACACATATATATATATATATATATATATATATATATATAACGTTAAGTAATCCTATATTAATAACCTGTGGTAGTTTCGTTAGAAGAGACTGCTTGGAATTTTTTTTGTCTATCATTGTGGCAGCATTCTTAAATATAATTTACGCTGTTTTTTAAAGTCATTTGTTTTTATGTCAATAATATATATATACAATAAGATTAAGAAGATATAATATAATCATTCGAGTTCGAGTAGTAGCATCTTTCTATTTCGTGTGATTTTAATTGTAACCGTGGTGCCCGTAACAAATCCTACTAATCGTGAAATGTAGTTAGTAAAGTACTCTGGTAAGTTTACTCCTTGATGAATAAGAATTAATCAACTATGTATAAGCCCTTAATTGGTAAAAAAATTACCATAGCATTGCAATGTCTATCCAACAATTTGTTTCATTATTAGTGCACTATGTGCTAAAATAATTAGTTTTCTACGTGCTGTAGTATTTCGCTCATTTCAACATAGGCCGTAATACTCTGTACTATTCTTTCGTCACTGTTGTACTTAATGCTCGAATCGAAAAGGTTCTAACGAAATAATTGCGCATTAATTTTACCGTACAACGTAGCGCTGCGACAACATTGATCAATTCACCCACTACGCAGAATCCAATTAACTCCCTTTTTCAATCTGCAACTTTCTCCTTTATAAGCGTCATTTATGGAAGTCTCTCGGCATGACAACAAAAGTAACCAATGAGATGAAAGGACAGGATTAACGTAAGAAATGGAATGTAAACACAAGAGAAGTAAAAACATTGTGTTTTTGCTATCACGAAATCTTAATCGCGCAACATTTTGCATCAAAATATTGAGGGATTTAGGAGTGTTTTTGTATTTAAATTATTTTATGTATCATTAAGTAATAATGTTTGTTGTATACAATGATTTATGCTTACTTTTGAACGGAATTGAGCGTTCTTTTTAACAGAGATTTCATGTTGAAAAACGAATCTTACGGGACTTTCTTTCAATAAACATTTTGACTCTTTCCCTAGTTTGAAAAAAAATCTTAGTTTACAAAATCCAGTTCAATCTTTCCTTGTTGTCATCTTTACTACTGAATTAACAAACACTAAGCTAAATAATTACGATGAAATTTATGAAACATATAATATCTAAATAAGAAAATAGGAACGTGAATCAGTAGAGGTTGAACGAGAAAAAATTAATATTGCAGAAAGGTAATTTTAAATATGAGGAGAATTTTCCGTTACTTTAAAAAGAAAACCAACACTTTTCTTCAGAAATTACTCATTTGGAGACCTTTTTTAAACCGACAAATTTTTCAATCGTGTTACAACGAAACAAATAGCTTAGTAATAAACCTATGCTTTTGTTTTCTTGATCGTGTTTAATAAACGAGAAATAATAATTTGATGTATATTGATTTGTTACATTAATTTGTTTTTAAAGCTTTTAATACAGATTCATTTTTCAGCAATTTCTCATGTGACTAAACAACTGTTTATGTACTTCAGCTAATTTGTACGACTCTAAATGAATTACATATTTACAAATTACGTAAGTGTAATTAATTCCAAAGCGGAAGTGCTAGTAATAAAGAATAACGTGAAACGTTTGAAAATTTTCCTTTTAATTTAAACTTGCGGCATTCGCTAATTTACGTCAAATAAATTCTCCGTGTAAGCGGTTTCATAATTATAGATTATTAAAATTATCGATTATTTTCCTTCTCTTTCCTCTTCATTTCTCATAAGTCACAATTCTGAGTAGACGACAACACATTTTATAACCAGTGAGAATAATTCGACAGCCATGACTTAAATGGAGAAAGCGTGGTGATCAGTGATCTATAATTGACCCAAAAGTTAGCCTTATTTGCTCATGGGCACGTGGTAATAGCCGCTGTTAAGGCTGTTTGTAGAAATGGAGGCCTACGTGCGTGACATTTTCAGTAGTTACCCAGGGGAGGTTTGTTCTGATACATTATCTTTGTGAATGAAAATAATTTTAATGAGTGTTCAGTTACAGAAAAACATTTTAAATACTGTTTCTGTAAATTCTAAGACCTAATATCACGACCAATATCTACGTATATATATAAAACAGTACCGTAACTGACTGACTGACTGACTGATAACGCACAGACCAAACCGCCGGACCTAAAGGGCTGAAATTTTGCATGGCGATTCTTCTTATAGTGTAGGGGTGCACTAAGAAAGATTTTTGAAAAATTCTTCTTAGATTTTTAAATTAAATTTTTAAGCTGTTTTTGTAACATTCTTTAAAGTTTACATTTAAAATAATATCCTGAGGGTTATAAAATTTATCATAAAAATCAGGAAGATCATAAAAATTCCTTTAAAATGAAATATTTTTCGAATCTTTACCTTCATTTTCTGATTTTTGGTGAATTTTTAAACATTAATTTTTAGAAATTAATTTATTAAATGGTGATCACGTGTATTCTTTTCTTTTTGTGATACTTTAAATAAATTTTTCGTGACGCGCATAACAACGAAATAAATTGACAATTTTTTTTTCTTTCTAATGCGGCAGACGATTGGACATTATCCAAAAAAATATTAAAATACAGTAAAAGAAATGTTCCTCAAACTGTACTATATTAACTGTGCTATATTATTTAGTATGTTCTATTAGATTTAATTTCAATATTTTCTTCTACGTAATTTTGTCTATAAAAATATCCGTTACGATATTTTTATAAATAGATATATTTTTTTTTTGGTATTAATTGCTTATATTGACCGTTGTATTTATTATAAATATATTTTTTTAGATTTTTTGGCAAATATATATATATATATATATATATATATATATATATATATATATATATATATATATATATATTTATATATATATATATATATATATATATATATTTTTTTTTTTTTTTTTTGCATGAATTGTATATATTGATCGTCGCATTTATTATAAACTAGCTGAAAACCCGCGCTTCGCTACGGAGTACATTCAAATTAAATACAACGGTCAATGTATGCAATTTGTGCCAAAAAATAAATATATATATTTATAATAAATGCGATGATCAATGTATACAATTGATGTAAAATATATATCTATCTATCTATATATATATATATATATAAAATCTTAAGGGATATGCATTTTTTTTGGATAATATCCAATCGTCTGCTGCATTAGAAAGAGAAAAAAATATTTTTTTTGTCTATTTAGTTGTTACGCACGTGACGATAAATTTATTGAAAGTACCAGAAAAAGGAATCACGTGATCAGCATTTAATAAATTAAATTCTAAAATTTAATATTTAAAAATTCACCAAAAATCAGGAAATTTAGGTAAATATTTGAAAAAAATTTCATTTTGAAGGAATTTTTATGATCTTTCTCGTGATATAAATTTTATAACCCTCAATGTATTATTTTAAATGCAAACGTAAAAAACGTTTAAAAAACAGCTTAAAAATTTAATTTTAAAAAATCTAAGAAGAATTTTTGAAAAATCTTTCTTAATGCACCCCTACACTATTAGAAGAATCGCCATGCAAAATTTCAGCCCTTTAGGTCCAGCGGTTTGGTCTGCGCGTTGTATGTCAGTCAGTCAGTCAGTCAGTCAGTGAATGAATGAGTCAGTTACGGAACTGTTTTATATATATAGATAGATATAGATTAAACGTTTGTCACTTGGAGAAACGTTTAATTGACAAAACGTTTACAATATAGACGTTTACAATATAAACGTTTACAATTGACAAACGTTTATAGATACACATTGGTATCTCAAAATTAGAGTAAGAGATGAAATAAAAATACAAAAATAAAAAAAGGATTTTAAGTAAAGAATGTTTTTTTAATTATTTTAAGCACCTAAAATAATATTCAAATTAATATTACGTTACTTAATAATTGTGTGCACGGCCGCCATCTTGGATTTTTTTGCGCCAACTTGGCGATTTTACCGTGTTTTGAGGAGTGGAAAAATTCTCGCCAATGTGTTTTAAGCGGTGTTTTCAAAACGCTGGACTTTGAATTTTTTTAGCCTTTTTAATAAAAAACACCTGTTTAAATTATGAAACTTAGAAAAAATTTTGAAAAATCATTTAAACGTTGGACTTAGATTTATTTTTGGGTTTTTGATAAAAACCACTTTTTTCTGAAAAAATCAAATATTGGAAATTTTGGGTTTTTCTTTTAGCTTTTTTAATAAAAACGACCTTTTTAAATTGTGAAACTTAGAAATATTTTTGAAAAATCATTTAATCGTTGGACTGAGATTTTTTTTTGTCATTTTTAATTAAAAACTACCTTTTCAAATTATGATCCATATGAAAAATTTGGTCAAATGAATTTTACTTACAGATAAAATTTCAATGCCATCTATTCAGTTTGCCCTAACTCTGTGACTAATAGCAATGAATCACCAAAATATTATGCCAATATATTGTTAATTAGAAAAAAAATACAGCATTTTCGTACCACCTAAATAACTTGCAATTTAAAAATTATCTAAAATTCAGCTTTGAAAAATGTAAAATAATTATGAACCCATAAATTTATGGTGAGTAACCAGATCCTCTTCTTTTTTTTTCTTTTTTTTAAGGGCATTGTGGTAATGAAATTTTACTTCAGATTTGACCTTAACCAAATATTTGGTGCATACAATAAAATCGGGACAAGGATTATTTGACCATTTATCCTGCTGTGTTGGAAATAAGAAAAAAAAAAACCTTTTCCTAAACCAATAACTTAACCTTAACTAACTTTTTAACTTAGGTTCCTGGGGAGAGAGAAGTTGAACTTCAGTTATTTAAATTATTTGTAATCCACTACAACTTGGAATTATAAAATATTTTAAAATATATTGTATTTAAAATGTATACTGTATTTTACATTTTACGAAAAAATGATGGCAGATAATTTTTACTTCAAATAAATGAAATGGTGTATCATTATAGTATACTAATTGACAAACGATAAACAAAATTAAAAGCAACTTAAATTTAATAAGTTAACGAAAAACTGATAATGGATTCAAAAATTTTCCACAAAAAGACTCTTAGTTTTAAAAATAATTTACTCTTTTGAGTATAGTCATTTTGACTCAGATTTCCAGGTCAAGGCCAAGATCTAGCCTAAAATTATTATACTGGAATTAAAAGATCACATCAGAAATAACTGTTTGATCTTAAAATTAGAGAATTTGACATTGGGTTATTTTTACCAGAACGCAATAATTATCGCCATGCGAAATGCGCCAAACCCTGGCCGAAAAATCAAAGATGGCGGACGTGCACACAAATCTAGAGTATCCCCCCTAACTTTATTTCTACTGATCAGATATACATAATATATAGCCTATGTCCATCTGGAATAATGTACCTTTCAAACAGTGAAAGAATTTTTCAAATAGGTGCAGTGGTTCCGGAGATTACCCTCCACGTACAAAATTTGCTCTCTCTTTATATATTAGTATAGATATATATATTTATTTTTTTGGCATGAATTGCATACATTGGCCGTTGTATTTAATTTGAATGTACTCCGTAGCGAAGCACGGGTATTCAGCTAGTTAGATACATGACTACTTCTCTCTGAAGTCTTAGACTGTTTATGATGAGCGGCAGATATCAAAGAATGTCGAAACATAAAAAAAAAATTTCTCTTGACAAATGTTTTCCGTCTATCCCGAGAGAGAAATCAGTGATGTTTTATACATAGTTTTTATAACACTGAGTATTTATCCTTAAGGTATTTTAGTAGAAGAATAATCAGTTTCTGTCTGTCAGTATTATCATGATAGAAAGCTTTTTGAGGGGCGCAGAAAAAATATTCATATTTTTCTTCGTTGAAAGGATTTGTTTCGTGACAAAGCCACTAGAAACACATACAACCGGGACTTACTTTCTTACTTCATGCGATATTTTGACGGAGAAATATTTGCGAAAGTAGCCTCAGTGGATTAGCCCTGCTCTATTCCTCGTCTCTTATCTCTCTAAAAGCCCCGGTGTCTTTTTATCGATATCTTCTCTCGGAAGCGTGACCTTCAGAGGCAACTGACACTTTTGACATCGGAAGAAATTTCTGACAAGTATCTCTCAACTTGTCATATCGTTGGGTCTCGAAAATGTATAAGACAAAATAAAAACTCTGCTGGATATCGCTTGTAATGTCTCGCGATATGTTGTATATTGCTAGGTAAATATTTGATGAAGACACTGAGAGAGATGTAAAAAACTTAAATATGAAATTCGCAGTGTCAATACACACACACACACACACACACACACATATATATATATATATATATATATATAATAATATTTTTGATGTATTTTGGACGGTGTGATGTTTCTACTGTTAGACTGTGTTAAAAAAATTATTGGGGGAAAAATTAATAAATCCTACAATTGAAAGATTTTTATATAGCATTATGTTAAACCTGGAAACACAAAACATTGAGCAAATATCAAAACCATACAACCCCACTAAAAAAAAAAATCCGTGCACATGTTTTTTTTTCTATTTAACAAAGCCAGTTTGTGTAATTTTATAAAGTTCACGAAGAAAATTTTAACTGTAGCCCAGTAGAAATGCCACTCAATATAAGATTAAACTAATACGATATCCCCCCTTATATATATATATATATATATATATATATATATATATATATAATAAATTAATTCATGTTTTTCCGTAATTTTTTAGACAACTTTTTTGTTTCAAATCTTTTATTAATTATTTTAGAAGCACAAACCATGAATGATACATTGATTGGGGAGTGATCTGCCCTTCCTACTATATATATATATATATATATATATATATATCAGTTGGTAGTATTTATCGAATGATTTTTTTTCCAATTTTGTAAATATTAAATCAAAGCTAAATTTGTATCAGGAGCATTTCAAATTTAAATTCAAATAAATTTTGATTCCATTGCTGATTTTATTTATTTATTGAAAAGTGTAAGTAACACACACCAAAATAGTATATATTGATACATTTTCAAGCCCAATAGAATATATTAATACAATTTATAGCCATGGCATTCAGCAGAGTATTGCACTAGAGAACTACAATGGAGATGACTAAGAATAGTTTTGTTTGTGATTGAGGATTAAGGCACAATTGTTTGATATGAACTTGATATTTATTTTAAACTAGTCGAATACCCGTTCTTCGCTACGGAGTACATTTTAGGATAATTACGCTGAAAAAACAATGAAGCTGCTTTTTATAGTTTTATAATATAGTACAGTTTGAGGAACATTTCTTTTACTGTATTTTAATATTTTTTTTGCCAATTTATTTCGCTTTTATGCACGTGACACAAAATTAATTTAAAGTATCACAAAAAGAAAAGAAAAATCTCGTGATCAGCATTTAATAAATTAAACTCTAAAAATTAATCTTTAAAAATTCACTTAAAATCAGAAAATGGACGTAAGGATTCGAAAAAGATTTCATTATAAAGGAACTTTTATGATCTTTCTCGTGATATAAAATTTATAACCCTTATATTATTATTTTATATGAAATTAAAAAAAAATTACAAAAACAGCTGAAAATTTAATTTAAATTTAATTTAGTGCCGCGGCACAGCTATTTCGGATCACTGTTTTAAACAGTGTTACTAGAAAACATGTTCAGAGTAGTATTATCTTCCGGAGAAATGTTTGAAATTTTTTCTCTAAATCAAAAATACCTAAATCGTAAATATTTCACAAATAATATAGCATTAAGGATTGCTGAATAAAAGTCAATAAGTACCTTGCAAAGAATTTTAGGTATACAATTTTAAAATGGGAAATAATAGGCTATTTTATCCAGAGACAAACAGATTTTAAGTACATTTGTACCAGATGGATACGCGCAGACAGTATATTCACCCATGTCCATAAATTAAGGATAATTCAGAATCACACGGAAATCGAACTCTAAAGTAAACATTTCACCTGTAGAATTATCATTCACATCTTCAAGAATAATATGCCAATTACAGGAAGCCACCAGATGACGCCGATAGTATATCACAATGACGAGAGCGTAAGAGAGGGGTATATAAGAAATGGTGGCAAAGAAGTAAAATTGTTCACAAGCGTTCTGTTAGCCGCTCAGTGCCATAACCGAATAGTTATGACACAGAGGACGCATGTGGATGATTTTTTACGTGGTAGAATTATAGGTCGCCTGGAATGGAGGCGTACTCAGATGGAAGTATCCGAGGAACTTGGAATTGCCCAAAGTGTCACCTTTAGGCTTTGGCAATGATTCCAAGATTATGGAAATGTCAGTAGACGTTACAGTACAGGTCGCCCTAGAATTACAACGCCGAATGAAGACCGGTATTTGGCAGTAACTGCCAAAAGAAGCAGACGGCGCACAGCATCCGACTTGTCTCGTCAGCTATTTGCAGCCACGGGTATCACAGTTTCAAGGCAAACCGTGTACAGACGTTTATGAAATATTGGTCTATATGCTCGCAGGCCTGTCAGATGTGTTCCGCACAGAGCAACTCACTGTCGGCAGCGATTAGCCTGGAGTAGAGAACATGCAATGTGGGCATCGTCACAGTGGGCTAGTGTGATGTTTTCCGACGAGTCCAGGTTTAGCTTGCAGTCTGATTCACGTAGTAATTTCATATGGAGAACGCCAGGTACCTGTTACCACCAAGACAACATCACTGAAAGACACCGTTATGGTGGTGCAGGATTGCTCGTTTGGGGTGGAATTATACTGGGCTCCAGAACAGATATGCATGTTCAAATCGGAACCATGAACGTCCACATTTATCGGGACATCATTCTGGAACAATATGCACGTTTGTTTAGGGATGCCATAGGCGCAAAATTTGTCTTTATGGATGAAAACGCCCGTCCTCACCGAGAAAACTTCGTAAACGAATGTCTTCAATCTGAGGATATCACCAGTATGGAATGGCCAGCATTCTCACCTGACTTGAATCAGAAAGAGCATGTGTGGGACATGCTTGGCCGACGAGTTGCAGCCCGTCAACCACCTCCTACATGTGTACCGGAACTTGGGAGATAATTGCTTGCTGAGTGGAGCAATCTTCTCCAAGATCAGCTCGATAATTTGATACTCAGCATGCTTAGGCGTTGTACGGACTGTATTTCATCGCATGGGAGACATACAATGTATTAACCATCATACCAACCATGTAATATTAATTTTTTGCAAAGAAGATATTTTTTTACAATTGCTCCAGGGAGCAATAATCGTAGTTTTTATGAAGGGTATAATACATACACCATCTTTTTTGTTCTTTATCTTTTGTTTAATAAATGGTCTTTATGAATAAGTCACGTTTGTTTTGTTTCTGAACCTTTATTTACCGGAGCTGGCATTATCATTTATTTATGGACATGAGTGTAGAATAAAAATATTTTTTTATGACATTATAGTCATCGGAGAAAAAAAAGTGATTTAATTTATTATTAAAATTCTATAGTATGTTAAAAGCAAAAAAAAAGTTAATTCTTTTTCAAAATTCGGTGCGTTTGACCTCCTCAACATATTACTTTCAAATTTTTTGCCTATCTGATGAGATCACCCAAATCAAAATCTAAGGTGTACCCTAGCTGTGGAAAAAAATGAATAAATTTCTATGAAACGCCATCTTCAAAATCCAATACAGGTAAAAAGGCACGTAGAAGCACTATAATTGCTGGAAAACAGTTCTCCTAAATAACATAATCATGTTTGTTGATGTCGCACCTTAGGTTGTAGGGATATGGATTTTAAATTTTATTCTAGAGAGTATTCATTAAATTAAGATGAAATTAATTGCTGCCATCTATCGGTGGAAAGAAGAATCTTTTGCTACCGGCCAAACTTCTTTGTTTTCAGAAAAATGACGCTAAATCTGTAATGTGGCTGGAAGCCAAGGAAAATCTTCGAAGAGTTGCTATCAGCATATTTTATTGAGAAGTGAGAAGTTCTTAAGATATTGCGATGTTATTAAATCCAAATATGAATGACGAATCACACGAACATACTGAAATATTCAACGAAATTACGAAAATAAAAATCCTTCTATACTATAACTGGAACAAAAAGCTTCTTAAAATAGCCTCAATGAAAAAATGGAAGGGTGGCAATTAATTTCGAACTAATTAATAGTTTTTCGTAATCTTGTGTTTTGGTATGCGCTTTCTGTAAGTTTATTGTAAGTTATAATATTACATGTAATGTTGGAATAAGCTTCAATTTAAGAAAAGATGATAGAGGAAAAAATGAGATGAAAAAAGAGTAATGGTTAATAAAGGACGGATTTTATGAGGTCTTAAAATAATATATTTAACAAAAATAAATTAAGTGTACCGTGAAACTTCTGTCTATGGCGGGCAGTCATGGTTTAAAAAAAGTGGCCGTTTCGAGAGATGGCCGTTGAATAGAGGTCAACTTCTCTGCGGCCAGTAATGGGTCCGCAAAAAGGTGGTCGTTTTGCAGCCCTAGAGGTTTCAGTATATTTATTTTTTACTCATTAAATGACACATTTAAATTTGTTTTTTTAAATACCTATTAATTATAAATTCAAATACATCTCGTCTACATATATCAGACATTACACATCTTTACTTTCTTTCGCTTCTATGTTGCCAAAATGCATGTATTTATATAGAATTCAACCATGTTGTTTTCAAAATGGTGTCTTTGATTCTACAGGAAATTGTCACGTATTTATTCTGTTTATAAGACATT
This sequence comes from Dolomedes plantarius, assembly GCA_907164885.2. Classification (NCBI taxonomy): domain Eukaryota; kingdom Metazoa; phylum Arthropoda; class Arachnida; order Araneae; family Dolomedidae; genus Dolomedes; species Dolomedes plantarius. The sequence continues at coordinate 23,521,579 of OU015493.1, read as the reverse complement.
ATTGGACCATCAATAAATACTTGTAAATGGGTATTCGTAAATCATGAGACATAAGACACCTGGTCCAGGAAGAGAAGATATTTATAATTATCGCGCATCGTCAATTTCATTTTGTTCCCTTTTCTCTTTTTCTGCGAAGAATGGTTGCAATAATTTTGAGTCAGCGACAAGTTTTCTAAAGTAACGTTTCGTATTGCTAATGATTGAGAGTGTCACATACTTAATTTTAATTATTTGCTATTTAGATGGGATGGAAATGTAACGTATCACAGAAAAAAGTAAATAGAATGGAATGTAATGCTGAATGTAACATTTTTGTATTTATCTGAAGAAATAGCTTTAAATAAACAAATAAACAGTAAATAATATCGAGAACTTTTTTTACTTAGCTCTGTATTGCTTATTTTAAATGATTATTTATATTTTAATTAATAATATTTGATTAATGATTATATTTCAATAAGTGATTATTTATTGCTTATTTTAAGTAATTATTTATTTTTTAATTAATAATATTATATTAATGATTATATTTGAATAAGTGATTATTTATTTTTTAATTAATAATGTAACATATCACATAAAAAGTAAGCATATAGAATAGAATGTAATGATGAATGCAAAATTTTTGTATTTATCTGGAGAAATAGCTTTAAATAAACAAATCATAAAATAATCTTTAAATAAACAAAACAACAGTAAATGATATCGAGAACTTTTTTACTTGGCTCCATATTGCTTATTTTAAGTGATTATTTATTTTTTAATTAATAATATTTAGATTTCGTTTCACCGTTATTATCTGTTCAAATTTTCTAAATTCATTTTAACATTTTTTCTACATTGATCAAAAAATCTATTGGATGTCTTCCTATTCTGAAGTTTACATGCAATTTGTAATGTGATATTTTGTAAGATATGGCATGTTAGCTTAGTGGTTATAATTATAATTCAGAATGCCGAAAATAGTAAGTTTACATCTAAGCCAGCCGTTGTTCACCTGTAATCAAAGAATGAAGGATATCCTGCGGTGTTGTAGAAACGTACATATGTACAAGGTGCGCCCATAAAGTAACCGGACAATTTTTTATAAATAAGAAAAATATTACTCACCTTCAAATAAATTTATCTCCTTCGAAATAATCGCCAAAGGAGTCTATACAATTTTTCCAACGTTTCTCCAAGTTATCGAAACGCTGTTTATAGGCGTTGGAACTAACCGTTCGCAAAATACGCGTAACATTTCATTTAATATCCGAGACGTTTTCAAATCGCTGTCCTTTCATGGATTTTGCATTTTTTGATTACAAAGGATTTATTCGTCACGAATTTGTTCCTAAAATTCAAACAATTAATCAGTATTTTTACAAGGAGGTGCTTTTTCGATCAAGAAACGGGATAAGGCGAGTTAAGAAGGAACTGTTTGATTCTGGGCAAGGGTTTCTTTTACACGATAATGTTAGGCCCCATACACCAATTTCTGTACAACAATATCTTGCTAAGCATTCATTTACACTGATAAATCACCTACCCTATTCCCCCGACTTATCGCCAGCTGATTTTTTCCTTTTTCCGAATCTTAAGATGGCCATGAAAGGACAGAGATTTGAAAACGTCTCGGATATTAAATCAAATGTTATGCGTATTTTGCGAACGGTTTGTTCCAACGCCTGTAAACAGTGTTTCGATGACTTGAAGAAACGTCGGAAAAATTGTATAGACTCCTTTGGCGATTATTTTGAAGGAGATAAATTTATTTGAAGGTGAGTAATATTTTTCTTATTTATAAAAAATTGTCCGGTTGCTTTATGGGCGCACCTAGTATACGTTATAAAAATACGTCCTTAATGGCTTATTCACTGCTATTTTAACACTTTTGAGGGAAAAGAGAGTTGAGTGTTCTAACACCATGAACCTTTTATAGAGGAGTTAAAGCTGAATCAATGCAAATGAAGTAAAGTTAATGCAATTATCCTTATGATTCAGCGAACGTTCTTCGGGTGGATGAAGGAAAAATTTCACGTCCTTTTAGCTTTTTATCGTTAATTTCATTAGCCGCTCTGCAGACTATTTCTGGAATTCTCTTTATGGCTTTCGGATTTACTGCGATAATGGAAGTGCGGAGAAAAAAATGCGCTATTTTGAGATGTAAAACATTTTAGGCCGTTTTAAATGGGAAGAAAGTTTTACCTTTTAAGTGTATGTGTCTCTTTATGGAATTTGCTCCTGCACTCTCAATGGATGGTTGTATTTCCATGTTTGAAATACCGTTAAAAGTAGACGAGGGATGTTACTACAGAATTAACGTGCTATTCAATAGGATGTTACTCTGGGATAAAATAATCAACACACGCTTCTGTTATAAATGTGGCTTGCTGGTTCTCTAGTTGGTACTGCACCTATCAGACGTTTATAAGTGAAACTAGCTGAATACCAGTACTTCGCTACGGAGTTCAAATTAAATACTACGGTAAATGTATGCAATTTAATGCCAAAAAATGTGTTTATAAAAATATCGTAACGGATATTTTTATAGATAAAATAATGTAGAAGAAAATATATGCAAATTAAATACAACGGTCAATGTATGCGATTAATTTGTATGTTTAATATCCAAAAAACTTACTAATTTGAATTAAATTCTTTAAAAACTTCCATCTCAATTAGTCTTGTGGTTAAATTTTACCTCTTTCAATTTTATTGTAACAATTTTTTTTGTCAATTTATTTCGTTGTTATGGACGTGACGCAAAATTAATTTCGTGAAGAAAAAAAGCACGTGATCAGCATTTAATAAATTAAATTCTAAAAATGAATATTTAAAAATTCACCAAAAATCAGGATATGGTTGTAAAGATTCAAAAAAGATTTCATTTTAAATGAACTTTTATGTTCTTTCTCGTGGTATAAATTTTGTAACCCTCAGATTATTATTTTAAATGCAAACTTTAAAAAAGTTACAAAAATATCTTAAAAGTTTAATTTAAAAAAATCTAAGAAGAATTTTTCAAAAATCTCTCTTAGTGCACCCCTACACTTTAAAAAGAATCGCCATGCAAAATTTTAGCCCTTTTGGGTCCAGGAGTTTGGTCTGTGCGTTTTATGACAGTCAGTCAGTCATTTACAGAACTGTTTTATATATGTAGATTGTCTTAAAGACTAAACTTAGATTTCCTACAATATTCTCTAAATATACTTTGGCTAACGACTGTGTAATGTAATTAATCGAAATATTTAGGAAAGTTCTCACACAGTTAGTCATGCACACGAAATGAATAAATATATATTAAACTCATAAATAAGCGAATTAAGGAAAAAACCAAGGAAATGAGACAAAAATAACAGATAAAAGTCGGGAGCGAAGCCTAAAATATTCTTTAAGAGTCATGCAGATAATGCAATATATTTTTACATATTTTGGAACAGTTCCTTGTTTGAAATATTTCTGCTACTTTTTAAATATACCCTTCATATGATTCTGTAATTTTCCTTCTGAGAATATTTATGGGAAATAATTCTAATGTTACAATGCTGGAGTGAAACCGTCTGCCGCATTGGGAGAAAGAATATAAGGCTGGAGTTGAGTCAACATTTTAAATACTTTTAAATATCAGCCTTACTTTCGCGCCCTACATGCACATATATATCCCTAAATAAACAAACAGATATATCGACCGAAATAAACACACACTCATACATATATGTGTGTATGTATATAATATATACAAAGTATAGTTATACACACACACACACACACACACACACATATATATATATATATATATATATATATATATATATATATATATATATATATATATATATATATATATACAGTGGAATCTCGATCTATCGTTTTTCAAGGGACCGATTGAAAGGAACGATAAATGCGGGAAAACGATAGATGCGGAAACATAACAAAGCAATATGAACTTTGGGACTGAATAGAATGAACGACACATACCGAAAAACGATGGAATCAAAAACGATCGATCGAGATTCCACTGTACATACACGCTTATCATTGATCTTTCGCCATGATATGCATCCTCATTTGCCAATACATCTGTTTCTCAGTACTGGAATATTATAATAAGCACCGACCATATGGCTTTACATGTCCAGGGCTATCAAATAAGTCAATGTTTACACAGCTAACATTAACCAATTTACTGAAGTGGCTTACATATGTATGGACATGCGTTATGCATTGCTTAGACTAAAATACATCCCTATGAGGGCCGGATAATCATAAGCTTCAAGTTATTAAGATTAAATTTGCTTTCGCTCCATCTTCTGGTTAAATATCCTTCTCTCTAAGGTAAAATGAAAAGATGTGGAGATTACCTAGAGGATTTTGATTCTAGGGGAAAACAAAGAAGACGTGCGTAAATAATATAGTAGTCTATTATGGGATAATTGCCTCCCTATTTGTTTCGTAGAAAATTTAGATAAAATATTTTGCTTAGAACAAGAAACAAATGTAAGCTATAGTGATTATATTATAAATGAAAATCCTTGTTTTTTGCTTGTTAAATGCTGTATAATGTATTTACATATGTTCGTTTATATATATATACTAGCTTTATATACCCGGCGTTGCACGGGTGAACCCTTAATAAAGCTTACTTGTATGATATGTATATTTGTATTTTATGGCAATCTATACCCCTCTCCACTGGTCATCATCCCATCAGCATATTATAATAACCCCCCCCCCCCATGCTAATATCAGCATTAAAATGTTTCTTTCAATTTTGATAACCCACTGGATCCCGGCCCTTCGAGGAGTTTGAGGGCTTCCCCGTAAACCCTTGTGAAAATCGCCGGTTTCATAAACAAAGAATTACCTGACGTTGCCCAGGATAATAAAAATGAATGGAGTTAACCTGAGCTCTAGATGTATACGTACTAACAACCGAAATATATACAATTCACACACACACACCTTTCCACACTTCATTTAATTAAGGTTGATCTCTCTCTTTTCTCCTACCACCAATTTGGTGTTCAAAATGGTGATATATAGGAAATATAAATTATTGGATTGTTTCTAGCAATTTTTTCAAAATCTAAAGCGAATGTCGAAAAATCGTGACATTGATCGTGTTTGTTACATTTAATCGTGTTTCTTACATTTTAAATCAAGAATCTTATAGATATCTGTTTCCTTCTTTGAGATATGACGGAATATGTAAAAAACACGTAAAAACACGTTTAGCCCCCCTAACCCCCTTGGGGGCCGAATTTTGAAAAATCCTTAAATTGGTTTTTAGGTATTCATATTCCTTACATTTTAAAGCAAGAATCTCATGGATATCTGTTTCTTTCTTTGAGATATGAGGTAATATGTAAAAAATACGTTTTGCCCCCTCCCCCCCCCCAATGGGGCCGAATTTTGAAAATCCTGAAATTGGTTTTAATGTATTCGTGTTCCTTACATTTTAAAGCAAGAATCTTATGGATATCTGTTTCTTTGTTTGAGATATGAAGGAATACGTGAAAAACACGTTAAGCCCCCCTCCCCGTTCCTGGGGCCAAATTTTAAAAAATCCTGAAATTGGATTTAAGGTATTCGTGTTCCTTACATTTTAAAGTAAGAATCTTATGGGCATCAATTTCCTTCTTTGAGATACGAAAGAGTATGTAAAAAACACGTTTTGCCCCCCCTCCTCCCCTTGGGGAGCGATTTTTGAAAAATCGCTTCTTAAATGACGCCTTCAGCACAAAAGTAATAAGCTCTTAAAATTTGATAGCTGTATCTCCAATAGTTTTTGCTGGGTGTTGATTCCTTTATATATATAGATAAAACACGTAAGAACACGTTTAGCCCCCCTCTCCCCCTTGGGAGACGAATTTTGAAAAATCATGATATTGGTTTTTAGGTATTCATGTTTCTTACATTTTAAAGCAAGAATCTTATGGATATCGATTTTCTTCTTTGAGATATAAAGGAATATGTAAAAAACACGTTTTGCCCCCCTCCCCCCCCTTGGGGGGCGAATTTTGAAAAATCGCTTCTTAAATGACGCCTTCAGCACAAAATTAATAAGCTCCTAAAATTTTATATCTGTATCTCCAATAGTTTTTGCTGGGCGTTGATACGTGTATGTATATATATATATATATAAGTCAGGACTTCTTCCTTTATATATATATATATATATATATATATATATATATATATATATATATATATATATATATATATGCACTCAATCACTAATAAAAAAATTAAAAGTTTTCATTTCCTACAGTATTTTATTTCCTTGTTTTCTTAATATGTTTATTTTTAATTATTTTGTTTTATAAACCAGTGATATCTGAAATTTACAAGACTGTTGGCAAGCTCTTAACAACTTCATCTTGTAATCTGCTTTTAGAAGTTTTACAGAGTATACATTTACGCATAGAATTTGAACAATACTGAACAGAAATGAAACTGTAAAATATTGTTTTAATCTTTATTAAACAATATTTCGACACTTAATGATACGAATTTTGGGCTTTGCCTTACAGAAAACAACTTTTCAATAATCTTATTCAGTACCTGCGTAAATAGGGTAAAATTTGGTGAGCCTGTGAGCTATAGAGGGCTCGAGTAAGACCTGATAAAATTTTCTCCACCCTGCTGCGTCGGTCTCAGAACTTATACTACAGTTATGTTCAAGTATAATTTAAAGCTCATCTTTAAATGTAAGTTCTAAATACATTAAATAGTGTTAAAATAGAAATAGCAATAAAAGAGTTTAATTCAGTTTTAACGGTTTGAAGGTGTGTAAAACTTGATAGGAAATGTATCTGATATACTAACATCACTTACAAATTTAAAATGTAAATTGAAGGATGTCATTTTTGAAGCATATTTTCTTTTTTTTTAATGCGGCAGGAACTGTTATCATTCTACAGTCAGCCGTTCTGCACCCCCGAAATTGTTGATTGCTTTTAATGAGAGCCAATATCATCCTCAGGTGCCCGCGGACGTTAGACAAAGCATCCCCAGGTGTAACATCTGGGGTGCTGGTACCTTATAACTAAGGTTCTACGTACAAACAAGTTTGATAACGAGTTCATTTTTTGTGGTTTGATTATTTTAATAAGTAGTTTGCTATATACTCTGCATACATCAGTAATTTAAAGGGACAACAATTCAAGGTAGAGGGAAATTACTTTAAATACTTGCCTAGCTATTTCCTGTTTCTATACATTTTTTTTCTTTTTTTGACAAGATTGTTTAATTATACATTTGCTTGATCAAAAATAAAATAGACTGCAGCCACCCGCACTATTCCACTATTTTGAGTGATTTTCTGGAAAATCTTGATAAAACCTCTAGATTTTTCTGTCCTATTTTATGGAGGATACACAAATGATGATACATAATATCTTAGATACATAATCTCTTATCTTACTATGTATCATAAGCATGATACATAATCTCTTATTGTAATACTGTGTCTTGTTAAGATTTCCACATTTTTGATTCGAATTTTCGCCAAGAATAGGTACAAGCATGAAAAATCGTCATATGGTATCTAAAAATGCTGCGAATCTCAAGTATATCTAATTAATAAAATATTATATATATATATATATATATATTTATATATATAAATTATTTTTCTAATTTCAAACTTGTAACGTATATATTTACTTTACTTTCAGGTGAGATTTTCTGTTTATTACCACGTCTTATAATGGGGAATTTGCAATTACAAATAGAGGTAAGTTTTCAGATACATTGTAAATATTTGTGTCACAGAAAAAAAAATTCTTATGCGTAGAAATGTATTTTGATTTTGACCTGATATCAGCGCCAGAAGAGGAGACTTCTTATTCTTGCTACTGAAACAGACTGCAGAAATCTAATTTTAGCTGTTACTCGGTTTAAATTTAAACTAAGGCCTTTTTAAAAATTTTTACGTTACTCTTTTTCTTATATTATGCTTTTTTATTTTTACACCATGCTAATATACTTTTATTTTATATACTTTTATTTTTTATATTATACTGTGGTTTTTATTTTTACATCATATTATATAAAAAATACTTAAATCTTAGTTCTTTATTTTGTTTTAACTGAACGATAACGAATTGTTTTAAATGCATTGAGAAATATGTTAAGTATTATAAATATCACATTATTTTAATTTATATCCAAAATTTGCGTAATCAAAATGTACATTCAGTGGTCATCTATTTATAGATTTCATCTGATATGCTTTTAGGTATGTATGATGCAACTGAATATTGTTTTGATATAAAGTTTTATTACTTAGTAAATGATGATTTTGTCTTTCAATCTAATGTAAACCATCTTTGATAAAATACTCAGTCTTTATGTCTCAGTTTTTACGAAAAACAAATTCATTTTGATTTACTCAAGTTGAATTACACTTAATTATTTATTTCTAAGTATAAAGAACATTTTATATTTACGTTTAGAATTTTTAAACTACTTGCATTCACTTTATTGGATTTAGTCTTATAATTGCATCATCATTTGGTGATAGAACTAAATACCTTTTCTCTGGAGTTAAACCCAAAAGTTTCGTCTTTATTTACTTCTGTAATCTTTTAAAACTCATTTGAATCATTTCTAAAGCCATTTTTTTTCTCTTCAGAAAGTTTTGATTTTTTGCCAGCGGCGTTTCAAATGCTGTTTATAATCAGTTTTCGTACATCTTTCTTTCGAGTCTAATCATTAAGTGAATCTGGAGAAACTTTTCTATGAAAGTATAATGAGGCAGACTAACATGAAATATTTATGACGTTTTGCATTTAAATCGTTTCAGAACATTTTAAAATCTTTTGAAGATTTCGCTTTGAAGACAGTGTAAAATTGCATCTCTTTTAGCACTCGTCAGAGTAATTACCTCTTTACTGATACATGCACTTTTCTATATAAAGAGCAAAGAAATAAGAAATGCCAGTTCTACAAACACCCTTGAGAAACAGAAATGTAGACGTATTTAAATTATTTATATACTGAATTCTTACTTATTATATTGAACTGAAAATATAGATACCATACGTTATCTTTGTTTTATATTAAATCATGTACTACAGAAATATATATATTATACTGAAACTGATGTTAGCAGAATGGATATTACATTGAGGAAATGCTTCCAACATGGATATCATTTTGAAAGCGATTATTGCAATATATATATATATGGAAGCATTTCCTCAATGTAATATCCATTCTACTAACATCAGTTCCAGTATAATATATATTTCTCTAGTACATGATTTAATCTAAAAGAAAGATAACGTATGGTATCTATATTTTTAATTCAATATAATAAGTAAGAATTCAGCATATAAATACAATGATTTCCGCTTATAAGAATCACGTTTGTTATTACTGTTTTTGATTCTTATAAGCGGTTGATTCTTATAGCCGAAATTTAGGACAGGCACACACACACACACCTATATATGCATATATTAGATAATTTACCATAAAATACTCTTTAATTTACGTTAATTATCTTTTATTAAAATTATTTTTTATAATTTTAAAAATACAACTTAACTTTTAGACATATAAGCAGATACACATGATTATAGTAAGCGAAGAAAAAATCCAATATTTGTTACAACATACCTGCTTAACAGTTTTAACATTTCAACTACAGGAAGGGAGCAAGAAATTGTTTCTATGGTAGTTTGACGTGATGAAGTTTTCAGGAGGTATAAACAGTGTTTATACCTCTTTCAATACTAATAGTCTCATACGAAGATTCACAATCTAGCTTACGTTTCGCGGTTTGATAACGTGCTGAATCTACTGTCACGGTTGCCTAAGTAATAGTGGACACTTCGCCGAAGATTTATGTGTTTCAGGGTCCAGGAAGTCGCGGCCAGGATGTGGGAGGTGGGAAAAAGGAGTCCCTATTTGTGTTTGTCAGTGGAGAAAAGTAAAATCGGACCCGGACGGGTAAAGATGCCCCCGGGTCAAGCTAATAGGACAGTGTTGTGCTTAAAGAGTTTAAGGGTAAACTATTATGTTATGTCCAACAAAGAAAGGGATGAATTTTATGACTATATTCCATCCCATCTTATCAATCTTTCTTTAAAGAAAAAAAGAAAGAACTTCGTGCCTTTTGAGGGTTTAAGTGGCTTTTTCGGAAAAATGAAAGGATAGCGAAGAGTGTAAACTGATTTTTAAAACCGGTGGATTGATTCTTTAAAGCGAAAATTTTAACATGGAAATAATACATTTGTTTTTGTTTTCGCGTTTTTGATTCTTATAAACGGTTGATTCTTATAACCACTGAACACTATAAGCGGTGGTTACTGTAATTTAAATAATCTATATTTCTGTTTATATATATATATATATATATATATATATATATATATATATATACATATATATATATATAATATATCATATATCTGTAGCTTGGTACTATCAGTGCCGAAGTCAGTTTTCTTGGAGAAAACTGACTTGGGCATCTCTTGTACAAACCAGCCACACACACACACACACACACACACACACACACACACACACACATATATATATATATATATATATACACTCGTATACGTTTGACCAATACATTTAATTTAATATTTACGTCTTGTATACGTTTTATTTTCTTTCACACAAAGTTGCAATTTTACGACTTTTTAAATATCATTCCCCTAATAGTTGCCGTGTTCTGTGTATGCCTCTGTCAAGTAACGCTGCCGGAGCGACCGCATCACAAATATATCAGCCTATATTAATCTCACGTGCAAAAATACAATAATAAACAGAAATTAAAAACACCAAAATCGTTTGTTTAGCAAATTTGTAGGTTAAGTTAATTGTTATTTAATACATGTGTATACAGCTTTCAAATTCATGAAAATAAAAAGAAAATCTGAAACGCGATTGCAGCGCTGTCTACCGGTTCCAATTTTTGAATGCACAGATATACATTATTAAAATTCATGAAAATAAAAAAATTCTGAAACACGATTGCAGCGCTGCCTAAATAGACTGCAAAATCTTTTTGCACGTGAGTAATTTGTATGATTTTTTAATCTGATTTTCTTTAGTTTATATATTTTATTTTTGCTTAATATACAGAGGCTGTTCGCACATTTTTTAGACGATTTTGGTAAGCGGTAAGAAAAAAACGTTTGCTGCAAAAGAAATAATTGCAATTGTACTATGTTTTTAAAAGTCAAAATTATCGTCTACGGCTTGAAAGTTTTGTTTTTATTCAAAATGGCGTTTTTAACAAAGCAGTGGCTCGAAGGCTACATTTATGCTCTTTCCGAAGAGAAATATGCATACTCTGTTATCCAAAAACGATGTGAGAGTCATGGTTTTGTGATATCTAAAGCGTCGATAGGTAATATCGTCAACAATAAAGGAAAAAAACGTCAAATTGGAGCCTCAAGTGGGACAAAAATTCCAAACAAGTATCCAAGGAAAAAACGGACATCTTCGACTATTGCAAAGGTACGTCGTTCAATGTTAAAAGAAAATCCCCCTAGTCAAAGGACAGTTGCAAAATCATTAAAATGGTCGGTGTCCACTGTAAACAAAATGATAAACGCTGATTTAAATCTTAAGAAAGCGAAAAAACGCAATGTGCATCGTCTTCTTCCAAATCATATCGCTGAACGCAGGACACGCTGCAGAATTCTATATGAGAAACACTTATCCAAAGAAAAATGGAAAACAATTGTCACAATAGATGAATCATGGGTGTATTTAAATGATTGAAGCAAAAAAAGAGCCATTTATTATCATAAAAAGGGTGGTTCAAAGAATCGAAAGAAAATGTTTCTAAGGGAGTCATGATTGTTGCTGGTTTTTTTTATAATGGCAAGTTAAAAATAAAGAAAGTGGAAAAAATGTCAAGATTAACTCCAAATACTATCAGGAACATATTTTATCGCCAATTCTTCTGAATGAAATACCATCGCTTTACCCACAGTGCCATCAATCTGTGAGACTCCATCAGGACAAAGCTAGCAGTCACACATCAAAATCCACTGTAAATTTCCTAAAAGAAATGGAACAAAAAACTGGTATCAAAGTCATACCCTTCACTGATATTCCTACTAAATCTACCGATGTATCACCTATGGATTTTTGTGCTTTCGGACTTTTAAAATCTGCATTATCCAAACGTCGTCCCAAAACCCTTACAGGACTCTGGAAAGCTGTTCAGGAGGAATGGGATAGAATACCTCTTCTGACACTTCAAAAGGCATTATTATCCTGGAAATTGCGGTGTCGAAAGATAGCTCAGAATAAGGGATGTCAAATAGAACATTTAAAACACAAGAATTTTATGTAATTTAGTTTTGTGAATACAATATACATCGTCTAAAAATGTGTGAACAACCTCTGTATTTATACATAGCATATTTATAGCATATTAGTTAGATTGTGCAAATTTGATTGAAAAATCAGCTGTAAGTATGCTTTTTTTTCCAAGAAGACGTTTTTTTAAATTATAAACTCGTATTTTTATAACATTTTTGATTATAACATCAGATAGAAAAGCAGGTAATATTCTGTAAAAATTTCTAATATTTATACAAGGTTATGAACCTTTTTTTTATTGGAACTGTTCAATTATTTACCGTCAAGTACTATCTAGTTATAAATATTATGCTTGCAAAATGTTTTTTTAGTTTCATCTATTAGTTTATTTACAGTAACTGCTTATACCTAGAACTACGGGTAGGGGTCAATTTGACTCCTAACAGTATATAATTCCTAGAGATTGCCTTCGTTTCCCTTTATATGCGTTTATTATTCTGTAGATAATGCAGTCTTCTTTAGAATAGCACCTAGTTTTTATTTACTGGAATTCGACACTAGCTTGGGGGTAGGGATGGAAATGTTGGGGAAGGATGGGAGTTTGGGGTCAAATTCTTGGGTCCACATTTTTTTAAAAGAAACTATGCGTCGAGTCTGATTTGTAGAAATCATGAAATACATACGATTTGATATGAAATCCTCGAGTTCCCATCGTTTACTTAATAACAGATTTGTTCTCATATCTGAAGTCTAGAATATTTATTTCGCGAAATGTTATTTTTGCTACAAACCGTCTGAGAATGTAACGATAGATGAGCAACTTTTACGATAAATGAGCAACTTTTACGATAGATGAGCAACTTTTAACAACCATGACGAGATGCAAGTTAATACAGTCCATGCCTAATAAACCGGACAAATTTGAAGTAAAATTATGGCTGGCTGTTGATGTTAAGTCCAAATATCTGATAAATGAAATACCTTACTGGGCAAAGAGGCTGACAGGCCAGAAGAATAAATCATTGGAGAAAATGCTGTTACCCGTCTACTTCAGCCATACAAAAACTGTGGAAGTAATGTAACAACAGGAAGCTTTTTTACGTCGATGAAACTTGACAAAAAACTTCGAGATGGCGGCCTGAGTTCAGTTGGGACAATAGCTAAAAAGAAAGCTAAAAAGGAAGTTCCTATATTTTTGAAGCAGACGCGGTTGCCACTGTTTTCAACAACAAAGGAAACGTGATGTTATATTTCTTACATCGTACCAATGCAAAAAGTGCAAAAATGTGCTTCTTCTAAACACTCTACATAATTCAAACAAAATATCACAGAATACGAAAAACACACCAGAAGTGATCGAAATTTATAACTCGACTAAATATGGGGGGGATGTCGTACATCAAATGGCCCGAAAATATTCGGTAAAATCACCCTCACGCAAGTACATGTGTTTTTTAATATTCTGGACTTTGCAGCGATAAATGCATGGGTACTTTTCAAGGAAGTAACGTTAAAAAAAAGTTTGTCGCCAAGACTTTATTTTTTTACTTGCTAAAGAGCTAAGAGAAAATTGTATTTTGAAGAACCCCGAAGTGTCTGTAGTACACACACCAAGAATGATTTCTGACTCTCAACCACCTCTCAAACGTAAAAAATGCCAAATCAAATTATGTAAAGGAAACAAAACTTCCGTGAACTGTTTCAAATGTAACTTAGCTTATGCGGATATTGTACTAAAGAAAAAGGAGCGCTTTAACTGCAGCGTAAATTGCTGTAAGGTGGAATGAATCTGAAAGTACTAATATAATTAATAAATTGACATTCTATGATGCCATATTTCATTTTTACGCATCTTCAATTAAAAAAATATTTTTAATTAATTAACTTACTTTCTATGATGTTAGACTTTATTTTTACACGTCTTTAATAAAAATAATTACAATATAAAAATAACTTTTTATATACCATGTTTTTAAATTTTCTATTGAATCATATAAACTTGACAATTCTATGTATTAATAAATACTTTTTTAATTTTTTTTGATGAATTATCCCATCATCTTGAAAGAAAATTAAGTTAATTGGAAGTTAACTTGCGTTTAACTTTTCGTTCCCGTCCCGGCCGACAGATGGCTGCACCAGTCTACAAAACAAAATTAACTGAAAATAATAAAAACATGGTAAAAATCTGCGTAACGATTGCTAAAAGTATTTAAAAAATGCATTGTCATCGTGTTCAGAGCTATTCTAAAAGTTTAAAATGTCTAGCTAGTCGGGAAGTTAGTTAAAAATCGATTGCAAGATTTGTACTGGACAAACACACAAACACACACACAAACAAGAAAACAAGTTAATAAAAACATGGTAAAAATACTTTTTTCTAACTGTATATGCGTAAAAATGTCTCAATGAACTTTATGTAATTTTAGTAAAATTGTTTCAAATTTCATTCCTTGCATGCTATATTCTTTAAAAAAAATTAAAGTGATGCGCATGTAGAAAAAGAAGCTTACTTTGTTATATTTATACATCTGTGTATCGGAGGTAAAAGACACTAAGTCACATTTATTAAATTTTGCAGGAGAGTTGAAATGAAATCCCTTTAGTGATCTTTACCTCGATACAATGATAGGACATGGTGCCGTTTTCAACTGGCAAGGTACCTTCTATATATATATTCGAGTTAAAGCTTTGCACCACTTAAATTTATCAAAAAAATATTAAAGAATAAAGTTAAACAATCTACTTTTAAAAATGGACTTGATGTCCTTTACCTCGGGCACACAGACATATTAATTGAAATAATAAGGTTATAAAGGCCTTTCTTGGGCGGGATCAAAATGACCCCGCTCCGTAGATCTAGGTATATCCGAAATGCCGTAGTTCTAGTGTTAAATGACTATGTACTGTAAACAATGAATTGCCAAAAGAATCAACGATTACCAGCAATTCCTTCCTAAAAAAGGAAATAGGAAATATCTTAGCCTTTAGATTTATTTCAGTGCCGAAAGGCCTTAACGAACGTGTGACCTCCTATCATCAACGGTAACTTTCCTTATTTTCAGCGTGCTTAGCGTAATTATCCAGGTTGTATTAACCGGAGTCAGGAGTAATTAAAACCATATGGTCTTCTGTGATTTATCTATGAAAACACCCATCTCTAACGTTACACTATATGGTTATAATCCGTGGGTCAGAAACATGGGTCCGTGGGTCAGAAATATCTTAGCCTTTAGATTTATTTCAAGCCTTTAGATTTATTTCAGTACCGAAAGGCCTTAACGAACGTGTGACCTCCTAGCATCAACGGTGACTTTCCTTATCTTCACCGTGCATAGTGTAATTATCCAGGTTGTATTAACCGGAGTCAGGAGTAATTAAAACCATATGGTCTTCTGTGATTTATCTATGAAAACACCCATCTCTAACGTTACACTATATGGTTATAATCCGTGGGTCAGAAACATGGGTCCGTGGGTCAGAAATATCTTAGCCTTTAGATTTATTTCAAGCCTTTAGATTTATTTCAGTACCGAAAGGCCTTAACGAACGTGTGACCTCCTAGCATCAACGGTGACTTTCCTTATCTTCACCGTGCATAGTGTAATTATCCAGGTTGTATTAACCGGAGTCAGGAGTAATTAAAACCATATGGTCTTCTGTGATTTATCTATGAAAACACCCATCTCTAACGTTACACTATATGGTTATAATCCGTGGGTCAGAAACATGGGTCCGTGGGTCAGAAATATCTTAGCCTTTAGATTTATTTCAAGCCTTTAGATTTATTTCAGTACCGAAAGGCCTTAACGAACGTGTGACCTCCTAGCATCAACGGTGACTTTCCTTATCTTCACCGTGCATAGTGTAATTATCAAGGGTGTATTAACCGGAGTCAGGAGTAATTAAAACCATATGGTCTTCTGTGATTTATCTATGAAAACACCTATCTCTAATGTTACACTATATGGTTATAATCCGTGGGTAAGAAACATGAGATATAAGTTTGAAGACATTTAGTGAATACTGTATATTTAAAACATATGACACCTCCAATTAAACAAACGCGTTTCTTGTGAACGTCTTAACTGTCGTAGATAATCTTTCTAAAAGCATGTAAATTTTAAGTGTTCAACGCAGACATTGAATGAATTAATTTCCAACCGAGCAAAAGTATTTTGAATTCTTGACAGGAATGCAAAATTAACTTTTTATTTTCATTTAAAGCAAAACATCTTGTTTAATTATTCAGTTATCTTTTAATACATTGTAAAGTAAAATCACTTTTTTTCTTCAGATTGAAAATTTGTGAAGTTTGGTCACGTCCAATTTTTTTTTTTGTGTGTGTTTTACTGAAATGACGGTCTCCACAGCTTTCAGTAATTTTCGTGTCAAGTAGTGGATTTCAAAATGGATTAAGGTGAACTAACGAATCAGGAATATCCTAATTCGATTCAGCGATGTCATATATTCAAAATAATCTATAGTTCTGTGTTTTAGAGGCAGTAAAAGAATTCCATAGAGACACGTGGTATATATATACATGGTTATACAAAATAGATGACCGTATGTTTAAAAGATTGCTTGGATTAAATGAACGTTTTACGCTTACAATAATTCGACAAGAGTAGTTTTAACTATTTGCAGCCTATGTCCGAAGTTTTTCCGACACAGCATTTTTATCAACCGGACTTTGTTCCATATACCCACGTTTTAAATATTCTGTTCTAACACATTTAGGGAACGCGGTACAATTCAGATAATCTGATCGCTAACAAGTTTACGCGATGTTCCCGTGGTAATATTCTTGCTCCTCACCCATATTGCCTCGTCATAATTGAAGAACATGAAATCCAAGATGGTTGGACTTTAACTAAGTACCTTTAAATTTTTTTTTCTGTGAGGGGAAACATTTAGAAAAATAACATATTTTAACGAATGCACATGAAACTGGTGCGTTGTTACTAATACTCGCCCCCCCCCCTGGCCAAAAGTTCCATACCAGGTCCATATACGCTTTGTGGGCCGTGGAGTGAGGCTACAGTATGCAATACCACCACAAGGTTTGGAGTCCAACTTGGCTAGGTGCCAGCTTAGTTTTCACCGAGCACCCCGAGGGGTTGAGTGTGTATGTGTGGTGGGGGACTTGCCTTCTCCCACCCTCTCTGACATTATAGAAGGACTTTTTGGTCCACGGATTTAACGTGCCCATATGTAGACTATACCCGAAGGTATTTAATTGCGCTTGTTGAGATTCGAACCGAGCACCGTTGGAACCGATAGACGACGCGCTATCACAGGGCTACTTCGGGTCCAATTAAAATGGTAATACTGATTGTGGTTTGCGATTACAACCTATGCGATGATGTGAATTTCAGGAATGAAAATGTTTCTTGCAGGATCAACATTTGATCTTTGACTCAAAATTCATCTCGGAGATTGTTTCGAAATATATACTAAGGAAAAAAATGAGATTTATAATGAGAAAACTTTATAACACATTTTTGACAATTGATACAATTACGAAATAAAAGAATCAAGGTACGGTCGATATTTTATACAGCTATAATATATCGATCGTACGTCTCCTGATGCGGGAAGTAAAAATAATTATGACAAACGGGAAAGGATATTGTGAAGTATTACAACTGCAAAGAGTTGAAGGAGCAAATACTGCATAGCTAAATCAGATTATTTATTAAAACATTTTTAGATTTTATTTTTAACACAAAATAGGCAAATAATTTACGCAGGTTTGTTGAACTGAGTATCCTGATTTTCATATATCTGCATGATATGTTATTTTTGGACGTAAAATAAATCAAATTTAATGTACTGGATGTAGGAAGGAATAATTGAATTTCATTTTATTATTTCCCTTTCAAGATCAATATTTCTTCTTCTGTACTTCTTTTATATGATCAAGCATGTTTCTTTCAGTCGAAAAAGATATGTATTCTAAAAACTTTCTTTTTCATTCATCAAAGATCCGAAGAACTATTTTAAAACAAATAGAGTTTAGGAAGGGAGAAACGTTTAAACTAAACTTGAAAATTCTCATGTGTATTCATATACTAAATTTGCAAAATAAAAGCATTTTGGAGCTTCTATTAACCTTTTCCTTACTATGTGGATTAGCATGTATCCCAAGAATACGGGCCCAAGAATATATATATATATATATATATATATATATATATATATATATATATATATATATATATATGTGTATATATATATATATATATATATATATATATATATATATATATATATATATATATATATATATATATATATATATATATATATATATATATATATATATATATATATAACCCCTTAATGGCCGTTCTTACAAAGGGGGTATGAAATTTCCCGTTCTAAAGAGGGAATTGGAAAAATGGACCCTGTAAGCTAAAGGTTAAACCACATACATACTTTGTTTTTTACTAACCGAACAAATATTGAATTAAAAAGGAGTGTTGTAATATTTGATTAAAGCATCGCGTGAGAATGCATCGCATGTATAACCTTTGTCAGAAAAGTTCCTGGACTGAGCTCGGAAAAGAAATATTTTATTCAACCTAGCAACTAAAGGTTCTTTCTCTTGTAAAAAGTAGTCCCCTTGGCTGTCTATGCACAGTAGCCCGCGTTTCTGGAGGTCATGGAAGCACAGAAAGCTTCATCCGGGATGCTTCTCAACCCACTTGCTACAGCCGTTAGGATTGCTGCAATGTCTTCACGACGCTTCCCTGTCACACGATGACAGGTCCGGTGAATATGGTGGTTGTGGTACGGTAGGGATACACTAGGGGTTTTCCCTAGCTTAACGTAGAACTTAATGTTAATTCTCTGCTTGAATCCGCGTCCACCACGTCACTCGTGTAACTGCCGTCTAAATGCGCCTACAAACCGGACAGTGGGCTGCTAAGCATAGCCCTGTCGCCGGTTCGAGGTCAACAGTTTGAGTTTTTTTAGTGGCAACACCGAGAGGTCCTAAGATGAAATTAGGCAGTTAAGCGCCGAGAGCCACAACGGGCAGACGTGTGTCGGCGGCTCGAGATTTTCGATCTCCCTACCTCCTGATTTGAGTATAAAAATGTTTTGTTTGTGATTTATGTGCGTCCGTCTACGTGTAAAATAAATTTCTTCAAAAGGTCACAAAAGACTCATCATTTGAAGATGTCCCGTGGACTATTTTAGATATCCAGATTTTGAGTGAATAGAACATGCCCTGCCACCTTGTGAGTTTACATTGAAGCATTTCCGAAGCCAGATCTATTCAGAACACATTTCAATTGGCTGAACAGCACCCATTTCTTGTGTTTTAAAGATTTAAAAAAATCAGTCCTGGAACTTTTCTGACAAAGGTTATATTATCATTCTCTGTGAAATACGCTTTATTTTCCTTAATGCATTAATTAGCTTATTAATAAAATTAATAAGCGCAAACCCCTGAATACTTTTTGAGGACATTTACAGCCCAGTATGCTATGAAGTTATAAAATCAAATTACTTCCACCTTGGTATAAAGAAGTAATTTTTGTTCTCCTTTATACCAAGACATA
>OU015493.1:23334226-23496726 GCA_907164885.2 Dolomedes plantarius | reverse complement strand
TGCGTGTCCAAGCGATACAGACTGGGTTTAGCACGCTGCGTAAATTATAACTCGCGAGGTACTGATGGACGGTTTTAGCGTCTGAAATTTTGCTTTCCAGAGGACACGTTATAAAGGAACGTAAGGGCCTGTTCACATAGACGTTCGTTGCGTAGCGTTAAGAAAAAGATGACGTTAAGACGAAAGTAAACCAATCATGGGCGTTAAAAATTTCATTGCTAATTGTTTGGAGGTTTGTCATTGGTTAAATATATTTCAATACTTTAACGCTCCGCAACGGACTCCTATGTGAACAGGCTCTAATCCTACGTTAAAAAATTGCTAAAATTGCTTTCTAAGAAAAGACTTAAAATTTAATATTTATTATAAAAAATGTATGACTCTTATTGACCAAGAACATAATTTTATTTGCTATATAAACAGATGTGAACAATAAAAGCATACACAGCGAAAAAAGAAAGGTGAACCGTAATTTACAGTTTCGTGCTAGAAACACCTAAACGATAATCGTTTGTCGTTAAAGAAAGGATATGTGAGCAATTTACCGAGGAAACGAAATAGAAATCAAATGTGAAGCAATACAATATCCTAGACTCGATTAAAGAAATTTCTTGCCCTATCCCCTTTTTTTTTAATAGTGATCACGTGCTATCCTGTCTCTTTCGTACATACATACATACATATGAAATCTCACAGTGTCACTTTGTATCTATCGGGGTGATATCACATGAAATAAACCCAATCACTGTATCTTTCCTTTAAACTAAGAAAATGACAGCTTCAATTATTTGATATCGCATGGTCTTTTAGTGGAAGAGACAATTTCCGTCGAAGGAGAAAGGTCGCGATCTGAAATTCAGTTTATTTTTCAGTCACTTAATAGCTTTTGGTTGGCTGTAACTTCAAAGAAGAAAAAAAAGAGCTATGAAAATAATTGCAAAACTTCCAGATATTTACTGACATGGCGACCTAGCAATTTAACGCGAGAGTTTTAAATAAATAGAAATAGCTGAATATTCGATCGATAAATTAAAATTGAAATACGTTTACATTGCTCCGTTTGTTTTTTAAAGTAACTATTTTGTTAGGAAAGCATTACAAGGGGACGCAGTTAAAAGCCTATTACATACATCTTAATTTTTTAAAATCCATTAAGAAAATAGTAAAAACTGCAAGTTTTAAGGTTTATAAATGATGACCTGATTTAATATAGATAAACAGATCTATAATAAAAAGTTTGTTTAATAAATCCTCTAAAAAACCATTTCATAGTACAACATTTGTTTACTTGCAATATTAAATATTTATTTGCAATAATGTATTTATGGATTTTATATTTATATAAATGACCTTTTCCCGCATGTACACCAGAAAAGACCATTTATTTTTCTATTATAATCTATACTTATATATAAAGAGAGAGAGCGATTTTGTACGTGGAGGGTAATCTCCGGAACCACTGCACCTATTTGAAAAATTCTTTCACTGTTTGAAAGGTACATTATTCCAGATGGACATAGGCTATATATTATGTATATCTGATCAGTAAAAATAAAGTTAGGGGGAATACTCTAGATTTGTGTGCACGGCCGCCATCTTGGATTTTTCCGCCAGGGTTTGGCGCATTTCGCAGGGCGATAATTATTGCGTTCTGGTAAAAATAACCCAATGTCAAATTCTCTAATTTTAAGATCAAACAGTTATTTCTGATGTGATCTTTTAACTACAGTATAATAATTTTAGGTCAGATCTTGGCCTTGACCTGGAAATCTGAGTCAAATTGACTATACTCAAAAGAGTAAATTATTTTTAAAACTAAGAGTCTTTTTGTTGAAAATTTTTGAATCCATTATCAGTTTTTCGTTAACTTATTAAATTTAAGTTGCTTTTAATTTTGTTTATCGATTGTCAATTAGTATACTATAATGATACACCATTTCATTTATTTGAAGTAAAAATTATCTGCCATCATTTTTTCGTAAAATGTAAAATACAGTATACATTTTAAATACAATATATTTTAAAATATTTTATAATTCCAAGTTGTAGTGGATTACAAATAAATTTAAATAACTGAAGTTCAACTTCTCTCTCTCCAGGAACCTAAGTTAAAAAGTTAGTTAAGGTTAAGTTATTGGTTTAGGAAAAGGTTTTTTTTTCTTATTTCCAACACAGCAGGATAAATGGTCAAATAATTCTTGTACTTATATATAAAGAGAGAGCGATTTTGTACGTGGAGGGTAATCTTCAGAACCACTGTACCTATTTGAAAAATTCTTTCACTGTTTGAAAGGTACATTATTCCAGATGGACATAGGCTATATATTATGTATATCTAATCAGTAGAAATAAAGTTAGGGGCTTGATCCTAACAATCTCCATTGTTACCGCTACTGTCCTCTACCGCTTTTTGTGCCGAAGTCTTCAACGATCCTTAGCGTGGTGCTATCTATATTTATATATAAAGAGAGAGCGATTTTGTACGTGGAGGGTAATCTTCAGAACCACTGTTTCTTTTTGAAAAATTCTTTCACTGTTTGAAATGTACATTATTCCAGATGGACATAGGCTATATATTATGTATATCTGATCAGTAGAAATAAAGTTAGGGGCTTAATCCTAACAATCTCCATTGTTTCCGCTACTGTCTTCTACCGCTTTTTATTCCGAAGATTTCAACGATCCTTATCGTGGTGCTATCGCGGTGGGCTTCTGTTCTGACGCTAGCGGTTCGAACCTAGCCGTTCTCCGGCACGCCTTTTTCTTTTAAAAAATTTATTTTAATTATTAACTAACATAAAATTAATTTAAGGTATTATTTAGGTTATTATTAAGGTAAAAAAAGATTTACAATTTATTGGCTATCAACTGGAAATTTATTGGTATAATATTTTGTTCAACCCGGACAAAGTCGGGACGGGCCACTAGTGTCATATATTTTTAAAATTTTCATATTCATTTATGTAAAATATATGTATATAATTGCATCACTAGTGGTTAAAAGATTCAAGCTGCCACATCACAAGTCCAGGGTTCGATCCTGCGACTGGGAAAGGTCGACTCAGCCTTTCATCCCTTGAGTGGGTTGATAAAATGAGGATCAAGCTTGCTTGGGAACTAAAATCTTTGGGTCCCACGTCAGGTTGACCACCTGACTGAGACATGCTGTATAGCACCCCAAGTCCACGGTCAAGAAATCAGAGATGAGCACAGCCGGCCTTGGTCCACAGCGGACTTTTGCGCCACGAGTTTAGTTTCAATTGCATCACTAGGCTTTAATACTAACTTTAATAGGTACTTTTCCGTTATAAGCACTACAATCATTTTGACACCAATTTGGCGCATTTTCAAAAATCGCCGCAACGAGAGAAAAGTAACGCGATATAATCACACTAATAATTAGCATAATTACAATATTAAAATATACAAATCGTGAGATTTAAGGATCACGAGACTATATGAGGACGATTATTTTCGTGGTCATGGAGATAAACAAACTTCATGGAATGCCGTAATTAAATACGCCTACTTTAGTTTGTAAGGAATTAGAATCCGTCAGTAAATCGGACGAATTTTTACATAACGGATTTTAAAATATGGAATTTGCCTAAAGAGGAGCAGGCAACGTTTGAGTAACATCCGGGGTTATTTTGAGTTATTTCATTCGCCAATACGATGTGTTGTATCTGTGCGGCGCCAAAATTAAAAATGCGCCAAGTGTAGTGCTTATAACGGAAAAGTACCCTTTAGGGTACCGGGGAAAATAATTTACTTGTAAATATTTTATAAAACAATTTATTAAAATTGTGTGAATATATATATATATATATATATATTTCCTAAATAATCATTTTATCATTGTGGGACATAGTATCACAATTATAGACTTGCGGGAGAGTATGCTTACATGCTTTTTCACTCTTTAATATTTTGGGAGGAATGTGCATTTTTATACAACACAAATATGTTTTCATAAAACACACTTCTAAAAACAGTATAGGATTTCATTCATAAAAATGTAGGAAAAATAGCGTAATATTTTAACACTTCCATATTTTCCCGATAAATAACAGTTTAAAGAAACTTGAAAATATTATGCCAAAAAGTGAAAGATATTTTGAATATAAATCAAACGTTTGTTTACATCGAAGGCGACAAAAATATTTCAGGGGAAGTAAATAAAACTTTTTTATTCCCTCAACACGACAGGCTCTTGACATTGGCCGATTCATGCCGCGATTGTTTTGGCTTCTTTATTATGAGATCATCATAAGGGTGAAACATGTTTGGCTAGCAAACAAAAGATTAGTAAATAACCAAACAAAACACCCATCCTTTTAAAATTTAAATAAATAAAAAAAAATCATATCAGTTTAGAAGCTGTGTGTTTCTGTTTAGTGACTTCAAGGAGTTTCATGTAAATACCGTCAGCTACGCTAATTTTCCTTCTCATACATTTATCCGGGTGAACCGGGCTTCCATTATGAAATTCGGCCATATTTGAAAATGTCGAAATCGAAGTATTTTTTTTTTCATAAAAGTACATAAATGTTTCATATTTGGAAAGAGCTTTAAAAACTGATATTTTTTTCTGCGTATACTTATTCTGTTACTTTAATAGTTTTAGAGATATTTCAATTCTAAATGCATACTCCACCGATACAAAATTACTAATATAAGCGTATTTTTGATTGTTTTATGTTCTACCATACAAACATCTATTTAATTGATTAAAAAAGTAAAAACCTTTTTAATGAGTTAAACATTTTATTTCCGGGAAATATAACTTCATTTATTTAAGGATGAACATTTTGCTTATTGTCTTTTAAAAACTAATGCAGTAGAAACAGCAAATATCTAGTGAAAACTGCCCCGTAGTTTATAATCTTGGACAATAACCATTAAAAGTAAAGAGAAAAAAAAATCAGTGACCTAGGAAAGATTAGCTCCTTGAAATACAAAAAAAGAGAACGGTTAATAAAAAAAACCGCAATGTGATCTATCAGAATCAATTGAAGTGTCTTAACTTCTGCGAACAACATTTATTCTGTCAATTATTTTGTCTAAAAAACATGTGGACGATTGGCTTGTCACCTTATGCAAGCGTTTTAGCGCTTTTGCATTACTGTCAACATTTAATAGAAGAAATACGTTTCGTCCGAAATTTAAAGAAGCCACATGTTTTTATTTCAAATTTTTATTTGATAATGACATTCGTGTTTTTACAAAATATTGCTAAAATTGATAATGGGCTCTAACATAATTATTAGTTCTGATGTATACGTTTCTATTCTGGTAATATTTTTTATCCTCTTTCAGTCTGAGAAGAAAGATGATTCCTTTTTCGTTTCTTTCCTTTCTTTTGCTTAACAATCATACGCTATTATAATGATGTTGTTTCTGTGATGTACCAGCCCCCGAGAGGTTCGAGGATTAACGTAGCACAGAGATAAAAAAAAAATATATTCATCAGGAACTGAATGCGCAAGTATGTCGCAATAATCAATGTAATTACAGACAGCATTTCTCCTACTTAAGTCGAATTTCATTGCGTGTCTATTAGAATTATTGCCGAGAAAACTAGATTAGGAAACCAATGAGAAATTATAAGAAAACAAAGCTCAGATAACCTCTTCCCATAGCATATTTCTGAGAATTGTTTGGGATATTTCCTAGAATTGCTTGTCATGTCTCTTTTTTTCTAGTTGTGCAGTATTTCAGACTTTTTTAATTTATTGTAAATGAATTCTCGTAGGCCCGGGGTAGCCTAGTGGTAGCCTAGCATATGCTTTCGGCGCCGAAGGTGCTCGGTTCGAATGCTGATAAATACCTACGTGTCTAGGGTATGGGCACGTTAACCATCCGTCCACCACCGTCTCTGACCCTCTATAAGGTCGAAAAGGGGGGAAGATGATACTATTCCCCCAGATGTCGCCCTTGAGGTTGCTTGGTCAAAATTGAGGTGGCCCTTATCTAAGACGGACTCCGACCCTTGAAGTTCTGTTGTAAACCGGAGCAGCACTCTATGGACCTGGTCTGGAACTTCTGGCCAGGGGTCAATAGCAACAACAACTGAATACTCGCAATATTTGAATAGCCCTTTGTGTATGCTGTCGTAAGCTATTTTGGCAACAAATATGGTGAATAGGTGAAAGTTTTCGAGTGTTCTAATGTTAGGTCTTAGGCATCTTCCTTAAAATTTCTACAATAGTGATGGAGTCACAAGTAAAAGAATATAAATAACTCAATATTTTTTACTTATAAAGTAGTTCATTAGTTTGTGAGTTATTCTGATAAGCTGACTGTTGTAACATTATTGTGTTGTAGTTCGTTAATTCGAATAGTGATCTAAAATGGTCTCTAGTCTAGTTCGTTAGTTTGTGAGTTATTCTGATAAGCTGACTGTTGTAACATTATTGTGTTGTAGTTCGTTAATTCGAATAGTGATTTAAAATGGTCTCTAGTCTAGTTCGTTAGTTTGTGAGTTATTCTGATAAGCTGACTGTTGTAACATTATTGTGTTGTACTTCCTTAATACAAATAGTGATTTAAAATAGTCTCTAGTCTAGAAATCGCAAATAAATAAGGCCGCTTTCCAAGAAGAAAGGTTTTATTACCTCTTTACACAGCAATATTAGAAATTTCAGAGAAACATAAATATTAGTCCATAGCAATAACCGTAAATGTAGGTTAAAATAAAATGCATATTTAATACACTAGTGTGGTTTTTAATAATTTCTGAATTATAAAGTAATGATCAGAATTTCATCCACAAAACAACAAAAATGGCACTTAAAGTACATAACCAAGGTTTATTCTACAGATCTTTCCCTCAAACATATCAAATATCCCTCGTTCATCCTGAACTCGCATGTAGATGTGCGACTACCACAGAACTGACAAACGTCCTGATACTTCAATCTCCCCTAGCACAGGTGTGAGATTTATTCGTGTTACTTATCACACTGTTCAGTGAAACACACGGCTTGCCGAAACTATTGAAATAATCGTTTAGTTGATTTAATAAGATTGATTTTAAATATATTAAACTTAATGATTAGGAGACATAATATTGCTTTGTGAGCCCATTTGAAGAAACTGCCATCTAGATCCATATCCGGAGATGCCGTTGCCTTAATACTTTTTTAATCCTTTCCAGCGCGCATGCGAGATTATTTAGTATTACTTAACTCGCTTTTGGAGCGTCGAGAGAGGACAGCTCTTGATTGTTGGATTCCATCAACTAATTCACAAAATCCTCTTACAGTATATCAGCCCCGAAATGTGATCTGTTGTTCTGACGGAGTTACCGTAATAGACAGAGATTAGTAAAATCGAGTGTTGTATAGTTAAGTTACGTGTATGGATAGCTGTAAAAATCATTGATTCAATTTGAATGATGTCAATATCTTTAATTATAAAATTGTATTACACAAGTTATTAGTATCCCCCAGTAAAAGATTGTTGGTTGGTTAGTTGGGAGCTCTATGAAAATTTTTTGCTACACGAGGGCTAATTAGACCGGGACCTACAGCTTAAAGGTGATTCCGAAAGACTACAAACATCCAGGCCCACAATGGGACTCGAACTCGAAGACTCTGGTACCGGATGACAGAGTCCTAGCTATTCGGCCATCGTCCGGCCGCAGTCGAAGAAACTACCTTCGCGATCTATATTTTTAGATGTCATTGTCTTACTATTTCTTTATTATTCTCCACTACAGGTGAGATATTTCTTTGTATAACATTACTTTGGATGTCTTTTGGGGATCAGGTTGCTGTCGTGGCGGCTGGTCTCCAATATGAAATTGCCGCATCATCGCTAGATGGGGACGGCGTAATTTAATGAATATTAGATGTCTTATCATTGTGGGAATGAAGAGGATTGTTGTTAAAATCTCTTACTAAACATCTAATGTTAGCCTAGAAATGAGTGTCTGTTTTAAATTCTAGAGGAGAATATCAGCACAATAGGATGGTAAATAAAAATACCATACGGGCTTGTGGCGACCCTGTGGTACAGCGCGTTGGTTTTTGGTGCTGAGGGTGCTCGGATCGAATCCCAGGGTCGTGCCTCTAAAAGCCTCCGTTTGAGTCGTCCCTTCATAGGGGGTAATGCTAGTCCGCCTATATGGTGCCCCTATAATAAAATGGCTAGCAAAACTGCGGTGTACTATGGAGGTAAGGATATTGTACAAGAAATCGTCTGCCGCATTTGAAAAATTATCATGCAGTTCAATGATTTAAATTGCTTCCCGAAACTTTTGAAAAATATACGATTCATAGTAAGTGAGTTAAGTTAAATGCATATTAAATGCGAAAAACGGCATAAGAAAATAATGCTGTTTTCACCTCCAACTGTTTGAACTACCTTCACGATTCGTATTCATAGATGTGAATGTCCCGAGACCTCTTTATTCTTCTGAAAGTGAAATCTCTGTACGTCACTTCATGTTTCTGGCGCCTCTGTTTAAATCTAATCATAGATTCGGTTTTAAAAATGACGTTTTCTTATTATTTGCTGTTACCACGTCTCTCCTTTCAGGAGCAAGACAATTTCCGTCGCTACCTAAACAAAAATCCAATTTGCATCCTGGAATTTAATTGTTCTTGGATGAAGTATGCTGTGACGTTTATTTTTTCTCCGTCGCACTTTTCACCAAAGTATGTATATGTATGTATGTGTGTATGTTAGAGCGTGTTTGTATTTATGCGCATATGTGTATCTATATATGTTATCTTAATATAAGCATGCATTTGTGTATGTGTGTAGGTGTAATATCCTTTGCTCGTTCTTGTATACAAAAACTCTTATCAAAATATTGGACACTTAGAAAATTCTCTAAAAATTAAACTTATACGTTAATGCAATTCGAACTTGGAAATTTTAAACATCAATGAAAACATCGATGTTAAAACATTGATGAAATCGTAAAATTTACTCTATAATACAGAAATTGCCAATTTATTGCAGTAGTCTCCCACTGTTTTGCATACTTTGTATATATTAATTGATTTATGCAAAAACAAAAAAAATATATATAAATATTTATTAGTTTATAATGAATAATATTTTACCATTTCATTTTGTTATTAAAAGACCATGCAGTGTTTAAATTTATGTTGAAAATTAAATAACTTTCCTATTTTTAATTTGCATTAAAAATGTGGATCGTGTGTGTATTATAAAGATTGTTAGATCATAAAATACGTGCACAGCAGAAATTCGATATTCATAGAAGCCACTTTGATTACCAACATTACTTATAAACTATCACGTTTCTCGCTGTACTAGTATATACACAAAACGGTCTACATTTTGTACATTAGTGATATACATCCAATCGGTCGTAATTTTAACAGCTTCATTGTAATTAATTTATCAGTACATGGAAAAATAACATTAATGCAGAATTAAACTTTTCTCAACTCCACTTTACGCTATTTCTCTAGTTTTAATAATACACGTAAGAAGAATTGCAATACTTGTATTTCCTAAGATGTCGTTCAGGTACCCCCCAGTCAAAAATCAGGAACTTTTGAACTTCATGTTTTAAGACATGATTATTAGTAGATTAGCCTTATGATAAAGAGTTCAGATTCCTGATTTTACATATTGCTCTGAATAATTTGACTCTAAAAGTAGTTTTCAGATATAAAAATTCTTAATTGCTCCATTTGTCCATCTTAAACATAGAAATAGTTGGTACCCGTTAAAACATGACGGCTGGATAGTAAATAAATGTAGTAATACACAAACTATACTCGACAAATCATTGTTAAATGTTGAAAATCATAATATTAAGAATAGAGAAATGTACTTTAAAATATGGCTATTGAACCCGATAAAAAGAAACAGGGTTATTCAATGGCGTGAAATAAACAATTTCCGTCAGGTTTAATTACATATCTCACAAACATAATTAAAAATAAAAATGGCAGAGAGAGAGAGCTAGAGAAATTCCTCGGAATAAACAAATTAACGTGTTCAGGCGGCCTCGTTCATAGTAAGTATCTAAAGCCAGATTTAAACATGTCACTGAGCATGCGCACAAAGCAATTTTTAATTGTAAATTATCGCTCATTAATAGAAATTGCGGTTACTGAAACCAAACTTCACACAGCTATAGATTAAAATCTTTGGTTTAAGACCAAAAAGAACTGAATGAATGCAGTAGTTTTCTCTCACGGACTTCCCAAAGAATCTACTTAGCAACTTAAATATATAGATTCTTTAACGTAGTATAAATACACAGGCTTATGGATGCGGGTAAGTTTTACAGACTTTTTTACACATAGCCGTACCTACTAGGTACATGAATTATTAGGTTATTTGTTATGGAGATTGACTACTATTATTCATTGGCGAGCGAAGGCTTATTAACTGTCGCCAACAGGAAATATATATTTTTTTTGGCAGACTTCGTTTTGCATCAGCCTTTGTCTTAGGAGTTTGACATTTAATATCGGATGAAACAAAAAAAACAGCGACACTACACATTTCACAAAAAAATTAAAGCATTGATGTTCAGGAGTTCTTCATGTTTTGACGCTTAAGTAACAATTTAAAGGCTTTGATAAACCTTTGGTGGCTGAAATTTCTGCACAAGGACTCGTGAAAGATTCGTCCTCGTTGAGATATTAGAGGTAGCATGGGAATAAGAGGGAATGATAAGTAAATATTTAAAAAATAAACGTTGAATTTATTAAAAAAAATGACCACTCTATTGTTTGAGTGCGTATGTTTATTTTTTGTTAAAGGCTGCATTATTATTTATAAATATGTGACTTATCTTCCTTATTCTGGGAGTAAAGGTGATATACAGGATGTTCCAAAAAACCTTTACACATTTTATACAAGAAAAAAAGTATATAAAGTAAGAACTAGAAATTCGCAGATGTGTTACCGTATATATTAAAGTTTTTTACTGTGTCAAAAAAGTTGAACAGGTGGCGCTAGTTGTTCCGCGAAAGCGAAAGTTGTAAAATGTCTATTCCATCAGGGAAAGCAATATCTGTTGGCTGGTATTTGAAAACGGAATCTGTTACGCAAGTGAAACGAAATTTGGAAAAGATCCTCCAAGTCGTAACAACATTTTAGCGTGGTATAAAAAGGTTTCTGGAAGCGGGGAGTGTCTTTGATAATCAGTTTTAGCGTTGAAGTACTCAAAAGACGCATAATTGCTTCAATTTCATGTGTTACGGAATCCATTTTGAGACACACATAGGCTGAGATTTATTACCAAGTAGATGTTCTCCGTGTCGCAAAAGTTGAACATATGGAAATTCATGAACTATAGTAAAAAAATCTTTAATGTATAAAGCATCACATATGTAAATTTTAAATTCCTACCGTGTGTACTTTTATTTGAATAAATTTTTAAAATGTGTCAAGGTTTTTCAAGACACCCAGTACATTTTTGCGACAGTAAAATAACTTAAATGCAAAAAAAAAAAAAAAATTAAGAAAAAAAAATATCTGTTTAAACATTTATTTGACTAAGGAATTTCTTGCCATATGTTTCGAAAGTCTGTAAAATCCATCTCCCCTGAATGAGTGTTATTGAAAGAATTTAGCGCGATTACTTTTATCTTAAATTTAAAGTCAACACTTAGCACACACAACTCAAGTATAAAAGCAAATATTCTGATAAAAGAAAAACAAACTTTATTTGGTAATTTTTTTTAAAGCCATCAAGGATCAACTCTCAGGGAATGTTATTTTTATATATTACATATGAGAAACTAAATAGAGTTGTGTGAAAAGGGATTGCAGCATGTTATGGCTGAAAAAAATGTATGTGGGTATATTTTAAAGTAGAGGGTTGCTATAATATAATTTCTATTTATTAACCTTTACTGATGCTAAGTTATGTGCATTTACATTTTCTGATAATATCAGATACGTTTGTCCAAAGTTGATAAGATCAGGTCTATCTAATACTTTCTGTCTTTGGAGAATAAATAAATATAAAATGTCTATCTCGAGTTTTGCCTTCTATAGTATTAGCTTTTAAGTGAATAGTAGAACGAGACGATTTTTTTGTTTCAGGCGGAATAAAATCAAATTTAAAGAATACATACATACATACATACATACATACATACACAC
Source organism: Dolomedes plantarius (assembly GCA_907164885.2). Classification (NCBI taxonomy): domain Eukaryota; kingdom Metazoa; phylum Arthropoda; class Arachnida; order Araneae; family Dolomedidae; genus Dolomedes; species Dolomedes plantarius. The sequence goes on along the minus strand of OU015493.1, from coordinate 23,484,615 downwards.
ACACACACACACACACACACACACACACACACACACATATATATATATATATATATATATATATATATATATATATATATATATATATATATATATATATATATATATATATATATATATATATATATATATAGTATATAAAGAGATATAGAGTAAATATACGGTTCCTTGAAAATACTATCAAACAATTTACTTCATCTGACAATCTTTGTAAATAACAGATTAGGAGTGTTTATTTTTTTAAAGATTTTTCTGTTTTTTGCTGATTCATTATCGAGTAGCAAAATTGCCACGATTTAGTGTATGGACAAATTTTGCTTAATAGTCTTTCCATTTTTGTAATCCGTAGCGTTTCTTTGAAATTTCATTCAAGCACTTTCTTACCGCACAGTGAAATTTCAATATAATTGTGACGTAATTTGATAATTTAGTAACGCTAATAACTCACTGGATTCGCGTGGTAAACGCAAACTATTGGCTTTTCAGCGGATGAGAAGCATTAATGCAAGTGTTTAATTTTGGTTTAATGACATAATTCTACATCAGTTTGCTTTTCTGAAATCCAATAGATTTCATGAAAATGCTGTAATGAGCTGCTAATGAACTGTTGACATCCGTACTGAATAAATCGCACACATCCCGATATACTGATGATTTAGTACGACATTTATTGATGTGATATTCAGACAATATATACAGCAGAAATAGCATCAAAATGCACTTTAATTTCTGCTAGAGACGGGATAACATATAAAGACATAATAACGTTCAATTAAAGATGTCTGAGTATATGTTCAAAGCTCAATTAAAAAGGCTTTTTATGGCTCATGTCTATTTTGAAAAAATAGGACTAAATATGAGAAAATGTATATTAAAAAGGGCATGAAACGTATGTAACTCATTAAGATATTGAGTAAAAATATATTTACAAGTTTTGCGAAAGTGTTACCTTATCAGTAACACTATATATCATATCGTCACCTGATTGCAAGAACTAGGTAACTCGATTTTTCAAGTTCTTGAAGATCTCAAATGTTTACTTCTTGCAGTGAGAAAATACTCGTCGTTCTGTTTGTCTAATTATTACACTAGCCAACAGATGGCATTAGGTTAGCAGCAAAGTGAGTTTTCTAGTTATTGTATTCACATCTTACGTAATCTAACTATAAATAGCCAGATATCTCAAAAATAATTTTTTGGAGTTACCTAGTTCTTGCATTCACCTCACGATATTCACTCTTTAGTCATCATCATTAATAGAAATCACGCCTGATCATACTTCCTACTGATGATGGTTGATCAGTTCGTATGAAATTAAGAATATAGCCATCTATATAACGTTTCTTCATTACTTACATTACAATAGCGTTATTTTATTCTGTTGATACAATTTTCCTTTTTAGATTACATCTTTGCTCGGAAAAATATCATAAATTACCATTCTATGCAGAATGAGAAATAAATTTTAAGTTCTTCTTTTATCATGATGATGGTTGATCAGTTCATATGAAATTAAGAATATAGCCATCTATATAACGTTTCTTCATTACTTACATTACAATAGCGTTATTTTATTCTGTTGATACAATTTTCCTTTTTAGATTACATCTTTGCTCGGAAAAATATCATAAATTACCATTCTATGCAGAATGAGAAATAAATTTTAAGTTCTTCTTTTATCATGGACAAATAAAAGCAGCCAAAATACCGAAAATACCAAAGTATGGTGACTGTATCGATATGGTGAATGTCTCCTGATAATAGATCTCCGTTCCTTAATGCTTAATGCACAAAAAATGTAATAATACTAAAGTCTTATCGTAGTTGCGTAGACAACGTGAATTCTATTTCGATTGAATGGCGAAATACAGCGTACCCCCCGATTATCCGGGTTAATGGAAAAGAGGAGTAGCACAAATAATCGAAAAACACGGATAATTCGATTTCTATTCAATTTTATCGTATAGTTTCAAAATATAATACTGCACTTGCTTTTCTATTTCGTTAATTTTATTTGTGTACGTTATCCGTTATTTTTAAAATATTGTTTTTTATGTATGTATATTGGAAGAAATTTGCAATGAAATATGGAGGAATTATTTTGGATTACGATTTCATATTTTTTCTCCATGGATAATCCGCACACAGAAAATTGTGGGTACGTTGTACATATTTGTATACTCACAATCTACAGCTATTACATTTGATAACATGATTCCATTTTATGTCCATGCCAATCAGCACTTTGAATGTACATATATATCTGCGATTATGTATATATTGTCACGAATATAACGAGTCTATGGCAATCTAGCCAAATATGAAGGTTATCGCCAAATTGGCGATGGATTTGGGGACTTATTTTGGTCGCCAAATTTGGCGCTATTTTGTCACATTTGGCGATATGTCGTCAAGTGGTCGCCAACTTACCTTCTAAGCCTTTCTGGAAACTTCTAGAGATATCTAGCTGACTGACCGAGAGAGGGCGCTTTGGAAGTCTATAAATATACTTGACATTGGCATTGGAACTCAGTTTTTTTCTAATGAGAAATAAATGTGTTGAAAGTGTATTTGGCGTGTATTGTATTGACGACTCTGGTATCCTGACTTGTGTTTTTAGAGTTTTCTGCTGTATAGAAGACAGTTGTTACGTGTTTTCTGTTTGAATTCGGGTATGCGCCTGAAGAAATTACAGTATAAGAAATTTTATTTTGTGTGCAGTTTCTGAAGAGATTCTATTCAATGCTAACGAACACAAGAAAATCGGAACAATATAAACGGTTTCTCTTCCAAATATGTTATACTGTAAATTAATTTCAGTAAGGCAGTGCACAGAACATGGAATGCAAAAATATTTTTTCAGTAATAATATGAATTAAAATCTTACAGAGATTTTTAAATACTTCAATAAAGTCGTCATGTGTCAAATATTTATTTAGAATCAAGGTCGTTCTATTTTATCCAGTATTGCATAACTCAAGGTCTTGTCGACACAAGAGATATAAATATAAACTATTTTCTATGAAGCACAACAAAAGTGGCTGACGCTGAAAAATACTTTTACATGGAGGCACGTACCAGTCTTCACCCAAGAAAATACCTCGAGGACACTAATTACGTTCGTCTGCTAAATGGCCCACGTTAGATAACCATCAACATCCAAGTAAAAGATTTCATAATGTCTGCCAAGATGTATCACATTGACTCTAGTAGAAAGTTTGTGATTTCATTGTGAGAATGTTGAAATGTTCTTTTGTTTCCGAAAACGATGTTTCATTAGTTTGTATGTAATTAATATAATCACTATCTTCTCTAAAGTTATTATTGATGTTTAATATATATATGCATGCATGCATATATCTTTAACCTATCTATGCACTCTTATAATTTATGCGTACATACATACTTAACATATTTATGTATATGTGTATATATGCATGCATGTGCAGTAAAACTTCTCTATGGCAGCCAGTAATGGTTTCGAAAAACATGTGGCCATTATCTGGCCCTGGAAAACGGGTTTCTTCCATAACATTGTCTCTGTGGAGACCTTAATCGTTTCTGAACAAAATATGGGCTTTTAAAAATATGCCTGGATCGAGAAGTTTCACTGTATATATATATATATATATATATATATATATATATATATATATATATATATATATATATATATATATATACTAGCTGAAAACCCGCACTTCGCTACGGAGTACATTCAAAGTAAATTCAACGGTCAATGTATGCAATTAATGCCAATATATATATACATATATAATAAATACGACGATCAACGTATATAATTGATGTAATATATATATATATATATATATATATATATATATATATATATATATATATATAAATCGTAAGGGATATTTTTATAGACAAAATAATGTACAAGAAGATATTCAAATTAAATGTGATATAAAGAATACTAATGAATATAGTACAGTTAATATAGTACAGTTTGTAGAACATTTCTTTTACTGTATTTTTTTGGTTAATGTCCAATCGTCTGCCGCATTAACAAGAAAAAAAATATTTTTTTTTGTCTATTTACGTAGTTTTTATGCACGTGACGATAAATTTATTTAAAGTACCAGAAAAGGAAATCACGTGACCACCATTTAATAAATTAAATTCTAAATATTAATCTTTAAAAATTCACCAAAATTCAGGAAATGGAGGTAAAGATTCAAAAAAGATTTCATTTTAAAGGAATTTTTATGATCTTTCTCGTGATATAAATTTTATAACCCTCAAATTATAATTTTAAATGCAAACTTAAAAAAGTTACAAAAACAGCTTAAAAATTTTATTTTTAAAAAAATCTAAGAAGAATTTTTCAAAAATCTTTCTTAGTGCACCCCTACACTATAAGAAGAATCGCCATGCAAAATTTCAGTCCTTTAGGTTTAGCGGTTTGGTCTGTGAGTTGTATGTCAGTCAGTGAGTCAGTCAGTGAGTCAGTTACGGAATTGTTTTATATATATAGATGTGGAATATATGTATGTATATATATATATATATATATATATATATATATATATATATGTATATATATATATATATATGTGTGTGTGTGTGTGTGTGTGTGTGTGTGTGTGTGCTTGCTTATCTTCATAATCATATCATTTATATCTTTTTAAACAGGTGTCTGCTTGTACATTTTTTAGTGACATGGTATACACATGCCAGTTTAAAAGTCACTGCATGCAATATCACTGAAGGAAATTTTCACGGTAGTCCTTCGCCTAAATGTACAGTTTCATTTCTGTCAAAATGAAAAATTGAAACACTGTCGTTCACAAATTAGCTGACAAAAGAGACGGTTTTTTTTTGTCTTTGGTCTCAAACTGTCTCCTTTGAAAGTATCAGAATTTTGTAACGAATTTACCCATGCAATTTGAAGGGTTTTCTCTCAAAAATTACTGTCAGCTGTTTTTCCTGAATCACTTTCCTCTTACTGCTTTTACTTATCAAAACACAGACAAATACTTCACTCTCGGGGATGTGGTGGGGGAGCTAGCGGATCAATTTTCTAAGTGTAGACAGTGAAGTGACACCAAAACCTACAGAATGTAATGCACATCTGTCGGTAAAAATGTAGGGTGGTATGCTAAAGCGTATGGGTATCAGAATTCATACACGTGTACCATATTTAGTGTGTAGAGAGTATTGATAAATAATTCTATTTTCCTTGTCAGTGTTAATGTATTTCTGATACTTAGTTTACACGCATTTCGAGAATATTGAGTAAATCATCACTGGTTATCTACTTGTTTGGTTTCATCTTTGATGTACTTGAAGATTAACACTAGAAAATTGCTTTATATATATATATATATATATATATATATATATATATATATATATATATATATATATATATATATAGGGTGTCCGGGCTAAAAGTATCCAAGAGTTATGACTTATTTTTACGGTACTATCCATTAAAACACGACTAACGTCTGAATGGTAATCCAGTCCTCTCCAAGTGTTTCGTAGCATATCAGGAGTTATTATGCTTTTTGTTCCGGGATTAATTAAATCAGTTGTGTATAAACAAAAAATTGAAACTGTGGATGATTTGAAGAAGCGTATCATTGAAGTAATTCATGTAACAATTCCTGATATACTACGAAACACTTGGAGAGAACTGGATTACCATTCAGACGTTTGTCTCGCTGCAAAAGGTGCACACATCGAAATCTATGGTACTATGATCGAAATCTATGATTGATTTTAAAACTTGGTGAGGTTCTTTCTATTTAAATATATTTAAAAAATTCTAATGGATAGTTCCGTAAAAATAAGCCATAACTTTTAGGTACTTTTAGGTCGGACACCCTGTATGTATGTATGTATGTATATATATATATATATATATATATATATATATATATATATATATATATATATATATATATAAATACACACACACACATATATATGGTTTTGTTGGTCAACAACTGCGGTATCTCTTTAGCCTTCCAATAAGATATTTATAAATTTGAGAACAAATGGAGTTAATAAAATCAAAATTATTTATTACAAATTGAGCTTTTCTAAAGCAAATTAAAAAAATGGATTTTGAAACTTAACTATAAAAGTTTTAATGCGCCTAAATATTAAATTTTAGATAGGCCACCACCTCCTTTATAAAATAAAACCATAAAAGAACGATTAATAATGAAGTATAATTTTGTCTCTCATTGAGAGCAGTGCAGGCCCTCTCTTTCTCACGAAACTTTCTTCTGCTTTTGAAATTCGAAAATTGATTCCTTTTTTTTCTGCTTACGTATAATAAATATTTTAAGGTTTATTCATACCTATCATCTTCTCCTTTTCTCTGCCAAGAAACGATAAAGAAGCGATAAACCATACACCATAAACAAGGGGAAATTTCAAGGGTAGATTGCAAATCTATTACAGATATATCTGGTCGAAATTGCGTCTGGGAGGTTTTCCAATACACAGTAATCTGCATAACAGCAGACCCACATATCTGGAAAATATATGATTTCAGCCAAAACAGAAGAGGTTTTTCAAAAAAGTAATATCTATGGGACAGGTTAGGGACGTGGGTATCGATATTCGATGATATATAACTTGACGGGGAATGTAGGTAGATTCGTGTTCTTGGATTTGAATCTGCTGCCGTTATCGGTTGAGTGAATTCAGCGTTCGGAGGAATGAAAATTGAGGTTAAATTGGACGAGAAGCATCCTGATATATAGGAAGGTTTAGGGACATCGAAGAAAATGATGTGTATAACGTGCTAGAGAAAAAAAAAACCTAGAGTTTCGATACTACGGAGGGATTAAGTGAAATTTGGGCGGCTGACAGGAAATATCTGGCACCTATATTAAAATGGAAGATGTTGAAATTGATTAAATATACAAATCTTAGCAATTAAATTTCAGAATTGTGGTAAATAGTGAAATGGAAGAACGTTTCTTATGAATCCTTATTTGTTGCTTTGATGCAATTTTTAAAAGCAATATAATGCTATTATAGCTATAATTGCAATATATTGCTATAAGTCCGCAAGAATAGAGAATATATATATATATATATATATATATATAAAGTGTGCGGATATTTCAATGGATCGTTTTATGGTGCCATTGCACTGATATTCTAGGCGCTTTCCCGTTTTATCATGCTTCATGGACGCACTTCTCAAATCGTAAACGGATTCAACACATACTCTGGTATTTACAGCCGTTTAAGTCCTCAACTATTGTTACTGCCCCCATAATGAGTAAAATCTAGTTCCACGTGTTGATAAAACACCACATTTTAAGTGGCAAAGCGGCGGCAGAAACTAATTTCAGGCTTAATAATTTTTGTGGTGAGTGTTCTCCTTCTTACATTAGCTTGCTTTAAGAACTTTTTTAAAGGGGATTCAAGAAAAAGTCAAGCTAAATCACACTACCACTCTAAAATTGGAAACGCAATGTTACTCTTTCAAGGGTAGGTTTCTAGAAAATGAATCTTTCCTTCAAAAATACTCTTTACGTACAGGTTATTGATCTGTTAACCGTTATTTCTATTGCAAAAGGAAATTCTTTTGTACCATATGTGCAGCTCGACATACGCGTAAGAGCTTGGTTTGCCAGAAGAGTAAAAAATATTTCTTTGAAAATAATATCTATGAGGAAAGGAAGCGTTCTCTATCGAAATTCGATAAAATGCGATTTCGATCCGTTCCAGAGGAAGGGGGAGTTGACCGCTGCTTTAGAAATTCGAGTGACTAGAGAAGCTATCTGAGCGAACGGAGTTTTGTTTTATAGGATAGATTTCAGAATTTATCAAAAAATAATAATAAATTTTAGATTGTGAAATGACATAGTACAGCTGCAGCTTTTTGTATTATCAAAATCATCATTCTTCATATAATCACAATATATATATATATATATATATATATATATATAAAACAGTTCCGTAACTGACTCACTGACCGACTCACTGACTGACATACAACGCACAAACCAAACCGCTGGACTTAAGGGGCTGAAATTTTCCATGGCGATTCTTCTTATAGTGTACGGGTGCACTAAGAGAGAATTTGAAAAATTCTTCTTAGATTTTTTAAATTAAATTTTTAATCTGTTTTAGTAACTTTTTTTAAGTTTGCATTTAAAATAATAATTTGAGGGTTATGAAATTTATATCACGAGAAAGATCATAAAAATTCCATTAAAATGAAATCTTTTTCGAATCTTTACCTGTATTTTCTGAGTTTTTGTGAATTTTTAAAGATTCTTTTTTAGAATTTAATTTATTAAATGCTGATCACGTGATTTCTTTTTCTGGTACTTTAAACAAATTTATCGTTACGTACATAACAACTAAATAGACAAAAAAATTTTTTTTTCTTACTAATCTGGCATACGATTGGACATTATTTTGTCTATAAAAATATCCTTTACGATTTTTTTATAAATGTATATATTTTTTTCTACATCAATTGTATATATTGATCGTCGTATTTATTATAAATATATATATATATATATATATATATATATACATATATTTATTTATTTATTTGGCATTAATTGCATACATTGACCGTTGTATTTAATTTGAATGTACTCCGTAGCGAAGTGCGGGTTTTCAACTAGTATATATATATCACGCTTCTTATCCGCGTCTTTATAAAATCCAGTTCTTAGAGGCTAGTCCGGGAAAATGCAGTCGGGGCCGAACTCCTGACTCCTGGAATTCTCTTTGGTGGTGCAGTCGCTATTGCTAAGCAATGCAAGACACGCTATAGTCCTTTAATTCGTTTTTTGGCTAATATAGCGTCTCTAGCTCTATCGTTCGTATTAAGATTCTATCCAATGCTTAACTTGCTACGTCAGTCCAATCATTTAATTAATCTCAATCCCGTACATCCCAATCTCGCGTCGCGACGCGATACACAGCGTCTTACCAGTTCGACTCTCCTACATGCTTCTGGAGTTTTTTTGTGTTTTCAAGCCCACCTAGAAATACCTTCTTAGCTTTGCATGGAAAGTTCTAGAATCTTCTCTGCTGAGGTTCACATATTTTTAGCGCGAAACCCTGTCTAAACTCTAAAAATAGCTCTCTACACGATGAAGCCTGCGATTCTCACCTCTGGATTTTCCCCAAGGATATTCAATTATATTAATAACTCCTATAGCTTCTTCATTCGTATACTCGCGTTTATCTTATTAAATATGAATAATCATGGTATTTACCGTTTTAATTCCAATATTCTATAGAAGAACTCTCTTTTTTAACCCTTTAAATCCTACCCCCTAAAAAATCTCTGACGTATATATATATATATATATATATATGACAAAACTATCAGTTGTAAGATGGTAATCGGAACATTACCGTGATTAAGTTTTATTACTTTAGCGACAGAATTGGCACTCAAAATAAATTTTCTTAGGCTGTACTTGCAACATTAAAAATTGCATTTCTGGGAAAATGAACCCCAGGGAAACTAATATGACATCAAATTTCAAACGTATAAATTGAAAGTGCGTCGACATAGTTTATTTTAAATCTGATGTCATTCTGGTAAGTTATGATTTCCAGTGTATTGCCGTTACACAGATGCCATTTTTTTGTGAACGAATTGGTATTCAAGTAGCAGAATGTTAAAGATATTTCTCAATAAGATTCCGAGTCGAATATTTCTGTTCTTAAAGTTTTGTTCAAGCATAAAAGTAATATATTTGCTCTCGCAGTATATAAACAAATGCTTAAAAAGTGTAACAGTTTACATAAAAGGTAATAAGCTATGTAACTGTGATTTAAGGGAACTGGGACGTTCTCGACTACTCCAAATGTGAATATTTTCAATCTCCAAAACCCCATTTTTTTAAAAGTAAAAATAAATTCTTACATAAGATATTACATTCATATAAACTATATGCTTTTTTCATTGTATTTCAGTCAAAATATATTTATTATTTACATTAATTTATTATACCCAAGTAATCGAATAAGTACTTACCATAAACATTAGTTGAATACAGGATTATATAAAAGTGCGCTTAAAATTTTTTCTATTGCTTAGAAAATCTTAAAACTTGCTTGAATATTGAAATATATATACATATAATTTATTGAAATTATTTTAATATTATTATGTACAGCATATATATATAATTTTTTAAGTTGAATTCAAAACAATAGAAATTCTGAAAAATAGACTAAATTTTCTCTCAAAATTGCTGAATAAAAAAAATTATATCATTTGAAAAAGTACAAAAACACATTCATTCCATTAATTGTTATCATATAAATATTTAAATCAAATTTCACACCTTTCGGATGGATAGAATTGTTTACGAGCGTGCATTATTAGTAGAAAAACACATTTTGAGAAAAACAAGAAAAACTATTTTTTTTAAAATTTTGTCGTAACTTTTAAAGTTTAAAATTGCCTGCACTGTATTGATCTTGTGTAGACACTTCTACAGCATCTCGCTGTCTTTTTTTTGTCTCTTAAGTGTTCTGGCTTCTTTGCTGACCTTGTGAATTATAATTTCTGATTCACAAATCCGAATTCTGTCAATTTTTCTCAGTGCACTACAAGTGTTACTACCTGGATTAATCTTTAGAGCTTTTAAAACTTTTGTTCGGCCAAACACACCATCATTGAAACATATAATTGCATTCACCATGCCAGTTTTCAATGTTTCTTTACTAATAATTGTGTTTTTAGGAACTCGTTCCCATACACAGTTGTTGAAACTTTCGTTTGGGTTTTGAGTTTAATGTGAATATTTTCAATCTCCAACACCCCATTTTTTTAAAGTAAATATAAATTCTTACATAAGATATTACACTCATATAAACTATATGCTTTTTTCATAGTATTTCAGTCAAAACATATTTATTATTTACATTAATTTATTATACACAAGTAATCGAATAAGTACTTACCATAAAGATTAGTTGAATACAGGATTATATAAAGATACTCTTAAATTTTTTTCTATTGCTTAGAAAATCTTAAAACTTACTTGAATATTGAAATATATATACATATAATTTATTGAAATTATTTTAATATTATTATGTACAGCATATATATATAATTTTTTAAGTTGAATTCAAAACATTAGAAATTCTGAAAAATAGACTAAATTTTCTTTCAAAATTGCTGAATAAAAAAATTATATCATTTGAAAAAGTACAAAAACACATTAATTCCATCAATTGTTATCATATAAATATTTTAATCAAATTTCACACCTTTCAGACGGATAGAATTTTTTTACGAGCGTACATTATTAGTAGAAAAGCACATTTTGAGAAAAACGAGAAAAACTATATTTTTTGAAATTTTGTTGTTAGCTTTAAAGTTTAAAAATTGCCTGCACTGTATTGATCTTGTGTAGACACTTCTACAGCATCTCGCTGTCTTTTTTTTTTGTCTCTTAAGTGTTCTGGCTTCTTTGCTGACCTTGTGAATTATAATTTCTGATTCACAAATCCTAATTCTATCAATTTTTCTCAGTGCACTACAAGTGTTACTACCTGGATTAATCTTTAGAGCTTTTAAAACTTTTGTTCGGCCAAACACACCATCATTGAAACATATAATTGCATCCATCACACCAGTTTGCAATCTCCATCACCGAGATATTTTAAGTACCTAACATTTCGACTGTTTAGGGAACGCTGAAAAATTCTCAGAGCTCCTTCACTCTCCATGCCTGCACTGAAACCAGAATAGTTTATTTGACAATTTTCACAATTATCATCTTTATTTCTGCACTTAAAACAGTATTTTGTAAGAACCTCAAAATCTATCACCTTTCCATTTTCAAGTGAAGTAGCTGTGATTACACCATTCAGTGAAGTATGTCCTCTTTTCTGCCATGAACCATCTAGGGCCACTGATATGTCCCGACTGTTTTCAAAAGATGACACTGTCTCCTCAATACTTTTCTGCATTGAATTTAAAGATACCTTATGTAAAGCGTTGGATATCTGAGAACTGTACCTTTCAAATTTAGAAGGTGGTGGGGGCAAGTTCATCATTGCACAGAATGTATGAGCTGCAGATTTGCCTTTCCCAATGCATCTCATACCGTACACTAAACGAACATTAATATCATATCCAACATCAGAAATAATAGAAGACATTGTACTACTGCCACAACCACACACTTTACAAATTGCGGAAATGTTTACTGCAAGTCCTTTCCGACTGCTTTCGTTTTCAATCACATCAAAACAATTAGAACTGTTGCAATGTTTACAATTTGAAACTGCATTCAAAAGTACACTAAGCATGTTCAAATCAATTATTATATTCTTACTTTCGCACTCACTGAAAAAGCCACCACTATGATACTCTTCATAATCAGAAACTTGAGCACCTTGAATTTTTTGTTTGGATGCACTGATTTTAAGCTGATCTACAGGAACGTTATCAACGTGTTTTGTTTTTGAAAATTGATTAGGATGACACTTTCTTTTTCCAAATGCCTTAGATCTTGCCATTCTTGAATTATACACAAGATACAGAGATAAAAAGCAATCGCAATCTAAACAAACTGTATCAAAATCAGATAAAACAACAGTCGCCGAATCTAAAAAGCACGAGATTTACGAGTAGTAAAAAAATCACACAGCTTGTAATATAAATAAGGTAGAGTTGAGTAGTTGCCTGCTTACATGGAGCTTAGAAATAAAAGAAAACAGGGAGTAAAATTGCAAAATAAAAAAGTGAAAACTTGATGTTTTTATGACGTTTCGACTCCCTTAGTCCCTTTAAAAGGGGCGTGGCTCTGTTTGTTTACATTTTGATACCTTAATTAACTAGTGTTAAATGCTTCAAACGTCTATGTGTTATACATGTTTAGAATCAGAAAAAGACACTCTTTCTTAAAAAATTAAAATTGAAAAATCGATTTTTTGAAGGTACAGAACGTCTCAGTTCCCTTAAGGATTTGTAACTACAAATTATGCCGTCCTCCCTTTAGATCATGTTAGAGTACATCATACGTGAAAGTTTGTGCCACGAAGTATTTGAGTTAAACTTTGTGTTGCTACATGATGTGTTATTATTTTACACATTTTAACGTACGAAACATTTATTCAATATGTTTTCTTCATTGAATGGTGCACTTACATTATGGAATCATTCTTACTCTAATTAGAATGTTATTATTCAGGAAATTTCATTTATTTTTTGAGTTGATGTGAGCGAAAATCGATATTTTTCGATTCCCTTCCAAGTAATTTTATTTTAAACAAATATCTCTCTATTAGTATTACACCCCAAAATGTGATATTGGCAGTACCTTAATAATCCTTGCATCAATATTTATCAGAGCTGAATAAATTTTATTAGCATATTTTATGTCCTTGCATCTCTGTTTCTTTAAAGCCATAAAGTGGTTTCATTTTTAATTTGAAAAACAAAATGAAAGTAGTTCCACATTTATTGCAAAATATGTTTGTATAAAAATATATTCAAGAGTTCCCCCCCCCCCCATTATTTAACTTCAGGTTTAAAAGGGAAAAACTTCAACTGAATTTTTTATTATGTAAACATAATTCGTGAGAAAATCTGGAACTATTTTATTGAATTTTTTGTTAAAAAAAACTATTTTATAACTGCAGTGAATGGAAGATGTAAGTCATAAATTTCCATAATAAAATTACTTTTTCTGGTGTGATGTTGATGAAAGTTTATTTGGGTACTGGCTTTAAATTGGAGGTCCAATACTAATAAAGATACCTTTAAGTAAAATAAATTAGCTTTGAAGGATATCGAAGAATATTGATTTTTATTATATTGCGATCTTAATCTGTTTCAATCATAAAACATTTCCTATTGTCTACTGAGAATTTTTTTTGAAAGGCTGGCTGTCTGACGTAAAATGCAGCGAACTCAATAATTTAAATTTTTGTAAGAAACAAATGCACAAAATCTGCTTCGTCGTTACGCAATCAAATAGCTAGACATTTCGAAATCTCAAAATTGATACGGTGAATAACATATCTTAGATTAACATAAAAACGATTTAATCAAACTGAAAGTTTCAGAAATATATAAAATAAAACACAATGAAGGGAAATCGAATATCAATATTTTATTCTAGTGTGTGATTTGAATACATACCTCATAAATATTTTTTTTCATTCTCCTCGGAAATTGTTTAACGTACTGCTGGTTAGCATAAAAATTGGCGAACCGAGTTATTTAACTTTTTTACGCTTCAAAAACAAGACCATAAAACTTTCGACTTAAAACACTTCTTTCTAGTCGTACAATTGAATATCTTGACGTTTTTTAAAGTTCAAGAATTGATATTTTAAACGAAGTACCGCGTATTTTATCGTAACAATGAACAAATCTTCGAGATAGACTTCATGAAAAATTTATTGAACTTCTGGATTCTACATTACTGAAATATTGAAAAGGCAATTTTCTTTATCTCCATCTTGCTATTAAAATGAAAACTGAAATGAGCCTCCCTTTTAAAATGAAAGCTGACGTCTGTGAAAGGAGGAATAAAGACGGAAATAAAAGTTTGTAACAATAAAATTTTCATGATTTCTTTCTGTATCGCTGTGCAACTTTCTTTCTGTAGTTCAAAACGCTTAATCCTGAACATTTTGTACTCTATAGATTTATTTTCGAGTAGAAAAACAAACATTAATACTAATACATATATATATATATATAGTATATAAATATATATATATATATATAGTATATATATATATATATATATATATATATATATATATATATATATATATATATATATATATATATATACATATATATAGTATTAATGCTTTTTTTTTAAAAGGTCACAATTTTAAGGTTTTTCTGCAACAGATTCATTTTTGGAAACATTCTCCTATTTTATTTGCTTTATGTTTTCTCTGATCTCTATCGATTTATGGATAGAGACGCGATAAATTTAGAGACACGGGTAGAATGAAAACGTATTTTATATGCCCTCTTAAAATTGCTTTTTCTTTTCCCGAAGTTTACTGATGCGCGAGGAAGACGATTTAACTAACTGTGAGTAAGCGGCTGGTTTAAAAAAAATGTCAGTAGATTTTAGGAATATGAATGTTAGTTACTACTTATATAAAGGAGTGTTTGGCGCTTTATTGAGATTCATAACATGTCTTACTGCGGACGCTTTCGTGACCGCCAAGGGACACTCTTAGTTTTAGCTTATCCGCGTGGTAATTATTCTTTTCCAACCACTTAATTTAAGTTTAAATTGCGTTTTTAATCGCCTCTTTCATTAGTGTAATGACGTCACAATCCATACTATATACTCTTTGGAGTATATACTCTTTTTGAGTAATATATCTATGGTGCCCGGTATAAAGGGCCCAACCTTTAGCTTAAGGGGCCCATTTTTCTGATTCTCTCCTACCCCCTTTTAAAAACGGCCATTAAGGGGGTTATATATATATATATATATATATATATATATATATATATATATTTATTTATTTATTTATTTATTCTTGGCCTCGTATTATTGAGATACATGCTATCCCAACCCGTAAGGAAAAGGTTAAGTCAAATGATTTTTAGATATTTGTTATTATTGATAAAAGGAAAAATCTTTTGACTTGTATAAAAGACTTATGTCTATCAATTTTATATGCAACAGTACATTGCTTTTTACAAAAGACTCAAGTCGAAATTATATTTCTTGATTGGTATAAAAGACAATAACTTGCCAAGAAATGCTATTTGGATTACGCCAAGAAATAATGATATTTTGATCAACTTCATATCACAGAGTCCATGAAAGTCTAGAAACACTTGCTAAAGAAATCGATGTTGTTACCCCAACTAGCTATAAATACATTCAATGACTTTAACTGCGCTCTCCAAAACATATCCCGAATAGTATACCGTACGATAATCGAATTATTTTATATAAAAAGGTATTTACCTTTCATCTGTCACCATCCCTTTGTCAGAAGACATTTTCAGTTTATTCCGGAACTTCCGCAACATCGTGAAATTTTTCCTCGTAGAGAGAGCGAAATCCCTTTATCATGCTATAATTCGCTGTCCCGTCCCTCCATCTCGTGGAAACAATTTCCGTCGTCGAGAAATCTGACCGGATTAAAAATTTTTCAATTTGCAGAGGAAAATCTAATCGCTCCGCATTGACGAGTCTCTCGTTATTTTCACAATCTCGACTAAACCTCGCCGGAAAAAATCGATTCAAAAAAGTTTCTCAGCATTTTCAAAATATTTTCTGTGCCTACGGAGGGATTCAGCTGGCGCAATTTATGATATGTAAGCAAGCGAATGATTGCATTGTGTTCTTTTTTTTTTCGGGGGTGCGAAACTGTTGTGGGTTGAAAGGCGGTGCTTCCGCTTCATTTGGAATTTTACTGGGTAGAGAAGATCGAATTATTTTTTGAATGAGGCAGTCTTATTTAAGGGGGATCTTCTCGTTATTGGCTGAAAAATGGAAGAAAAAAACAGAAAAAAATAGACGAATGTAAAATTCCAATTGTCTAATTCAATACAGTGGAACCTCGATATATCGAACCTCGATATAATCGAATTCCTTGATAAATCGAAGTTTTTCCATTCCCCTTGAACCTGCGTAACAATCCCATGTTATTTTTACCACTACATATTGAAGGACTGGTCAGGATGACCTCGATATTTTGAATTTTTAGTTTGCTTGGCCTGGCACCGCACCTCTATATATCGAAGTATTTATTGGAAAACCTCTATATATATATATATCGAAGTATTTTATAATTCAATAAAATGCAATTTCTATGATTGCAGTGAGTATACAATTATTTTAGTTTGAACTTCTATACATCAAAGTCAGTCTGAAATCACCTCGATAAATCGAACCTCGGTATACCGAAATCCTCGATAGTTCGAAGTTTTCTCGTTCCCCTTGAGGTTCGATATATCGGGGTTCCACTGTATTACGTTGTAACAGAGTTACAAAATTTTACGAATACTGAGAAACTATTGTCTTTTATTTCATCGGTTTTTAAGACCATATCTTCTTAAGCATACACCTTATCTAGACATCTCCTATCTTTCACATAATGAATCTTACGATACAGGTACTGCAATTCAAGTTTATTTAGTGGTTTGAGTAAAAATTTCGCGTTTTCCCCTGACAGATTCCTTGTTTTACTTTTGGTAGCGATCTCAGGTAATGAGGTAGCAGTCATACAATTTAAATTTGCTCATTTCCTAAGTTCTGCGTTCCATTTTACTTAGTAGTAAAGCTTATTATAAATCTATGGATGAACGGATACGTTCAGTCTGAAAAGCATCTCGCGAAATTGTGTATTTAGTCCTGAAGGGTGTTTGGCCTGGTAGAGTAAACCTTTCTAAAAATAAGACAGCTATAAAGCTTTTAATTGTTCCTGAAACTCCCACCCATGTCATATAACGGATAGCCTCTCGAGCTTCCAGAAAGTCCACAAAATCCATAGATAAAGGGCAAAAGATATGTTTATGGTGTTAATATTGTACAAAAGACAATGTTTTCAGAATTCGTGCAATGAATCGGAAATTCAGAAGACAAATGTTAATAGATTATTTTTGATCAAGGAGCCCTGTATAAAATTTCATACATACCTATGCAGGATATTTTGATATATATCCTTTTTATGATTTCAAATCATGAAAAATTTTCTATATAGAGAATAACCGAGCGATGTGCAGTACGGTAGGGATTTTATGCGCATAGATATCTTTGGAGAAACATAGGAGATAATTATCGTAAAAACATAGTGATTGTGTTATTTGACTCTGAAAGATCTATTGCTTTCTTCAATCCAGGGAAATAAATATTCCACGCTTTGTAATTTCAGATTAATGCATGATATCTGTCTACCCACGCAAAATTTTCATACGCTTCTCAGTAACTATTGGGGATTACGGTGTTTAACTACTGGGAACCTATAGGTGGTTTAACATGGGTGAATATAAAAAAATAAGCTTCTCGGTGTAGATGTACATCTCTAGCGTAGACAGAAGCCGTGGCTTTAGTTTCGAGCTAGTTATGGGCTATTCAATATGGCTTAGCTGACATGCCCTAACAAAGTCGAAACCATGGCCCATGGTTGCTGGGTACGTTGGAGATTATCTTTGTATATGTCACCCGTCCTACGAAAGCGTGTTGAATGCATTTTTTCACTGTCTTCAGTAGCGTAAATATGGGGAGTACATATTAAAAAGCTATAGATTAATATTAGTATTTCTACTAACAAAAGGCTACAACGACAATTAGAAATACTTTTAGATCTATTTAAGTAATTAAAAATTACGTAAAATTATTTTTAAAATGTTTAAGATTTCTTAATAAATGGAAGACATTCGCGATAAAATGTTAAACTTTGCTTTTCTCTCCGTTCACGAAAACGTGTATAACAACATTATGTAGATAATTTCAGGTTTCCAGCGATTACTCTCAATGAACAAAACCCAGCAGTGCAGAGAACCATTAAGCAATTTTTCCTTTTTCTTTCACGTCTTTTTCAGCGCGCTCTCGGAAAGATCTCAAGTGCAATACCGGAAAACATTAAAACGCTCCTTTTCGAACTCCCTCTTCAAGTTTACTCACCAGTGTTTCAATGACTGCGGTGAAAACTCTGCGCAAGGCGTTGATGGTCTTTTTACGTGCTTTATTCAGTTAATGAGACGTTTCAATGACCCACGGGCATTTTTATTTATGAGGGCTGAACACGTGTCAACTCCAGAACGGATATCTTGAATGTCAGCGATTTATTTTTACTCCTTGGTGCTCCCCCCCCCCCTTTCATCCTATACTTACGGCCTGGAGCGTAAGCAAATGAGTATACTTTGTGGTGGCCGGAATGTTAAACAGTTTTTATAGTTAAGTCTTGGTGAAAATTTTTTTCTTTTTTTACTCTTCCACTTACTTTAAGATGTTTAGGAAGTTTAACAAAAGAATTGTGGGGGTTCAAGCGTTCTCCTTTAATCATTTAAGAGTAAATGTATATATAAATAAATAAATTAGGTCAAAAATTTGAAATTTATGTTTTCTTAACATATATAATTCCTGTTATATAAATTACAGTTTTGAAAGAGTAATTTTTTTTTATTTTCACTGCGTGCTTCGAGAAAGTTTCTGATACCAAACATTCTTTTAATTGATAAACTTGAAGTTTACTTCCGTGTAACATGTCATTTCACACTTTCGAATGCATAAGCGAAGCAATGTGATGTACATCTACGACCATTCTAGATTTTTCTTTCGAAGTTCTTGTGGTGTTATACTTTGCATGTGTTTTATCGTTTACTACTGTATTATTAGGATGCGAGAAATCTGTCTCCCAGTATTTCGGGGTTCTTCACGAGTTAGATTCGGCATGAACAACAGCGTGAAAAATTAAATGAACCAGGATGGATTATACTTATGTATGTTATTTTTGATCAGGAAGCTGTGCACTGACAGTTAGATACTAAATTACTTCCCACCAAACATGCAGAAAAAATTTATTTTGCGTGTAAGTTTGACACTCGCATATTAACAAAAGCTTTAGCTGAGAGGGATTTCAAAGCCGTATTTGGTACAAGAATTGCCAGTTTTATACAAGAAGTCAGTTTTTTACAAGATGACTTTGTTTGCTTATGTCTCTTTAAAAGAATTATTTTCAATGCAAGAAGTACCCAAATCTGTTCAATGGTTTAGAAAATACTTTTAAAGCATCGGCCAGACTTGGGTCCTTCTTACATTGAAAATAATATTTTTTAAAGAGACATAAGTAAACAAAGTTATCTTGGAAAAAACTTGACCTAGGCACTTTTTGTACCAAGCCACAGATATATATATATATATATAGTATGTGTGTGTGTACGGGTTAAGGATTTTACTTATTAGTTTTACCTTATGGCGTTTCGCCGTATATTTAGTTCAATAGTATTAGTGCTCTTTAGTTTCCAACTTGCCTTGTTAATATGAATATGAATCTTAACTTTTTTTTCCATCATTTTGTCTCACCATTTTACAGAAACACCAGGTTGACGGATTATTTTACATCCCTAATCATTATAAAAATTGCATCTATTTTGCAGATGAGATATCTGAAGAAGGAGTAAAATTTAAACATTTTTCATAACATTCGTTCAATATTGGTGGGCTCAAAAAAGGTAATGTGTGAAAAATTATTTAAACGAGGGAGTTTTGCATGGAGCCTTTTCAAATTTCAAAAGAGCTCTAAAATATCCTCATGAGTGTGTATCCGAGTTATCGCAAGTATCATTAACATTTACAACAGTTTATACGCACTGTAGCAATGGTCAAGTGCGTATATTCTTTTGTAAGGATTCTTTTGTAAGGATATGAACATTTAAGCATCAACCTTTTTTATGGTTAACCTTATTGCACCTTCTTTTATGGTTAAAACTTCTCAGTTTGCCAAGGATAAATATCAATATAATTGGTCCAAGTTGTAAGCATAATGTTTTGATCTAAATAACTTTTATTAATTTATCTGCACGCTTCATGTTTTGTTACTTTCAGAGCAAAGTAAGATATGAAAGTCTATTTTTTGGGTTTATTTTAGTTCAGCCTGTATTATCATTAATCCTTATCTAATTTCTGCCATATTTCTGTGATCATGTCATGCAATAATGTAAATAACTTTCTCGGCGAAATACCGAGACATCAATTAAATGTTCTAAAAATTCCTCCGAATCTCACGATGTTATTTTGTCTCTCAGCGCTTGAATACAAATTGAATTACTATACGGAAACGGTACCGTGGAAAGTTTCGTTTTTACAAAGAACTATTCTTGGCATGAAGAAATCGTTATAGAATATCGATGGAAAAACATTCGGAGTTATTCATTACTTCGAAGAATACTTGTCTTGTACAATTTTTTTTCTTCTTCTTCAGCGTGGAGATTTTAAAATTAGAAGCAGCGGTTGAGTCTCGCCCAGGGAGTTAGAAACCTTCATGAAAAACAAACTGTAAAGGATTGAAGCTCTGTCAATAACCTTTTTTTTTTGTGTATGTGTGACAGTTGTGAAGGAGAGAAAATAATATTTCGTGACATTTAAATAGATACAGAATGTGTGATATAAATAGTGGAACATGATTTTTAAGTGATGCACATGTTGATCTTATGCAGTTATGAACATTGTGATTTGAGATTTGCTAGGTTAACTAATGTATCACTGTACCGCAACCATTGAAAGAGAGCGGAAGAAGTGAGCTCTCGTGATCGAGTGGCCATCTTTGAAGCTTTGACACTGAAAGCGAAATGCGATTTTCTAATATAGACAATAATATTTTGGAAACTGATCATGAAAGTTAATCTCAAATATAAGTAAAGGATATTTATCTGATTCAACTGCCATATATATATATATATATATATATATATATATATATATATATATATATATATATATATATATATATATATATATATATATATATGATGTCCAGCGAAGAAGTCCCTGATTTCAAATTGAAAAATCTCGAGAACAAAGATCTGTAGAAGAATGCAACAACGGTATTTTTATCGTGAAAGCTGCAAGAATTTTATACACTAATTTTCGAAATAGATACAAAAGCTGCTAACAGATGGCGCTGTATAACTCGTATCAGCATGCTTATATAAACTCGTAGCCTTTGCAATCACTACATCACAATCTTTTCAAAATGTCCACCATTCGCTCTATGGAGGTAACGCAGTAAAATTTGCCATCATACCCTGTAGTTTCTCAACAGAAATTGATTCAGCTGCCACATAGATCGCCGATTGAAGCGCGCCCAGCGTGATGGGATGGTTCCTGTAGACAGTATCTATTTGTGCCCCACAAAAAATAATGACAAGGACTCAGGTCCGGGGAATATGGAGTTCAATCAATGTCTGCGGCTCTATTGCTAAAAGCTGCTAACAGAGCCCTCTGTTAGCAGCTTTTGTAACTGTTTCAAAAATTAGTGTATAAAATTCTTACAGCTTTCACGATAAACATACCGTTTGTTGCATTCTTCTACGGATCTTTGTTTTCGAGATTTTTCAATTTGAAATCAGGGACTTCTTCGCTATACACCCTGTATATATATATATATATATATATATATATATATATATATATATATATATATATATATATATATATATATATATATATATATATATATATATATATATAATATGTGTGTGTGTGTGTGAGAGAGAGAGAGAGAGAACAGACGAAGCAAATTAATAATATAGACTAAGTATGCCGAATTTATTCTGTTCCAGAAGATAACGCGGTTGGACTTTAACAAATCTTATTTTCTTTTTTTTTCTATTTTTTTTAATGCACAAACATCGTTGCTGTCACGCGTTCCTCGGTGTCAGATTGAACAATGAACGTAGAAATCTAGATCGTCCACTTTTCTTCACCTTTGGTTATTTTGAATATTCGTCTCTTTGTACAGTTAGATATTTCAACTGTTTTGAAAAAAATTGTTCCTGTGTATGAGACGGAATTAAAAAAAAGTCCATAGCCTTAAAAAATAAATTTTCTGTATGCTAGAATATGCATCGATGGTCAAACACTGGTGGTTTCCTCAGAAAATAACCAATTTATCTATATAAACAAGTTGATTTTTTTTATTTTTGTAAAAGTTGTGCGACTAATTAAAATGTGCTAGTTAACGTTAAAAATATGTTTGATTTATATAAACACATTTTAATTTATTCATCATAAAGTTTGTTACATATTTATTTCCAGACAGTGATTATTCAAAACGAAAACATTTGTTTTAAGAGCAAGGTATATTAAAATGGTTCTGATGAAGCCTTTCCACTCCTCTGCAGTGATTTACTTTTGTATATTTTATTATTTTTATTGTTATATCTTGATAGTGTATATTTCATGTATCAAAATTTTTTCTAGATATATTATTGTTGAAGTATGTGAATTCAATAATAATTCTCCAAGTGCACGTTTTAAGAGGAATTTAAGATGAATATCATTTTAATATATTCAACTAAAAATTCGTTACATGCTCCAGACATTTCCAGACAATAGCTGTTCAATTGCTGTACAATATTCGTTTTCTCAGTACTGAATATTAAAACGGTTCTTCTTAATCTATATATATAAAACGCGTAGGTATGCGGCACAAAAATCGACGATATTTCTACACTCCGAATGGCAACGGCTGCAACTACCGGATGTAAACATTAGCGGCCGTCCGAAATTTGCAACCGCGTATGTGTAGTGACTCGACGATAGCACGTAATTTGGTACAATTCAATTGCTGTATTTTACTCGTGAATAATTTTAATTTATTAATTTGATATGATTAAGAGGAGATATCTGAATTGTGTACAATAGTACATACAATAGTAAATACAGAGAGTGATGTAATCTACACTATATTTTAGTGCTTGCTGAGTTTTTTATTCCATTTTATAAGTGATGAAATTTTCCCAACAATATATTATTTGATATGATAAAGTGGAGATATCTCAATTGTGAACAATAATAGATACAATAGTAAATACAGAGAGTGATGTAATCTACACTATATTTTAGTACTTGCTGAGTTTTTTATTCCATTTTATAAGTGTTGAAATTTTCCCAACAATTTATTATTTGATATGATAAAGTGGATATATCTCAATTGTGAACAATAGTACGTACAATAGTAAATACAGAGAGTGATGTAATCTACACTATATTTTAGTACTTGCTGAGTTTTTTATTCCATTTTATAAGTGATGAAATTTTCTCAACAATTTGTTATTTGATATGATAAAGTGGAGATATCTCAATTGCGAACAATAGTACATACAATAGTAAATACAGAGAGTGTTGTAATCCACATTTTAGTGCTTGCTGAATATATTTTAGTACTTGCTGAATTTTTAGTCCACTTTTTTAAGTGAAAATTTTCCCCAACAATATCTTATTTGATGTAATGATAAAATGTAGATATCTTAATTTTGAAAAATTGTACATACAGCGAGGGATGTCATTTTTAATATCATTGGTGTTGGGTTTCTACTCTGTTCCGAAGTAATGGAAATTCAATTTTTTTAATCACGATGTTTTAGAATCAGCCTTATAGTGAATTTAGCAATGATTATGAATTTTTGGCTGAGCTCCCACTACCCTTTAACAACGTATATTTCTGATGACAGGTAAAGGTAACATTCCTTACATATGTTACTTTCAGTTGAGTTGTTTTGCAAAAGAAAATATAAAACTAAAAGCGACCATGCTGGTTGCGCAGCGGCTAGTTCTGATATGAACCACGCCTCTTGAATGAGTTAATTTTGCATATTTTTGCGTTTTAATGGTTTAATCTGGATACTGTACTTTTTATATCATCAAAAATGTTTCTAAATGTATTCTTGTTAATGTATAAGAACTAGAGTGAATGTAAAAAGGCAACATTTTAAGGCAATTTAAAATCCTTAAAGAGATTTATACTTTAATATAAAAAGTAAATTTTACCTGTTGTTATAACTTCTTGGGGAAACTACACGATGGTATTACATAATGGGTAAAATATTTATACCGTTCGGGTACTGGCATGTTTAGTGAACCTTTTTCTGATAGGGAAATAGTCTAGTGTGGAGAAACAGGTTAAATGGGATGCAATAAATCTCTACTGTGGGATAAACCTTAATGTTAATATTTTAAAGTATTCTGCTGAAAATGGCTGCCATGAAATTTGTTCTGACTGCACCGAAAAATAAACACATCCAGCATAATTCGATTTTTAGTGTCTTTTGTTCGCGTTTCTAACTCTAGAGATTTCTTTATGAATGGCAATCGATTAAAATACAGGGAAAGTAATTGGAAGTAGTGGTTTTGGAAGAGGCACATAATGCATTTATGATACCGCTTTTCTGAAAGAACCTGTTTTAACGATAAAAGTTTAATGCTGCCTTCTTAGGAGCACAAAAATGTAATCTAATTTTTCTCTTGAGGTAAATTTTTAGGGTTGCAAGTCCAAGATTAAAGATTATGTGGCGGGAACGGTTTGGAGAACAATTTAGATAATTTAATTTCATAACGATAACAGTACTTATTTCTTTAAAATTTTAAAGTTGAATGCATCTTATTATTTGTGTAGGATATAGTACTGGCCATTAATTTCATAACAACTCCAAACAGACCTTGGTTTATTAAGCGTTTCCTGAGAAACTGTCTTTAGAAGTAATTTAAGCCAGTATTCCTTTTAATAGAAGAAAAATATGCCGAGTATTTTTGGTTTTATAGTTTTAGTTTGATTTACCAGAAATTTTCCCAAAATATTGTAGCGAAACTTGTGCGTAGCTGTCGTAGCACAAGGGTAAAGTGTCTGGCTACGATGCTGAAGGTTTTGAGATTGAGCCACGGTGGATGCAAGTTGCTTAAAATCATTTTTCTTTAAAATTCATTTGTTATCGTTTCTCGATTTATCCATAATGTTCTAATATTCTGTATAGATCAATTTCTAGAATTTTCCGAGTCCAAAATGTAGTAGTTATTACCGTTCCAGAAAGTTCGGGGGCTGTATATAAGTTGAGCTAGCGATCAGTTCGAAGAGAATAAAGTTCTTTAGTTCAGATCGGTTGTCTTTGATTGCTGGTGATAAACACAAGAACCGATCGAATCTACGCGACAATATAAAGCAATATTATGATGTTATTATTATGCCACTGTTTAATTTCAACTAAAGCACATTACCTGATCACTTAAAATTATTTCAACATGTTCAGTGCGACAATAGTGGGCTAGGTTACTCATATATTTTTGAAATTTTGTGTTTTTGCCTTTGTGCTGATAACGAAATCCAAACGCATGAAATACAAATTACTGAACACTTGATTTAAAAATATCTATGGTCCTGCATAATTATTCGTTTAAAAAAATGAAACTATTATTAAACTCGGTGCGTTCTTCATTAATGACTAAAAAAACAGCAATCGTTTACAAATGTATAGCCTCATACAACTGATGTTAAATTTATATTTTTACTTGTAATACTAAATCATGATTATTATTACCCTCTATAAAACTTTGTCTGTAGCTTATATTGGTATAATAGGCAAAGGAAAACTATTTATTTAACCAGGTGATATTTTACCAGTTTTAACCTGTAATAAAAATTTCACCTCTTGAAGAGAATCAGTGTCAATGTAAACTTTTATTTGTGCAAAGCGCTACGCCTTTATTTGATTCCTCTGCTTAAAAGTAAGTAAAGAACGGCTTTAGTTTGTGCTAATATTCTAAAGTGATAGACATTTAAGATTTTAGAATTAAATATTACCTAAGCATATACATAGCTTTTTAATTTTATAAGCATTCTCAAACAGTACAACAAATGCTTTTATAATATTTAAACATATATTTGCTGTTTAATAAATATTTCTGTTATAAAATATGATTCCACGAGAGACGCGTGCACATTTTGAAGTATCCTGAATGAAGTCTGTAAATGAAAGCTGTACTCGGAACAGGAAAGTGAATGCATAAAACGCGTTATTCGATGTGGAGAAATATTTATCGAATTTCAATGAGTATCGGCTTCAGCTGTCGCCCTTCGGATTCCTTCCGATTCTAATATTTACCAGAAATGCGTTTCTCTACTGAAGCTAGAATTAAATGAAAATCTAGTAACTGAAATTCTAGTTCGCATTGTTCCAGGACAATTCAATCTTTTAGCTAGCGCGCGTTTCCAATTCTTCCCTTGTTTTGCGGCGTGGGCGAATGAATATCCGTCTTTATCCTGCCGCGAGGATATTTGCAAGCATTGTCACGATGAAACGGGTTTTATCCTTTGAACGTATCCAAAGAATACCCAAACTATTTCTCATAAGAGAAATCTTATCCATGATGTGAAGGTATTGCGATGGGTATGGTCTAAGTTTCTACCCTGGACACTTTGAAGCGTCGAGGGGAGATCTCGTGAGATACGAAATGATGGACTAGAATGTACTTTATAAGGTATCCAATTTTATATATCTGTAAATGTAACTATGACAGATGATTCGCCAATAAAAATAATTACAAGAAAAACAGTTTTGAAGTAGCGGCCCGAAGTAGCCTAGTGCAATCGCTTTAGGTTTCTGGAATGGGGTTGATCGGTTCGAATCACGTCGAATACCATTAAATTACCATTTACACTCCGTGTCTAGACTTGATATGGGCAAGTTAAAAAGGTAGACTGGAGAGTCCTTCGATAATGTCAGAGAGGTTGGGAGAAGGCACGATCTTCTCAGACGGCACCCCAGGGTGTGCACCTGTGTTGAGATGGCACCTGACTAAATTGGACTCCGAACCTTGTGCCAATATAAACCGGAGACGTACCCCCAGCCTACAAGACTATATGGACCTGGTCTGGAATACTTCCGGCCTTTCTCCTTCTATGAAGTTAGTGGGTGGGGGGAAGGTACAAGCCGTCAGGATGGCACCCCCAGGGTGTGGTCAGTCAAAACTGAGGTGGCATCAGGGGGGTGTTGATTCACCTGTACGGTGCCCACTTTGAAAGCAACAAACGATTCTCGCGTATGAGGTACGAATGTCTAAACTGACACTCATCCCGCTTTGGCAAACAACAACAACAATAATAACAACGTGTTCAGAAGCTTCCTCGAATGTGGGTTTGGAAGACTTATTCCTCTTTCAGACATAGCCCATGAACACTTTAAGACAACATGATTTCTCTTTAATAGTTCATAATAAGTATAAATTTACTGGAGAAGCAGATTTCAGCTCCTTCATTAAACCAAACATTATTGAGGAAAATTGAAATATCATCCATGTGTGGCACAATAGAATTCTGACAGCTTAAATACTGTCTACACTGGGAGAAATAGATTATCAATGCCACAAATTTGTGCTCTCTCTCTCTCTATATATATATATATATCTCTCTCTCTCTCTCTCTCTCTCTCTCTATATATATATATATATATATATATATATATATATATATATATATATATATATATATATATATGTATATATATATATATATATATATATATATATATATATACAGTTTTTTTTTAAGGACAAAACTTTGATTTCCCAATTAAGTTTATTTTCCACCTGTGGGGCAATTGAATCAAACTCTGGGTTATAATTTTATGTTAAAGAACATCAATTGTTCTCTAAACATAAAAAGAGCGTATTTTTATTACCTTCTAAATATGCTACTGTAAGTCGAATGGCCTTTAATGTTATATAAGTATACAAAACCCATAGATTATTTAGTGGATATAGAATATGGATTTATAGAGTAAAAATATATAAAATCCTACAGTTGTGTTTTATTTACAGTTTTACATTTTTTTATGTAAATATTACTTTAAGTACGCATAACAATATAATTTCCTATCATGTGTATTCAAAATGTCTCTCTGGTGTATTCAGCTGTATAAACATAAGCAACAGCTGTTTAAACATCTTCAATAAAATCCACTTAATTAAACTCATGGCTTCGGAGCAAAGAGAAAAAAATTCTTTAATAAGATTAAAAATTATGCATTTTAGCAATCTAGTTTTTGACGTTAATAACATTTTATATTCTAGATGACCTTCACGCTCCAAGCACGCTAATTTCTAACGTACCATTATTCATCATAACCTCCTTGGTTGCGTAGGTAAATAACTGACTCATAAAGTTTAATTTCCGATAATTGAGAGTATTGGCGAAATATATTAAAAATGAAGCGTTTACTTTGCCATTTATTTTGAAAGTCTCCTTTATAACTAATGACTTCTTGCCTGAAACTTCTTTACGCATCATAAACCAGTTTAAAGATAGAATTTTCTCCAGGCCGCTGTTTATCTAGGTGTTTAACGTATTTTAAAGGGCAGAGTCGATTCATATATCATCAGCCATATGACGCCAAATATTATTCATCAAATGACTGCAGGCCTTGCCTAGACCATTTTTCTTACCATTAGATGCGTCACCGAGGGTGAAATTCCGATACTGTTGTAAAAGAATAAATATATCACCGTTCGGAATTTTTATTCTATGTAAAATTCAGACCAATGCGTTTTCTATGGGAAATGGAAAAAAAGAAATGTTCTAATGTTGCTATAGATGAGGGATTCCCAACGAGGTCCAGGTGTAACCCTTGGGGGTCGATGGAAGTTTAAAAAATGTCTATAGTATTCCAGGGGTCTATTGGGGGTCGATGATAAATTTTTATGTTTTAAAATTTTATTAATTTTTTAGGAATGTAATTATTAGATAATAATGTACGTTTTAATATGTATAAATACAGATTTGCATATAGCAAGTGAAGCATGCATCTAAAGTCGAATGTCATGACGCTTTTGTATATGCCTCGAATGTCGCCGTCAGCTTTTATTTATGTATCAACACTTGACAGAACTAGGGAAATTCCCTGGACTTTAAACAGCAAATGGGTCCTCTCAATTCAACCATTAGAAGCACTTTCGTTTTTTCTCTTGGCGATATTTGTAAAATTACAATCTGTGTTTATGAAATCTTGTTTAAACTTCTGAAATTAAAATTGAATATAGTACAATAATAATAAATGATAACCCTAGCGAACCCCTTTTTATAATTTTCTGTTCATATTCTTAGTCAAATTGTTATCTTTAAGTGTTTCATGTGCAATTATTAGTATTATAATTATGATGTATGGTATATATTATAGAAAAAAATGTGAGGGGGTCGACGAAGAAAATCATTCTATTAAAAGGGGTCGATGGAGGAAAAAGGTTGGGAACCCCTGTTATAAATCATTTTAATCTGTGGTCTATGGACCACTTGATGATGGTCCGCGAATCCTTTTCAGGGGGTCTGCCGACTTTGAAGAGAATTTTGGGCCAGGAACTCGCTCGTGCAGCAAAACACACATTTTGAATCTTTTCATTTCTAAAACGTATGCATGCACATAGTCAATTTGAAAAATTAAAAAAAATCCTTTGAATTTAAATTTAATGAGATTTGCAACAGATCTGTAGTCATTTGGTAAATAACACGTCATAAAAATGTAAATACATTATTGACCTGCAAATTAGTTTTTATAATATGTTGACATCTTTTGTAGTCTTTTGTACATATTTTATGCACGTCCTCCCCATTTTAACATAATTAAAATTTTTAAAACTATTTTTCGAAATTATTGCATTTTCAAATTTTTCTTTGATTTAACGATTCGTTCTATGAGTCTTTGTTATCAGAAGGAGGATTCCATGGCTTCCAGATTATCAAGAGGGCCCAGCACTAAAAAGGTTAAGAACCAGTGCAATAGATACACATCTCAAGGTTTAGATTGTTCCCAATGTACTAAACATACACCATGCGAAAAACTGGGGGAATGTTTTAATTTTAGGGCTCGAGGTAGCCAGTAGTAGCGCGTTGGGTAGATGGGGGATGCTCGGTTCGATGCCATCAAACACCTTCATGTCTAGGCCGTATATAGGTACGTTATATCTGTAGACCGGAAAGTACTATGAGGTCAGAGTGGGTGGGAGAAAGTACGAACCCACCAGATGTTGCCCTTGCGGTTTCTCGGTCTAAATTGTGGTGTTTAAATTGTGGCAGTCTATTCACCGGCAGTGTTTAGATTCCAGAGGGCCGTGATTGCTATGTCAGGCTCTGTCTGGTGCATTGGAAGCGGAATGTTTTAATTCAGTCAATACTTTATCATAGAAAAATATTTATTTTTGCGATAAATAATTCAGGTGTATAATAATTATTATTTATTATAAAAAATTGTGGGAAAAAATATCGTTTATTTTTAAAATAATTTTTGTGAAGTCTTACAATTTTTGTTTTTACCCTTGCATTGTTTGATTAATTATTGTTTTCTACCCCCTCCCCCACACAAAAAAAAATAATAAACCTCATTATAAAATCAAAGGAGAAATGTCATTACCTCTGCTTCCTCCGAGTATGTTTCCAGAAACGAAATCGGTGAGGAAATTTCTATCGATATCGAATACCGATGAATGGTAAATAGTTGACATTAAACTCGCGCGAGGTCTGCAAGTTTCGCGCCCCGATGCATTTTCTCCAAATCAATTTCGGAACCAGGATTTACGGCTGCAATGGACACAGTGAATGATTTTCCAGTCCCTAGGAGATGTAAATTAGGGTCTCCGGAGACTGGCCAAGAATTTGAATGTCTAGCCGAGTGTAATTAATATTTGCCTAGTAACTCCCGTTCTAAGTTTTTTTCTTTTAGTTAATTTGTTCTTCCTAATGGTTTATTGCAGTTACATTAAGCTCGCAGCTATCTTCTCTTTAAACTGTGAATATAGATAAATCTTTAGTCTCCTTAACATCTTAAAACACTACCTTAAAATTGAAATATATATTTCAAAATGTAAGAGACGAAAATGATTAAATAATTAATGTTTTAACTGTTGAAAATTGAGGTTAGAAAATAGTGTTTTGAATGTAGTTTCTTAATGGAAAAGCTTCAAAATCTATTGATGCCGTTTATATGGAATATGGGATATGGAATATGAAAAAAAAAATTTATCGGCAAAATTGTTCTACATTACTTTAATATATTTCACAAATCCTCAAAATGTTTATGATTACAGGATTACAGTTTTATTATCAACCAACTTTAAGTAATGCCTAAATAAATATTAATCTCCACACCCTACTTTGTTATTCTTCTAATGAAGGGGTTCCCAACCTTTTTATAATACTGTACCTGTACGGTGTAAACAATTTGATGACGTACCGGTAGACCAAAAATTTTGAAATGAGGAATAAAATGCAATGGATAACAAAATAAATTAGGATATATAAAAAATCATTTTAAATAAATCTCCTGAATTTAATGCACTTACCTTAACAGCTTCTTAATATTTATTAATAATACAATTACTATTGATTAATAATATGCAATTAATTTAAAGATGTTTGAAACACAAAACACAAAACACAATTTTTAGTAGAACTCAGACACAGTTAAAATTCTCAAACACAGTTATAGACACAATTATAATTCGTCGGCGAGTGCCAAATTTTTATGGGGCGGTCATAGATAACACATTCAGGTGTAGACGGCATCTTATGAGATTAGGTAAATCCCAATAAAGTATTACAACACAAACAATGGATACAAAATTCCAAACTAAAATATTAAAACGTATGGATTATTAGTTATTATAGTAATTTTATTTTGTATTTTTTCGTAATACAGATTTTTAACAGATTTTTGTTTTATATTGTAAAATCATTTGCGTACCGGTACTGGTACGCGTACCCAAGGTTGGGAACCACTGTTCTAATGCATATCTATGTATAATTCACAAATGGTTGGAAGTAGGTTTTTGTATCGACAAGTTTATCTCTTTCGAAAATATTGTTTCTGACGATATCATGCAGCCATGGTTCGTATTGTGATTTTTTTTCGCACATCCAAAAAGGACGGCTATGATGCTGAATGCGGAAGAAGGTAAATCTGCGAGACAATTTTGATTCCGCTTTACTCAGCACTCTTTGACGAAGCAAAACACAAGCCCTGCATTTTTTGTTGTTATTGTCGTGTCTACCAATAGTACGGAAGAGAAAGTCTTAAATAGAACCAAAATCCTGGATAACAGCAGCTGTCAGATTAGGTGCCACGCCCTTCATTCTTATGATACAATCTTTAACCTTTTGCGCCGAAAATCAGAAATTTTCCATAATATAAAGATAGGTTCAGGCAGTTCCTTTGTTTATTCAACATAAATTTTTAATACTTAGTGGTTTCCCATCTATGAAAGCTACAGCCTGGATTAATTTAAACACTTAAAGCCCGAATGGATATTCAAATCTCCTTTTTAAAAAATATTTAAGGGCTTCTCTTGAAGTTTCGTTTAAAAATTATTGATAATTTGGTGGTATCGAAATTGGATGTTGCTATCAGAAATATTTTCAATTACTGAAATTTTTCCACTTATATGATATTTTAGTTCCATCCGCATTTCTTTTGCCACCGACTGCATCATAATTTTTAAGTAAGAAACTTTTCATGTTCTAGATTCAAACTGAGTACTTTTTATAGATATTATAGCATCATTTGTACTGAATGTTTTTTTTTTTGTGTGTGAACAGCCCGTTTTGGAATTCAAAATGCGAACAGCCATTTAGCTTTATGCAAGATTTTGCTTAAACATCCATATTGGAGTGTTTGGAAACATTTATCTAATATTTATAAGCATAAAGTATTATTTTTAAATGCGTATTAGTCATTAGAAATACGAACTGAACTTTTATAAAAACAGGAGGTACAGAAGAGTTTTAAAAATAGAAAAAAAAATTATTACACAATATAGTTATGTAAAATTTTACACATGAATTATATATATATAATAGCCGTTGTCTCTGTATAACATTTCCGGGCTGTACTCATCTTTCAATTGAAGCCCTCAGTAAACAAACAGCGGGTTAGGCTTAATTTCAATTTCAGATGTGGATCAGAATTTTTTCTTACCTGAAAACTAATATCTTCTCCATCAAATCACGTTTGTTCAGCCTATTTTTCTATAAAACATTCAGAACTAAAAAAAATTGGATGCTTTTAGCTGTATATTTAACAGTTTTTAAAAATCTGTTTACTTTTGCGATGAATTCTGAAAGTAAACAAACTTGAATATGAATGAATCAAGTAGCTCAAGTATTCATATCGCGTAGTCAGCTGTAAAAAACTGGATGGCAGTCTACTACTCCAATCGCATGAAAAACTAAATAAATAAAAAATAATGAAAGGGTTTGCTTTTACAAGGTGTGGATTAAATGCAATATTGTTAGATAATTCGGGATATTTTTTAACTTTCATATACTTTTTCCATTATGACGTCATTATTAGTATTATGACGTCAAAATGACGGGTTACATTCTAGTACTTTTAAGATATAAGAGACCTCATTAAAACTATTCGTAAGTGTGCGATAGCCCAGTTGGCAAGAGCAGCGGGCCAGTGATCTAAACGTCCCTAGTTCGATGCTCGTCGCTGCAAATCTACCGCCGTGTTCACTATTGGTGGCCCGGTCACGTAAAATAGGGCGTGGCTACAATTTTCTCCATGTTCTCAAATTTACCTCTGAAGGTGCGGGGTCAAGTGTTCCGGTCTCGTCACTTGACTCGGTTCAAAATTACGGGACCGTTCATTTAGTCAAGTCGGTCTCCGATCCTTGTGGTGCTATTTCAAAGCAGGAGCCGCACCTTCATCGCCCATAGACTTCGGGACTTGATTTGATGTTACTGTCAGTAAAGGGCCATAAGCAACAACAAAACTATTCGTTTTGGGCATGTGCAGATTTATATATAATATTTACATGTTTCTTATGTTCTTAGACTCTTAATCCTTAAGTCCACTTTTCCCATAACGTTTTGAAAATGAAAGCCTCATCAAGAATAGATTAAAATTTAAGTCGCAAGGGCAAAAATAATTTTTAAATATAGATAATCTGTGCAAAAAAGTTTGCAGACACGCTGTTTTTAAATAACTTTTTTAGGATACTTGTTAACGGTATCTTAGAAATGTTGAGAAATCCTTATTAGCCTTACATAAATTCCTCGCCTGCATTAAAAGCGTAAATATTAAAATCCACTTTTGATAACGTTGCTTAGTTTCATTCTTATTGGAAAAAAAGGGGAAAATGTCGTTTTAATGTACCAATTTACACGTGAGGGGATATAACGACAGGACTTATTTTGTTTTTCCATTTCGATTGCAAATTTTAAATCTTCGGTAGTATCAAAAAAATAATTGATGGTGCTAGTTTACTAGGCAATCTTATTTCCTACATCCTTTTTTCAGTTTGCTAATTTATTTTGAAGCACAAATTGGGAAATAATACGTGTCTGTTTTAAGAAAACACACAGTGAAAAAATTTTAGACCAATATATTTTTATGTCAACAAGGAAATTAGGGAGGAAATGGGAAAAGCAAGTTCTAAAGCTACGTCTGTGCGCAGCAGTACCTTCATTTACATTTAGAGAGAATATCAAGTATTCGCGGATCATAAAAGTGCTTTAGTTTTTTTCCCAATAGAAATAGGTTTTCTTAAGCATAGAATTCATTTTGTATTTTATGCGATTTTTATCAGCGTTTCATTCCGTATATGCGAGATTGACTGATACTAGCTTGAAACATATAGAGGTTGTAGATTTTTAGTTGCAACGAGACAGAATTTTTTTTTCAGTAGCAGAAATTCCATAATGGCTTTTGATATAACAAGGTTTGTTTATATTTTTAGCAATTTTTATTAACTTGCTTTCTAGTTTGTTTGTGTGTGTTTGTTTGTCCCTTACAAATTTTGCAATCGATTTTTAACTAACTTCCCAACTACCTAAACCTTTGAAACTTTTAGAATAGCTCAGAACACGATGACAATGCCTTTTTTTAATACTTTTAGCCATCTTTAAGCAGATTTGAATCCATTTTCAGTTAATTTTTTTTTTTGTAGACTGGTGCAGCCATCTGTCGGCCGGGACGGGAACGGAAAGTTAAACGCAAGTTAACTTCCAATTAACTTCATTTTCTCTCAAGTTGATGGGATAATTCATCAAAAAATTTTTTAAAAAGTATTTATTAATACATAGAATTGTCAAGTTTATATGATTCAACAGAAAATTTTAAAAACATGGTATATAAAAATTTCTTTTTATCTTGTAATTATTATTACGTTTTGGCAAGGAATCCGATAATTTCGAAACGGTTAAATTTTTGATATTTGTTCATGAGTTGTTAAATAGTTTTGTTTTAATCCAATCTAGCTAGATAATTAATGATTTTAATCAAAGGGAATTCACCGTGAACTAACAAGTAAAGATTTTTCTTTTCTTTACTTTTACTAAGCTCTATGATTTTACAGTCTAAATTAGACACTTATTTAGGTTATCACTAAGGTTGTTTTATTTTATAACTATTACGAGACCTTCCATTTCGGGGGTAAGAATTGGTTAAAATTGAACTAAGCGTTTGGAAAATGAAACTATTTAACATGAAATACAATAAAGTTGCATTGAAATCAGTTCTTTTTGACGCCCTTTATTCTGGACTAGCCGGGCTTCGCTCGGCTAGGCTCGGGCTTCGCCTAGCTACGCTCAAGCCATCCGTGTAACATATTTATGTACTTCGGGCCCCACAAAAGAAAAAAAAGCCTACAAATGTATTAAATTCAAGTGAATAAATTCTTTTCAACTTTCATTCCCGTCGCTGCCGACAGATGGCACCACCACTGCACCAAATGATTTGGTTTCTCAGCAGTGAGTGATTTTAGAATGAAAATATCTCTAAAACTATTGAATTAACAGAATAAGTGTACGCAGAAAAAATTATCAGTTTCCGAAGCTCTTTCCAAATATGTAACATTTATGTACTTTCATGAGAAAAAAAATACACCGATTTTCCTGTATATTTGTCGGCCATTTTTTTTCGAGGAGTGGCCCGCCCGGAACAGTTACGGTCACGTGATCCGACTTCCACTTGTCCTTTTATTAGTATATCCCTGTCCCTTTATTAGTATAGAAGATATAGATAAACATAGAGGTTCGTTTACATTATTTTTGAAATATATTATATCAAGCTGTTTAAAAATAATAAAGTAAAACTTTGACACACTCAACTAAAAATCTTCTGCAATATATACAAAAATAAAGAGAGATATTTAAGATGTCTAGACTTATAAAAAATAATTTTCGAACTTAGGACTCTTTGACTTTTCAAATAGTTCAAAGAGTTTTTGGTCTCTGTGACTTTTTAAATACACTCATGGACAAAAAAATTAGCGCACCAAGAAGGAGTCGTCAAAATGAAACGAAATTTTGCATACGTAATGACTAATTTGATATAAGTAAATGATAAGAAAATCAAAGAAACAGGATAATTTATTTCAGAGAACAAGGCAAAAAAACGGAGGAGTTAATACTCCGTTGGACCCCCTCTAGTGCGAATGCACGATGCGATACGATCGGGCATTGCGTCATACAAGTTCTGTATGATGTCTTGAGACATTTCGTTCCATATTTGCTGTAACCTTCCCTCTAGTTCGTTCTAACTCGTGGGATGCCCAACTCGTCGTCCCAAATGATCCCAGATATGCTCGATTGGAGACAAATCTGGGGATCGGGCAGGCCAAGGAAGGGTAGTAACAGTGCGGAGACAGTCTTGTGACACCCTTGCCGTATGAGGCCGAGCATTGTCTTGTTGAAAAATGGCTCCTGGGAGCCGTTGCATGAGTGGCAACACATGTGGTTGCAGGATTTCATGAACATACCGCTGGGCTGTCATGGTGCCACGGAACAATACTAGGGGTGACCGTGTATTGTAGACAATGGCACTCCATACCATCACACCAGCTGTGGGAGCGATGTGTCGCTGTACAGCAAAGGCAGGATTGAAGCGTTCACCACGGGCTCTCCACACACGAACACGATTGTCATCACTGCCGATATTGAATCTGGATTCGTCGCTAAAGACGACCTGGTTCCATTCCGCTGCAGTCCATTTTTCTCGTGCGCGGCAAAACTCCAAACGGAGGCTTCGATGGGTGGGCGTCAAGGGCAGCACACGTAATGGGCGCCTTCGTATGGTTCGAGAAGACACAGAGGCCCCTAGTGAAGGTGCTACCTGTGCCTGGATGGCGGCTGATGAAGCAGTTGGCTGTACAAGTGCATTTCTTACGATGTGGCGGTCTTCTCGACGACTGGTCTGTCGAGGGCGTCCTGAGCCTGGACTTCGTGTACATGACATCTCTCGGGTCCACTGGTCCCAACACCTCCTCACAACACAATCAGAGCGGCCTAATTGACGAGCTACTCGCCTAGCTGACCACCCAGCTTCCATCATCCTGACGATTCTCCCCCTCTCAAACTGCGACAACTGCTTATATTGTCTTCGAACATGGCGTAATGGCATGTCTATCTCAGCTCTTCCTTTGTAAATGATTCAGCACACTCAAACAAGCTTTGGTTACCTGTTTTATACTCCACAGAGTACGATGTTCAACGCCCTCTACCGGCTATACGTAATGCGCAATCACGCTGCATTTCTAATCATTTGCATATCTCCCCGACATGTACCTTCATTGCAAGTTTCGTTACGATCCCGGAATTATTTCTTGGTGCGCTAATTTTTTTGTCCATGAGTGTAGTTCAAAGAATTTTGATATCTCTTGAGGAGGTAAGAAAAACATATTTTTCGACTATATCAGTATAAACCAAAATCTAAAATCAAGTTCGACTGTTTAAACTGCATTTTCGTTTTATATATATCAAGTAGGAAATAAAATACTTATTATAAATAGAACAATGCTTATTATAAACCGAAAGTTTGTCCAGCAAAATACTTTCTGGGGCTTATATTTTCAATGCATTCGCATAAAAATGGCGTAAGGTAAATGATTTCCCATAAGGTAAATATTTTACCTTATGGGAAGTGACATTCTAAAGTTCGAGTATGTTTTTATGCAGTTTGAATGAAGAACGTTTACAGATAGGCATACATATGGCAGAGTCGCGCTTGCGCTGGTATTTGAGAGATTAAATCCCTAATTTGTGTGTGTGGGCAAGGGAAATTCCTCCCAATAGTCAAAGTATGACTAAAAATGTGAAACTGTTGTCAAACTATTCTTCTATGCAATGAGAAAATTGTCTGTCATCTTCTCAAATGGACTAGGCTTTATAATGGAGTAAACTACAAATTGTATTTATTTATTTTATTGTGTTGAGTTTCTCAGTGCTTTACATTAAAGCTTGCATCAATTTCTTAACTTTCCGCGCTATTTTAATGCACGAGTGGGCTGGAAATCCAAAAGCGTTGTCCAAAGAAGTTCTGTATGCAATACGAAGTGAGTTAATTATTCTGAATCTTTAAATGAAATACAGGAGTTTATTAATTAAGATTTAATAACATTGTTAGAATTTAGATTTTGTTTTCCAGTGTGGAGGCATTTTGTCAGAAGGCATTCTCCTTTTGTTATTCACCACTGGTTTACTGGCTACTTTATTATGGGAGCACCATAAAGGAGAGCCAACGTTGCTCCCTATGAGGGGGACGACACGGAAACGACCAACTCTAATTCGGGATTTGAA
This sequence comes from Dolomedes plantarius, assembly GCA_907164885.2. Classification (NCBI taxonomy): domain Eukaryota; kingdom Metazoa; phylum Arthropoda; class Arachnida; order Araneae; family Dolomedidae; genus Dolomedes; species Dolomedes plantarius. Next base: position 23,445,564 of record OU015493.1, on the reverse strand, counting down.
GCTAAGTCCACTGCGTGACAGCTAACGACGCTAACAACTATACAATGTGGGAGATGTTAAAATTTGCATCAATTCCCCTATTTTTCAATTCCTACTATTAGTTCACACTCTCTCTATATATATCTTGTTCAAATTTTCAATCGTTAATAAAATTACTTTTTATTCATCCACTCAAGTTCAAATACATTTTTTTTAAACTTATAGTGGATGACACTTGATGTTAATACAGTTTTTTCAAATATTAATTCATTAATTAAATTTAATTAATCAATTTTAGTTTTAGACCTAGAGCGTCTCTTGCTCTTGAATAGTAATTTCCCTCTTGTTACTGTGTAAACGGTAGCACTGCGGTATCGCGGGCTTCTCCCGTCCTGTAGGTTGCGAGATCGAATCCCCAACCTGACTAACTTTTTCTCTCTCTTTCCCCCCCCCCTCCTAATCTCGCACAGTAGGCAAGGTTCTGGCAGGCAATCCTTTTTTTCAATTCCTACTATTAGTTCACACTCAAATTTTTCTTTGTTGACCTAAGTAGGAATTGACTTTAAATTTTTTTTATATATTACTTGTTTCCTTGTTAAAACGTTAAATTACATTTTTACGAACCAACATGGTGTTCTCTCGGACATTTTGTATTTCACTTCTAATCTTTTCCCTTTTGAGTTGTTATGAATCAAAACGTACTCGCGTATAAATCACTCGCATGAAAAAAAAATTCAGCATAATGTAAAAAAAAATCATGAGACTTGCCCTTATAGGAGGAAACACTGAACAAAATACAAAGTCATATCCAGCCTGTCTAAATAACAGTCATGTCCCTTTGTCGCCCACATTAACAGACTTTTTCCACATATTTAGCCTCTAAAATTCTGTATTCATGTCCGTATACTTTGGATTACTATATATATTTATAGATGATGGAATTTCATCTATAACTAAAAGTGGCCACATTTTTCCGGTATTCAAGTTTGATGCAGGTACAATTGATTAGATCGCCAAAGCGAGTATTAAAATTAGATCGCCAAAGCGAGTGACCAAAGCGAGTATTAAATAGATATCCAACATTTAGAATGTGATTTAATACAAACAAAAAAAACTTTATTTTCGTTTAAAATCAAATTTTATAATTTTTTTTTCTAAAGCCGAAGCAGAATTCTGTTTTCAAGTTTATTAATTATAAAAGCGTTCATTTTCATTTTAACGTTTTATGAGGAATGAATTCCATAGTAAAATATACAGCTATTGCGCTGTCTCTCGTGTATTTATCGGCTAAGCAACATCCCAGAGTCCAGTACATTAGCTGAATTCGAGATCTGAGTTTTAGCTTCTCAATATGCGACCGATGCAAGTTCGTCGTCATCAAAGATAGAAGTTACAATTATATACAAATGCCAAAGTTCGCTGAAAACCAAGCGAAGAGAACTGCTGTTTATGTTAATGAATGCAATCTAAAATTTGAAACTTTAGCGTAGAAGATTCAGTAAATTAGCCTGAAACGTCACGTACTTGAATAATGCTGAATTAATGATTTATCTTGTAAATAATCCCCCTGGGTTATTTCATGTGTGTTCTGATAACCTTACGTATGCGCCGTAAGTATTAGATTGGAATATCTTTTAAGTTCTACATGTTATCTATTACTACAGTTTATTTGCTCAGTTAGGAAAATCTATAAATTTCGTGAAACGTATCACAATAAGGCTATTCAGTCATATAGATCCTACATATGAAACGTAGATAATAAAGCTATTAAAATGAAAATTCCCTATCATATTTTAGTATTAATAATATAATGCATTATTATTATCCAATATAGCAGCAATAATAATTATTATTGCTGCTTATGATTAAATCGGGTAGATATAACAACAAGCATCAGCTACATGCATTATTACGTTACGCACAATGACTAAGATCAAATTCATGCCTTCTAAATAAATTTCTTACTTAGTGCTTGCTGTATGCTTTACGTTTCTACTCTTTATTAGTTTTATTCGAAGTAATTTTAATACTGCACCATAAGTACCATAAGATGGGGTAACATGTCGGGTTGGTCTAGCACACATCCCATCTATCCGCAGAGCAGGGGTGTCTGAAGTTCGATTCCTGAGCCAAATTGTAGTATTGCGAAGCAAAATAAAAATATGATTAATGCACGAAAATGTGGTAGATTAGTCTTTTTTTTTGGAGGGGGTGGGGTGGGCTAGAGAACAAAACTAGATAATCAAATTTTGAATTTTAAACATAACTATATATAGGTATACTTATAAAACGTAGGTATGTTTGTATATATATATATACAGTGGAATCTCGATCGATCGTTTTCGGATCCATCGTTTTTCCGTATGTGTCGTTCATTTTATCCAGTCCCAACGATCCTATTGCTTTGTCATGTTTCCGCATCGATCGTTTTCCCGGATTTATCGTGCATTTCAATCGGTCCCTTGAAAAACTATAGATCGAGATTCCACTGTACATATATGTAACATGCCGTGGTTGCGGTGTTTCAGGGCACGGTGACATCACTGTAGTCGCAGTCAGTAAAAGCTCTAGTCTTCAATTGCATTATTTCATTCCCATTTTAGCAGTAGGGGTTGCAGCACTTTTAATAGGCCACAGAGTCACGCAAAAAACCCCGTTCTTCAAAACGTGTCCGAGTTTAAATAAGCTTCATGAGGTCCTGTCACATGACCCGTGCAACTTGCATTTATTGGCCTACCCAGTTATCTGGGCATAGGTATCCCAGGTGGCGTTATGAATTTTTAGGTGCCTTCGAGTCTGGGACAAAGGGACGGTATATCAATTGCCTACTATTGTTTTTAGGTCACTCACAATAAAACGAAAAACGAAAACGAAATTAGTTTGCTTATTCCCAAGTAATTTTAAAGGATATTGAAATGAATTTGGAAATTAGAAAAGGTCTTTGGTTTTGTATGTTTGGTTATATATATATATATATATATATATATATATATATATATATATATATATATATATATATAATGTGTGCGTGAATATAAGCGTACATCTATAACTATATATATGTGCAAATATGTATATAATATTTTAGTAAAATATACTTTTAAGATCACCGGTTGTTTACCGAGGGGAAATAATAAAAACTACCTCGCATTACTAACATCCATTTGCATTTTATACATATACATTTAACCCTTGAAAACGCATACGGTGAAGCGAAAGTATCTACAAATGACACATCTAGGAAAGCGAGGCATCTAAAAGCAATGTCACATCACTGATCTGCCCTCCTATCACTCATCTCCGAGTGCACATGACCTTTGGTCGGAACATCTGAGCGTTGCCACTGGATACGGATTGACGCTATGCGAAAAATTTACTCTATTTCCTCCCTTAGCCCTTTTTTCCGCTTCCTTCAGTCCTCCTTTATATATTTTCCCCCAACCTCATTAAGGGTAAGAATTTAAGTAGAATTGGATTTGAATCTCTGAAAAGCCTTTTAAAGGATGTCGCAAGGAAACTTTAGAACTTTTTGTTTTTCTTATCCCTGATCGGCTTTTAATGGTCTTCGGGTGTGTAAACTAAGTAGAAAAGAATGTTCGTTATTTCAAAGGGAAAAAATCTATTTCTGTAGGAAAAGTTTGATCAAATTGAAAAGTTTTACGTAGACATTTCTCTAACCTTACACGCATCTTTACCTCGTTAAACGGAACATTATGCAAGTTCCTTTTTTTGCATACGTCTTTCCTACAATATTTATTTATGTTTTTTGACAAATTTTGGTTTTTCCTCCACTTTCAAATTCTCACTCATGCAAGTTTAAAATTAAGTAGGCACATTTTTGATGTGTTGTTATGGGTAAAGTGGACTTCTTTTGGTTATAGTACAATTTATGAATAAGGACGATGTTTGATAGCACTGGGCGATGTCATTTAGTTCTAGTCTCCCAGTTTGAGTCCTAGGTAGGCATGGCTGTTTGTGGCCTTTAGGGATTAGCTTTCAACTGTTTGTCCAGGTATGATAAGGCCCCGTGCCGCAAACGGTAAGTCTATCGCTGCAAAATTCAACAACAACAACAACAACAAAAACAATCAACCAACCAGCATGATGAGTACGTATGCATTAAAGTACTTCTGTTAGATATCTATACTGTGTATTAATGTTATACTATTAATACGATCTATTACAAGGTAATAAACCTCTTAAATTATTTCCAGTACTTCTTCATGCTGTTTTTACTAAAGTCTACCAGTTAGATGAGCAGGTCTGTTCAGTGCTCGTGCAGCAAAGGACTCCCTAAAATCTAAGCAATTAGCTTGCTTGCTTATTTTTTTTTAAGCGGAGTCACTTGTTGTGTAGACAATTGCCTATAATTCACCGCAGTTTGCTGGTCATTTTATTATGGGGACACCCTATAAGCGGACCATCATTAACCCCTATGAAGGAGGTATTTTAGTGGCGCGACACCAGGATTCGATCCGAGCACCCCCAGCACCGAAAGACAACGCGCTGTACCACAGGGCCACCACAGGCCGCGTAATTAACTATCTTATGTGATGGTTATGTAAGCATTTATTAGAAATATATTTTATTAGTAATATATACTAGTTATCTAGTATAAGGTAATATACCTCTTATTACCTTAGTTCTACTAGAACTAGTTCCGGATATACTGATTTTTGGTAATAGCACATGTTATAGAGAAGGCGATAGCTGATTCTATCGGATGTTATCATTAGGTACTAGAATCGGTTTGGATCCCAAAGTAAGTATGAATGTTTGTGGCCGTTTGGAGCAGGCTTCAATCGTATGTATAGGTCTATTTAGCTTTTGTTCGGCAAATGGTGACAGTCATGCCTCCAAAACCAACCAAAGAACCCATGTAATATGATGGGTATGCACCCATTGAACTTTTTAGGGCAACTCTCTGAACTATGCTATTCTGGTAATACTACGATCTTGTCGAAGGTGATATAACTGTGTTTGCTGTGCAAAGGGTGTTAACACCAAAATGGGCTAAACTGAGTTATCAATCCAGGCATGTTTTAAAAATTAAGAGCTACTGCAGTGTACAAAAAATTATGTCCAGTTCCACTCCTAAATGTTTTTATTCATCAGGGAAAATTTGGGAGATGTGAAACAAAACACAAACATGTTAATGTTAAAGGGGCTATGTCCCAATCAAGGACTTAAAACTCTTTACTCAACGAAAATAAAATGAGAAAAATTCACTTTAAAAAGGAAATTAAAAATCAAACTTTAAAAAAAACTGACTTTACAAAAACCATTCTTTTTAATCCCGTTTTTCTCAAAACTACGATTTTGGACTTCACACTCTTTACACAGATATCGCCTACACTGTTTCTGGAACTTGAAAATTCTGATTTTTTTTGTAATAATACATATTATTGAGATGTAGGATGGATCATTTCGTAAGGCGCTGCTCTTTGGCATTGGAGTCTGTCGGTTTGAGTTTTGAGATAAGCATGGACCCTTGTGGCGCGTTAAACTCCATGTCCAAATCTATTTAGTCCTCGAGCAGCAGAGTGAAACCGTAACGTTTCCAAAACCAACCAACCATCTAAGATAATGGGTATGTATGCATTAACTTGCCTAGGTTTCAAACTATAATGTCTATATTATGTTATATTTGGTAATGCGATAGGGTATGAGGTGATACTTCTTATATTAGTCCTGATTTTTTTACTACTGCATATTATGGAGCCAGAACATAGTTGATTACCGAGAAAGCCGTCATTTGTCACTAGGTTCTATCGGTTTGAGTTCCAAAGTCAGCAGGGGTGTTTGTGACTGTTTGGAGCTGCCCTTAAATTTTATGTTAATGTCTGGTTAATTCTCCTGTGGCAAAGGGGGGCTGATAATGCCCCCTAAACCAATCAAAATCAGTAATTGCTAGTTACGGATAAATAGTTAAAAAATTTCTGAAAGCTTTTTACTGTATTTTAAACACCTTTTATATGAATTGAATATATTTTCAATATTTGAAAATAATACAGTTCAAAACTATTAATAATAAAATATCCTAATAAATTCCAGTAAATCTAAATACTTTCTGAAAAATTCAAACGCGCTCAGAAAACACCTTACAAGTTCACTTAAAATTTATATGTGTGAGCGAATAATAATAATAATAATAATAATAATAATAATAGATAATAGCATTGGCAGCCTGTATTGCACTTTTAGCATTTAAAAATTTGCCAGAATTCATTTGCATGCACAGTTTTTTCTAAAAATCTTTATTTATTATTTAGAATACTAGGTGACCCATGCGACCCTTTCGCATGCTATTAAAATACGATAAATTTTATAACGAGGTTGGTGGTTTGTAGTAGGATAAAAGAAGAACCGGTTCATTTGTAGCAATTGTTTATTTGTCAGATAACAATGGTGCGTAAGGATTATACAAAACCAATAAGCAAAACGCCTTTGGCCACATTATTGGAGGTGAAGCATAAGACGAAACAGAGGAACATGGGATATGTACACGTCAAAACACCTTTGTAGACAATATTAAAAGTTAACTATAACACAAACTCGTGGAAAATGTGATATTTACATAACAAATTATCTTTGTTCACACTATTTGACCGTGCCGTTTCAACGCATCCAGGGAAAGAACTTTACGGCCAAATCTCAATTTTTCACTTCAATTTTTGAACAAACAATACAATGTGTCATTCTGAATTAACAATTCGTCGGAAGTGGATAGCTTAATCTTTAAAATAGTACCTCATTTATCGATTTTAGTTAATTATGAAGAGAAAAAACGGGATAAAAAAAAACCTTTAAGAAATAATATATATGGTTTTTCCCTCGCAAAAAGAATAATGTACACGTACGCGGATGTTGCGAATAAAGAAACTAATTAATGAAATCACAGAAAGATAATAAAAGCAAACGATTTTTAAATTTAGAAGTTCAGTGATTGATAATGGTAAAATAAAAAAAGCTGACGCGCCATCTAGGGGAAGAAAAATTGTTTATAATGTTAATACTTCGATTTTTAAATAAACAATAATATGTGTAGTTCTAAATTAACAATTCGCATGAAGTGGAGATCTTAATCTTTAAAATGGTACCTCATATATCGATTTTGGTTAAGTATGAAGGGAGAAAAAGGGATGAAAAAAACTTTCAGAAACAATATATATATATATATATATATATATAGATAATTCGGAAATTTAGTATTTTATATTCTGTTACAATGCTTGTGAAATAGCAATAACTATGACTTTAAATGAGTTCTGAAATAATCATACAAAGAAATACATGTTGCCAATACTTATTCGAGTACTTTTAAATCTGAATATTCATTCGGCTTATTAAAATTCATTCCATATCTCAAAAGATAATCCGAACTGGACTTGTTGTTATCATTAACTTACACATCTTCGAAAGCGAGGCAACTAAAAGTAGATTCGCGTTACTCGTTTTCCAGTGTCATCATTCTTCATTCGTGGGGACACACACAACCTTTGGACCGGGAATTGCCATTCGTTGCTACTGGTTACGGGTGGACACTTGCGAAAGGTTTATTTTCCCCTTTTTATTCCTTCTTCTCCTCACTTTGTTAACTTGCCACTCCTTTTCTCCCCCCTTACGCTCACTCGCGTCCACGGCTGCAGAAATGAGCTTGTGTGCTCGAAGTCGTTTTTAAAGGATGCTGGGGTGGATTTTCAAGTTAAACTTTGCACCCATTAGGAGATTTTATAAGAGTAAAATAATGACTTTCAGAAAATACAAACTAGGCAGAGCGTAAAACTATGTTTAACACCAAATTAATTGAAAGCCTTATTTGAATAGTGGTCCAACTCCATTCTTGCTGATTTTGAGATACAGAGCTTTGAAGTCTAATGAGAGCTGAAAAATTACTGCGGAAATCTGATTTGTAATGCCTTCTGTTGGCAGCAGAAATAAGCTGGAGGTGTACCAGTTTAAAAATAAGATAGGAATGACTTGTATGAACATGAAAGTGAGGCTAACTCCATTTCTTTAAAAAGTGGAGTTGGACCACTATTCAAATAAATTTATCTTAATTTATCCCTTAATTTATCCCCATGGAAAACACATTCCAGTAAAATGAGACATAATGGCCAGAGATAAATGTACTTTGTACTAATTTGCAACGACGTATATCAATTTCCTGAATAGCACCGCGACTATAAATCGACGTCATAGTGGTGAAAGTCACTGCGGAATAGTTATAGCGTTACGCGGCGACGCCTGTGTAACTCCACTGTCAAGTCACTTTGATTTGAATTTGACGCCACGTGGTGACTATTTGGAGTCAGGCAGTCGAAACGACTTTACAGTGAAGTACTGTCCGACCACGGAAGCAAAGTTCCTGGAAGCTATTACGCAAGCGCGAGAAAAGCTAGTCTACTTAGAAAATAGGGGAAAACGTCATATTTTCGGATGTGTTTGTTTATGAAATACGAAATGTATTTCAGACTGCTTTTTGTCCGTAATTTTAAAGTTATTTTTTAAAACTTTATTTTTGATCGAATATGTGAATAATAATTTCAAAATAATAAAAAGAAAGAAGCAAATCTATATAAAAGATAGGAGTTTTATAGGAGTGGATATTTTCGGATTACATCACAATCAAAATTATCTAAAGCTACGTTTTCGGTGGTTCTTTTTTTCTGACGTTTCCTCGGAGATTCAAATTTTGGAGTTTCTTCACCCTTTGCTTCTCTGCTTATTCTTTTTGCACTGGACATTGATATCCCGGTCATTTCACTAGCTCTCTTTAGGTATTTCGTAAGTGGAACAATAACATTTCCTTCTAGTGCTTCTTTATCACGCAATTTAATTACATTGTGTATTTATACGTTTACAATCACTACGGAATGGCTTATTCCGAGCAGTTGTGTTGGGTAAAGGATCCATTAATTTTAATATATTAATCAAAATAACAGACGAGGAAAAAGCAAGCAAGCGCAGTTAGTAACCGATTCTAAAGAATGTCGAGAGAATACGAGACTTTTCCCCCTCCTTCCTCAGCAGCTTTACCTACAGCGTGAATAGAATCGTCTTGGCACTATGCCAACCGTGGTTCTTCGTACTGTGGTCGTACAGTAAGTCAGTACGGGAAAGTCATTTGAAGGTGACAATAAGACGGTATTGTGTGGTCGAAATTAGATCATAGCTGTTACTGTGATTAGTGTGGCCTCGCTTCGTGATGTCATTGCCGCGACAGCGTGTGCTATGAGGATTCAAAAGATGAAGAAGAAATTCAATATTTTACGATATGTGTAATTATTGCGATTGAATTAATTTTTATGAATGAAAACTGTAAATGGTGAGGCTGGTAATGGTGAAACTGTATATGTTGTTTGAGAGTACTCGGTTCATAATGATATCTTTCCGTAAACTTGAATTTTTAGTAGAGCGATTTTAAATTTTAAATTTTGAAACATATGATTTAAAATTAATCATCAATTTGGAGCTGTGCTTAAATACTATAATTTCAAGTATATCTGAGGTTATTTCTCAGAAGCTTTTCTTTATATAAAACATGTTCCTCATCTTGCAGCTTAGAAACACCACGCGATTTACATTCATCCATTAATCCATATAATGCTAAATACCTAATACTTCAGTGTATCAATGCATGATACTCTGTTTTCTTTTGTATTTTCATTACCATGTTTTTATTAACTTGCTTTCTTGTTTGTTTGTGTGTTTGTCCCTTACAAATCTTGCAATCGATTTTTAACTAACGTCTTGACTAGCTAGACATTTGAAACTTTCAGAATAGCTCAGAACACGATGACAATGCATTTTTTAAATACTTGTAGCCATCTTTAAGCAGAATTAAATTAATTTTCAGTTATTTTCAGTTAATTTTATTTTGTAGACTGGTGCATCCATCTATCGGCCGGAACGGGAACGAAAAGTTAAATGCAAGTTAACTTCCAATTTACTTCATTTTCTTTCAAGTTGATGGGGTAATTTATCAAAAAATTTTTAAAAAGCATTTATTAATACATAGAATTGTCAAGTTTATATGATTCAACAGAAAATTTAAAAACATGGTGTATAAAAAGTTCTTTTTATCTTGTAATTATTTAAAAATCTATTAGCCTACATAATACAAATTACTCATATTATAATGAATTTAAACAACACATATACTAGAACCTATTAAGTGCGTTAATCCATTCACCTAAATGTTTTTCTTTTACATAATCATGTTTAAGCTATTTACATCTTCTAAACACTTAATACTATAATACATTAATATAAAATACTCAAATATATTTATCTCCTCTTTTTTTTATAAGTCTATCTATATTAATAATAATAATGCTTAGTATTTTGTGGATAAAAAGTTATAAATGTCGAGTATTGATTTTAAGTTGATAAATAGTTTAAATCTTAAAATTTGAAATTTAAATTATTAACACATAATACTTAATAATTTAATACACTAATACGTGATGCTTAAGTTTAATTCAATGCATTTTTTCTTTAATCTTTTTATCTTCATTATTCTAAAACTGAGATTGTTCTATTGTTTGCGAAACAATTTTTGAAAATATACACATGATAGTGTCTCATACGTGAGAACGTCTCAGTGCTGAAACAGTATAAATAAAGATTCACGAAAATCGAGCAACGTGTACCCGAGTTATGTCGAACTCTTTGATTCTATTTCAAAGTATATTTATCTTTAAGTCTGGACGAAACTTAAGTCCACTTCAAATTTTCCTGCTGTTCTGTCCGCTGACAGCGAAATCTTTTATTTGCAAAAAGGTGAATTTTGAGGAAACACGAATAGTCAACTCATTAGTGGGGCTCTACCGGGCTCTAAGATGTTTAGGTTCAATATTAAAATAAGTACAAGATAAAAAGAACTTTTTATATACCATGTTTTTAAGTTTTCTGTTGAATCATATAAACTTGACAATTCTATGTATTAATAAATACTTTTTAAGTTTTTTTTTGGTGAATTATCCCATCAACTTGAAAGAAAATGAAGTTAATTGGAAGTTAACTTTCAAAGTATATTTATCCCTAACTTTTAAAGTTAATTGGAAGTTAACTTTCAAAGTATATTATTTCCTAACTTTTAGTTCCCGTTCCGGCCGATAGATGGCTCCACCAGTCTACAAAACAAAATTACCTGAAAATGAATTCAATTTTGATTAAAGGTGGCTAAAAGTATTAAAATAATGCATTGTCACTGTTCTGAGCTATTCTAAAAGTTTCAAATGTCAAGCTAGTCGGGAAGTTAGTTAAAAATCGATTGAAAGATTTGTACTGGACAAACACACACACAAACAAACAAGAAAGCGAGTTAATAAAAACATGGTAATGAATGAGTCTTGACTGAAAGGAGTTATGACTGAAATGACTTATGACTTTTGGCAATAGGATATGCCAACCGTAAAAGAAAATGTTACGAGTAGGCTAGAATTCATTGAAAACTCTTGCTACAAAGGATCCCATATATTCCCACTTCTTGGAAAGCTGATTCATACTACTGATCTGCTAATACATTTCTAATCCCTGGGAACACACGACAATTGGATAGAACATCTGAGCGTTGCTATTGGATACGGAGAGGCGCTTTTATGGATAAATTTATTTTCCTTTTTTTACTGTTGAATTCTTTCATTACCGTTGTTTCCTACCTTTTTTACTGTTTAAATCCTTTTTTACTCATCTCATTAAGGTAAAGAGATGAGTTGGATTGCCATATCATGTTAGAACCTTTTAAAAAAGACGTCGTAAGAAAGCTTAGAGATTCTTCCAAACTTTTTAAATTTTGATAAGTTTCTAATGAGAGAAGTAATTATAATAGTATCCGAAAATTTTTTAAGGAAATAATTGTAGTTCACTTGTGATTGTGTTAGAGCAAAATCAGGGTGTTTTAGGGGGGGGGGATTTGGAACATTCTGGCTTTACTTATATGCTAATTTATACGGCTCATAAATCGACGTAACCGAGTTGTTGTTGTTGTTGTTGTTGCTTATGCCACTTGACCGACAGCAACATCAGATCAAGTCCCGAAGGCTATGGGCGATGAAGGTGTGGCTTCTGTTTTGACTGGCACTACAAGGGTCGGAGTCCGACTTGGCCAAAGGGGCAGTCCCGTAATTTTGAACCGAGTCAAGTGACGAGACCACAACACTTGACCCCGCACCTCCAGAGGTAATTTTGAGAAATTGGAGGACATTGCAGCACCGACAGATTTTACTTGCACCGGCCGCCATTAGTGTACACGGCTGTGGATTTGTCAGCTACGAGCATCGAACCAGTGACTTTCAGATCACTAGCCCGCTGCTCTTGCCAACTTGGCCACTGCGCCCCCATTTAAGCGAGTACTGCGCCTGTCTTAGATGCTTGATATTTTCCCTATTACTTTCCATGATCCTTTTAATTGAATGCTGCAGAATATTAATTTCCCACCTATTCAGACTGCAGTCATAGACTTTGTTTTTTTTCCTTCAAAAACTGAGTTGTGACATAGTCGTTTACTGTAGATAAAATCTATATTTTTTTCTTTCAAAATATTTCTTTATTTCTTTTAATTTATAATGGCAAGCATTGGATGTTGAATGATTCTGGTATAAAATTATAACTTTGCTAAGAATGATAAAGTACGATATATGGACTTTCTTACTAGAAACCCCCTCATGCATCTATTGCTTATTCAGACTACTTTAAAGTACTCACATTCAGTCTCCATAGTGACCGTAGGTGGAACCGAATTTCCGAGAATCCAGTCAGACAGTCGAACTTAGGAACATGCTGTGATCTGAATATGCGACAGATTCACAGTGTACGATGCATCGCGCACCCCCCTGACTGCATGTCTTATCTAAGTTGTGCGATCTATTCCATTGCTCCTCAAATAATAGTATGTAGTAGTAAAACGCTATAAAAAGGAACACGCATACTAGCATGAACGATTAACTCCCTAAACGCTGAACTTATACTTTCATCCCAAAACAACTGAGTGAGAAATAAAACACAAAAAGGCTTTTTAAAAATTATTATTCCGTAATAACTTCTGACAAGGTCCATAGACAGCAGCGGGCAGAGAAATGCGACTCCGTTTTATAATGACACCAGAAGGGTCGAAGTCCGACTTCGCCAGGCGCCAACACAATTTTGTCCAGCTACCCGTGCTTCGCTACGGCGTACATTCAAATTACAAAGGTCAATATATGTACTTAATGCAATATATATATATATATATATATATATATATATATATATATATATATATATATATATATATATGCATATAATAAATAAAACGGTCAATCTATGCAATTAAAGTGTATGTTTAACATCCAAAAAATATACTAATTTGAATTCAATTCTTCACAAAACTTCCATCTCTATTAGTCTCGTGGTTAAATTTTATCCGTTACCGTATTTTAACTTTTTTTGTCAATTTATTTCGTTGTTATGCACGTGACGCAAAATTAATTTAAAGTATCACAAAAAGAAAAGAAACTTCGCCATCAGCATTTAATAAATTAATTTCTAAAAATTAAAGTTTAAAAATTCACCAAAAAAATCAGGAAATGGAGGTAAAGATTCGAAAAATATATCAAAGTAAAGGAATTTTCATGATCTTTCTCGTGGTATAAATTTTATAACCCTCAGATTATTTTAAATGCAGACTCAAAAAAAAGTTACAAAAACAGCTTATAAATTTAATTTAAAAAAATCTAAGAAGAATTTTTCAAAAATATTTCTTGTTGCACCCTTACACTATAAGAAGTAGCTCCATGCAGAATTTCAGCCCTTTAGGTCCAGCGGTTTGGTGTGTGCGTTATCTGTCAGTCAGTTACGGAACTGTTGTATATATATAGACTAGCTGAAAACCCGCACTTCGCTACGGAGTACATTCAAATTAAATACAACGGTCAATGTATGCAATTAATGCCAAATATATATATATATATATATATATAATAAATACGACGATCAATGTATAGAATTGATGTAAAAAAATTTATATATATATATTTATAAAAAAATCGTAAGGGATATTTTTATAGACAAAATAATGTTGAAGAAAATATTCAAATTAAATCTAATAGGACATACTAAAGAATATAGTACAGTTAATATAGTACAGTTTGAAGAACATACCTTTTACTGTATTTTAGTCAGCGGTTTGGTCTGTGCGTTGTGAGTCAGTCAGTCAATCATTCAGTCAGTGAGTCAGTCAGTTGCGGAACTGTTTAATATATATAGATTAATCCCTATATGCCTTATTGGATATCGTTCCTTTAAAACTTTTGAGTAATTTATTAATTATATTCTGAACTATTTTTGGTGTCTCCAATTTTTTCTTTGTAAACAAGTGTCCTAATTAGACAGGATAATATGCGATTTCAGCGTAATACTGACACTATACAAACTTGCAAGAAAGTCCACTGGCTGGAAGTATCTTTTTACTATTAAAACTGCTCCGTGTCCGAATAACCAATAAACTCCGTATCTTCGAGGCGACGCTTCCAAAAGCAGATTCACATCATTGATCTGCCGTCCCATCGCTCATCTCTTGGGACACATGACCTTTGGACAGAACTTCAGAGCGTTGCTATTGGATACGGGCAGACGCTTACGGGAAATTTAGTCTTTTATTTTTTTCCCGCAAGGTCTTTTCGTTTCTCAACTTTTCCCTCCCATTTTTTTATTTTATTTTTTTCTTGTAACCTCGTTAGAGCTAAAGTAGAATTCGATTCGGGTTCTAAATAAAGCCTTTAAAAAGACGATGAAGAAAAACTTAAAAAATATTTCTTCAGAAATTCTTTGAAGGCTTTTAATGGTTTTCAAAAAATGCAAATTAGGTGGATTCTTACAGGGGACTTTCAGCAAAGAATTAACCATTTCTAACAAATCTACGATTGATTTTGAATGGTTAGTAACCACCAGGGATCGTTATTCAATTTGCTCATCTCGAAAAGGAAATAAAAACCAATTAAAACCCGTTTCGCTCTTAATGGAGAAATAATTCTCCTAAATTTGATTTCTTAAAATTTGTTATTTTAGCATTTATATTCTGAACAACAAAATACATTATGTAACACCACGTGTAGGGCTATCACTGTCACTGTATAAAAGAGTGATATACATAACACCTTAAAATGTAAAACAGACTATTTATTTTTAAAAATCTTCGCTTTAGAGCAGAATGGAACGTTAATCAACACAAGACAGAGTCAAATGAAAACCTTAATTTTTTTTTAATCTTGTAATTTATTGAATTGGAAAAGAATACGCAACTATCATTTTTCTACATGCTATTCATGACGTCCAATACAGGTGCTCCAGTGCTTTTAAGGGCATAGATACCTCTTGATAAAGATTATTTAGACTGTGATTCTAGCCACTCGAGAACTGCCTGCTACCCCTCTTCGTCGTACTTCAATTTTCTTAAATTATTTGGAATAATAGCGGGATAAATAGGAGGTGGTGTTGAAATTTGAAGTGTTGTTTGTGTTACAACTGAAGCAGTAGATACTAATGGAATTATATTGGGAGTAGCATTTTCTATATCACTTGAATCAGAGTCAGTAACAGGGATAATATGACTAATATAACTTGGATCATCATCATCAGAATCTGTAAATTCTAAACTAAACTATCTTCACTATCAGAAGGTAAACTTTTCCAAAGTTCAGCAATTTCTTCATCATTCAAATATTTTTTCCTTCGTTTTGTAAATTTTTTTTCCATTCTAAAATAATATAAAAATTAAACCTAAGAAAAGGAAATACAATTTAAAAATTAATTTTGATTCTATAACATGCATTTGTAAAATTTACATTTGCAGTATTATGCAAAACATTTTGGGAATAAAAGTATCGAAACAAAAAGTATTATTTTTTTTAGAATTAGACCTTAATGCATGATGATGCATATTTGAATCAAAGACTTGAAAGCATTCCGTCGCCTATTTGAGCGTTCCAAACTTATTAATATCACTAGCGGGTTGGTCTAGCAAATATGGGGGGGGGGGGGCTATGGGGTGCAATCATTGAATGGGCGGTATAGGGTCGTGCGTTTTCATGTTGCAACAAAATACCTGTACTCAGAAATCCATGTCCTTTGTGCCAGATCGCAGGATGTAGTTGGTTCTTGAGGAGATCTGATTTCGTTGCACTGCGTTTCTACCCCCTGCGCATGTAGTGCCACAAAAGTCATTCCAAAAATGTGCCAAGCACAGCCTTTCCCACCGATGGCTGTGTGTAAATTTGTTTTTCGATTTTGGTGAGGGGCTATTACGCTAATCCTAGTCCAACCGTACACTTGTTGCAGTGACAAACATGCATTAATTTCGCATTCCTCGATGAATTTCCATGGATTTTATCCCTTTGCTACTGAAAAAAACCCTCATGAAGAAACAGAGCTTTTTGTTTCTCTTTGGGGCATGTTGCAAGTGAAACCGCCATTTGTTCACTACTTCCGGGGCATCGTGTAGCGTTCCCGCATCATACTGCCACCTGTCGGCCATTCTTCAAACCATGAGTATCAATGTTGCCAATTTACAGAACAATCGCTTCAGACATTTTTAAGGTTTTCATTTGGTTCACCCTCGTATATCTAAATATGTAACACCACCATTCAGAGGCATGTAGGCTAAATGTAAGAAGCATGTTATTGAGTAAGAATCCATAAAGAAGAAATGATTTACATATAACTTGTTCAGCCTAGTTCGGAATAGGAAATAAACTGATTTACTTAGAGCTCGTTGAATTACGCTGAAAGAAACGAAATAATATGTAGGGAAATTTTAAAAGCCTTGTCTATTATAACTCCTTTTTAAAATTTCCATTGTAAATTTGTAGGCGACGCTATTAAGTTGCAGCAAAAAGAGCTCAGAGGTAAATGTACTTAAAATGTTCCTAATAAAGATAAGTATGAATATGTTTTCATCATAATATAATCTTTTGATCTTTATTCACCAAGAGTATTTGTAAATAATAAAGGAACCGAATAAATAACCTTTTCAAAAATTTATTGACGTCCTTCTTCTACAACTAATGTCAAACCAACTTGCTATTTTTTTGCGGGGGGGGGGGGTATATTTGTGGCCGGTATTAACTTATCCAGACGTGAAGTAATGTCAATAAAATAATTATAGAAATACACCTGATAAAAATGGTATTAGTTTATTATAGTCAAACATTAAAACCACTACATTGGTTACACAATAAATAAATGTCTAGAAGCATTAAACAATAAAGGTGAACTAATCACCCAACGTTAAAAGGCAGCAACATAGGCAAGTCCTATTCCCTTCAGCTCTCTCTTCTCTGCGGGAAGCTCCTTTTTATGTGCTAGAAATGTACACGTGCCGTGGGCGTGTCTAGTTTTCAAATTTGCATATTTTATTAAAATTTGCAATTCTGCATAAGTATCGCCACATGTTATTAAGTATTGCAAATTTGAAACGAGATTTTAAATGTCTAACTCTGCAAGGAAAGAGTACGTTATTTGTTTATTGTGTTTACTTGCTTAACATAAAAACTTTTAATTTTGCTTTGTGTTGTGTATTCAGTGATTGGAGACTTCGTGCAACGGCCTTAAAGAAATCTTTTAAATCGCTTTTAACTATATATATTGGGCATTTTCAACTTTATCTGTTTAAAACCCCTGTTTTAAAATAATAACAATTTTTATGCATATAGCAACATTTTACCATAATTTTGTTTCATAAAAAGTTACATATAACCATCTTAAGAGTCAAACTGCCTATTCTGAAATCCTTTCAGACATGGAGGGCTTTTTAGACCATAACTGCGTCTCGTCTCTTTGAGTTCGAACATATAAACTTTCTTTACTTTATAACATTTATAAGATACCTAGAGCAGCAAAATGTAATACACATCAGCCTAAAATTTCCAATTATTTACAATACGTGGAAAATTGAAGGTCAATATCTCCTAATTGGGAAAGTAAGTTAGAAAACTTAGTGATCGACGTTACAAGGAAATCTAAAAATATTCCGATTTGTAAAGCAAAATTAAATTTACGCCTATGAATACACTATTTTTCTTTAAACCTTCAAATATGGCATTTATTTACTGTGCGTAACAAATACAAGACGCCCGAAGTATATTTTAGTCTAGCATTTGCATATAATTTTATTCATATCTTTTAGAAACGAGAGTTTTCTTAATGCATGCATAATTACGCGGAGAGGGATAGAACCACTTTATATCTGAATGAAATTTACTTCACAATCTAGTTGTCTAAATCTCCACTCCAAATTTTTTTTTTTTTTTCGAGATACACTCCGTTAAAATTGCTTTCCGTAAGGAGCTAGTAGTGGAAAAGAGAAGAGTTATGGGTTTTCTGATCTTCCATAAAGAAATTGTTATCAGAATGAAATCTGCGCATGTATTTGCGTGTCAGAAAATATTTTTTCGGAGATGGAAGAATATAACGTATATCTTTAAAATTTATTGACATCATATTTTTATGTCTGAAAGCAAGCGGAATTCTATTTGTTGAAGAGTTATACCAAGGGGGATATTGAAACGATCGGGTAATGAAAATTTTATAAAGTGACTTGAAAGCGAAGAAACGTTTTTATTTTCTAGAGTAGAGTGCGAATCATAGGGTTCAAAAATTGAACGAGTCTTATAGCATTGAATATAGCTATTTTTTCATTTGTTTTGACAAATGAAGAAGATATAAAATATTTCAATAAAAATATGACTAATTCCAGTGACGGAATAGTAGCATAGAAATTTGTGTTATACATTATTTTTAGGGTATGTACTGAGGGACACCTATTTTCCGAAATTAGCCTTAGTCGGGAATAACGAATTGGAGAAACAAATTGAATTAATTTTGATGAAATCCCATTTGGTTAAAGGTGTTCTGAAAACAAATTCATACACACAAAAAACATTTTTAATCCTCTAGGCACTTGAGACTGTTCTCTATCTTTCAGCTGGAATAATGTGTTTCTAACGAATTACTCTGAATTCGTCGTACAGTTATATGGCGCACTCTAATCTAACGAATTATATCTATACTCTAGTTTACTATTCAAAAGCATCGAATTGGTACCATTTGAGACACTTTTGAATTCCAAATTAAGGTTGGATAATCTGTCAATAGTATAAAAATGAGAGTTCTGCAACATGTGGATAAAGCGGATCCGAGAGTGGGCGAAGCATACAGAATGAAGTCAGGGCCCCCTGGTGGTGAATATTGATCAATCAGGAAGCAGCTGTCCCTCTGGCGTTGGGTAGTGTCGAATTAGGAGAGAGCAGCGCTGTTCGCGCCCTCTAGCGGGAAAATGATGAACTGCTGATGTGCGAAAATGCATCCATCATGTTGGATGGGAAGTTCATCTAAGGTTACGAGGCTATTTTACTTTGGCGCCATCTATTGAGAAAATGAGGTACTATTAACGGACTTTGAAAATTTGAATTCCGTAAAAGCTTAGGAGGTTTCGAACCCATAATATCTCATTAACTTAGTAAGATTTCGATAACTATAACCACTATACTGACGTCATATGTTACTAGATTGTATTATGTGGTTATAGAAGCGGGGAAATTACAAACATTTTTTTTGGAGCCACCTATTAGCATGTCGCAGCAAGCCATATCATTAAACCTACAAACTAGCAAGAAATAAGAGTTAAATTTTATATCGCACATACATGTAAATTTAAGGGAACCCTTTGAAAAAAATAAGAAAATGCATATACATATACGAATAAAATTTGAATTTTAAGGTTGTTTCCCACCACCACGCGGTGTATGCATTTTAGTTACAAATTTTCAGACATAAATGTTATAATTAAGAGACATATAATAATGAAAATAGATTTTTTTCGTTGTCCTGAACAAAACACTTTAAAATTTGCTTATTTCATTCCACCTTTAGTATAATGACTAGCTGAGTGGAAACCCGATGTGTTTCTTCTTCGATTTAAGGGGATGGTGGACCTTTCAAAACGATTTTTGAAATTTTTACCACAGAGATATGAAATTTTGTATATATATTCATTAAAGTATAACAATATTAAACACATTATAAAATTTTATAAATATTTTTAAAAAAATATTTTATAATTAAAAAGTTTAAATTAAATTACCCTTGTTTAAAATGCTCCTTGCGACTCAATTTTAAACTTTTCCCCTTAATTTTGCATTTATATTGCTTATAAATACTTTCTGAACAAAGTTATGTATTTTTTTGTACTTTCGTTGAATAGTTATGAAATGGTTTTATTTCTTAAAGATTAAAAACTTTTTAATCCCTAAACATATATTACAGTTTTTCAAAAACGAAATAATTATTTAAAATTCTCTTTTTCAAATTTCGGTTTTATGGCTTTTGAAATAATTCTTTCAAATTTCCGTTTTCAAATTTTGCTTATTAAACAAAAAGAAATTCATTCAATTAGAAAGAATTCTAAAGGTTTTAACTTCTCATTTCCTAAAACTAAAATTATTTCTGGTACTTTAAAATTATTTCTGGATTTCAATTATTAAATGACTCGTTCTCAGACTCGTTCTCAAATAATAATTTTTTTCCTTTTGGCAACATGGTCGAATGTAAATATTAAATCTCGTGGGGGAAAAAGTGCTTAAATAAATAGGAAGACAAAAAACATACAAAAAAAATTCTCGTTGCCACTCAGTAAAATACAAATTATATTACAAAAGAAATCGATAGCACCACGGAGGTAACAGATGTTATATCCAACCAACACACACACACACACACACACACACATATATATATATATATTGATTGTTACGAAATTTACTAGACTATGGAATCTAGCCAAATATGGGAGTTATCGCAAGATTGGCGATAGATTTGGTGACTTATTTTGATCGCCAAATTTGGCGATATTTCGCAACATTTGGCGATATGGAGCCAAAGGGTCGCCAACTTGCCGTCTAGACATTTCTGGAATCTTCTGGAAATATCTAACTGACTGGCCGATAGGGTCGCTTGGGAAGTCTATACATATACCTGACATTGGCATTGGAACTCAGTTCAATTTCTGCTGAGAATTGAATGTGTTGAAAGTGCGTTAGGCGTGTATTGTATTGAAGATTCTCGTATCCTGACTTGTGTTTTTAGAGTTTTCTGCTGTGTAGACGACAGCTGTTACGTGTTTTCTCTTTGAATTTGTGTATACGCTTGAAGAATTTACAGAATAATAAATTTTATTTTGTGTGCAGTTTCTGAAGAGATTTTATTCAGTCCTAACCAAACCCCCAGGTCAACAGAACAATATATATATATATATATATATATATATATATATCACGCTCCTACTCGTTTCGTTGATTTAGTCCATCATAGTGGTGGTGCAGTCTTCAATCGCGGGAAGAGTGATGGAGGCAAAACTTAAAAACAGTTCTTTATTAAATTTAACCACCGGCTCAAAATCCAGTTCAAGATGGTATTTAGCCATATTGTCTACTTTCCTCCTCCCAACACAAGTCTTTTTCTTACGAAGCCAATTCCCGATCTGTCATTCACTTTCAAAAACCCCGTAGCACGAACACCCTTGATTCATATATTAGTTCTATAGTGGCTTGATTAATGCTGCCATCTGTTGCCTTCCTTATTAACTTCCGTTTTAGTAATTATTTATTTATTTATTTTCAATTAATTCTTCAGTTTTAATTAATTTAATTATCAGGACATGATATATTTATATATATATATATATATATTAATTTATTTAATTAACAGTATTTGTCGGACAAATCACATCATCCAATATCTGATAGAAACCTGATAGATCTATTGATAGAAACATATTATATTGTGTAATAATACATACTTGAAAATACATTTTGACAGTTATGGTATGATGCGAACTGATGTACAAATATTGCTATTTATTAAAATAAGCTATAAATATGGATTTTTCCGCTATGAAGCTGTAAATCCTTATGGCATTTAAATATCATTGATTCTCTCTCCTTTAATTATAACAATAATTTTAAAAAAACACGAGTTCTGTGACCTTCCGGACAACCCTGAAATCGCCCTAAGGCTCTATGAGGAGTTTGGTGGCCATGACGAACTCCATATTCCTCAATTCCTCTCTGCCGTACATTCCGCCATTCTTCTCGCCTTATCCAGCAACTTTTGGAAGAGGACAGAACCCCAGATAGCAGACTGATCGCCCACTGCGCTCGGCCACCGTCCCAATAAGCATAGCTCTCTTAGGCCTTTATATATGTTTCTCTGCTTTACGCGATGCGCAGTGTCCCAAAGTTGATCCACAATGCGCATAACCTTCCCACAAGGCTGTGCGATGACAGAACATTGGGTGCTTTTCCGTTAGCTGGGCGCATTTGGCGTTTGTCCTAACAAGAACCGCCATTGGCGAGAATGAAAAGTTGCCAGCCCAATAACCTTAGGAATATGATTTAATGGATAATAGGCTACATTTTGAAGACGTATTGTACCACACGAAACCATGGACGACGAGCGCGGATCAGAGGGTTTAAATCTGAGAGAATATGAAGTTCAGAGACCCAGCTAAATAACCCCAAAATTCACATAAATAAAAATTGGGAACTAATTAACCACAAACTATATTTGCTTTCTTCACAATCGTACAAAAGATTGAGCAATAGTGATGAAGTACCATATGGCGATATAATGCTGGCGAACAGCACGCTACCATTTGCAATCGTACCTAGCTGAAGTTCTGTGGCGATAGTCCTTTTGATGACATCTTGAAAGATATTAAAGATTTTTGGTCTCCTAACTAAATATTTACTAAATTAATAAAATATTCGTGGTTACTTATATATTTTGTTTATTCATTCACACGTATTACGGGAGTTACATTTAATTAAAAAAACAACAGACAATGCGACTTGTGAACCAAATTTGGCGATATATCACTTGCGACTAACGGAAAAGTACCGAACAGGGTTCCTTTTACAAGCGTATCAGTTCCATAATATGCGAGAAAATGCGGGGTTACTGCGCTTGCACAGTGACTGAGAAACCGTTCCTCAAGTAGGTAAGCTTAAAGTGTCATCGTTTAGGTACAAAATGAATATCTTATTAAACAAACGAGTAATTATTAGAAAACTGAGTCAAAATAAATTACTATAAATAGCATGTTAAGCTGCAATTTCAAAATGCAGATATAAAAATTAAAACATGATTAAGTCTTGATAACTTAATTCTTTAAATTAAATGTGTTTTGAACCAGGGGGACAGCTGTTTCCTGATTGGTCAAAATCCACCACCGGGGGGCGCTGACGCCATTCAGTATGCTCTGCCCACACCTGGATTCCCTTGATCCGCATGTTGCTAAACTCTCATTTTCATACTAGTTCTGTCTAAAAAAACCTTTCAAGAATGTGACGGAAAAATGCATCTCAAACGCTTAGAGGGTCAACGACTTCAAATACACTATAAAGCTTTTAGGATGAAATGAGCCAATCCTCGTGTTTCTACGATGAATTCATTGGCAGAAACATTTTTATGTTGCACTGCCTATGCGTACATTAAAATCTATTTATATCGGAATGGAAACTTTTTTGACTTCTTTTATTGAATAAATCTAAAACTTCTTGTAAAGTATCTCTGCGAAATCTCGTATAGCAATCATTCCTTCTTTCTTTAAGATTTTTGGTTTCGAGAAAGATTTTTGAGAATATTTTTCTTTTAAAGCAAATATGCCCTTCTCACATAGACATATTCTCCGTAGAGAAATTTGTAAATCGTAAACGCACGCAGCTTCTTAAAATTCGCAATAAAAATTCAAACTGGCAGCTAGTTTCGATCTACTGTTTATAGCCCTATATCAGACAAGAAAGCAATAAATGTGATCGTCTATGGGCAGTTCATAAATGCACTGTTAGCGTTATTTATTTAGAGATTCATGATGCATTATTTGAGAAATCAGCTGGGATATTGATTTAGCATCGATGATTTGTCCTTGGAGACAGTCACACCTAATGCTCCCTGACCTGGTGAAGAACTATAATTATTTGATTGAAACTAGTTTCTAGTTTGAATTTTCTTTACAAAGTAATGTGTCTTGGTTCAGCCTTCTCCGGAGGTTTCTTCTGATAGCAAATTATGTAATTGAAACACCGTTATCCGGGCAAAAGTAGACGGGAGATTCTCCATTATCAGAAGCAAGCCAGTTCTTCTCGGCGACTAAGCTGAACACAAATCTAACAAGGTACCTAGCTTACGACAGTACTTCTATTTGGACGTGACAAACCTTGTCGTTAATCGTAAATTTCTCGTCTTATGCACTAATCTATTTACTCGACGTGACTCTGAGCTTTACTGTAAAACTGAATTTTGTTTCAACCGCTGGTTTCTTTGGCACCGCCGAGTTCCTGTAGGCAGCTTCGTTAATAAAACTCGACAGCCCAACTAGATAGGGAAAGCTAGATTGAACTCTTACTTACGTGTGTAAGGAAAACTCTCGCTTCCTTTTTTCGTTTCATCGCTTATCATTTGCTTACGTCATATCTTTTAGCGTGAATATCGTTTACAGTTTTTTCCACTTTCGGAGAGGACAAAGGACAAGGCTCATCGTAGATCTGTCAAAACGAGAATTTGGCAGTTTGAATGAGAACTTAATCAAAAACTGGTAAAACTGGAAAAACTGGCAATCCAACTGTAAATAATGGGTAATACCATGCAAAATTCTATCTCAAAAACTTTGTGTATGTGGGTGTGTTAGTTAGAATGGTGACGCTCGGTGCCGTAGTGTTTAAACGCGCCAAGCTGCCACACCACAGGTCCAGGTTTCGATCCTGTGACTGGGCAAGGTCGACTCAGCCTTTCATCCCTTGAGTGGGTCGATAAAATTAGACCCAAGCATGCTTGGGAACTAAACTCTGGGGGGGGGGGGGGCACACGTCAGGTTGACCACCTGACTGAGACATATGATCTATGGTACCCCAAGACCACGGTCAAGAAAGCGGAGATGGGCACTGCCGGCCTTGGTCCACACCGGACTGTTGCGCCATGAGTTTTGTTTAGTTTAGTGTTAGAATGTTGTATTTTAGTTGGCATTCCAGATCTTCTAATACAACTTTAAGGTTTAATTTTTCTATCGGCATTATCTTAGCCACAGATCTCCATATGCATACTTTTTTAAAAATTTTGTTTTTTTTAAATAGTAGTTGATTAATTCTTAAGACATGAAAATACTGGCGTCCGTCGATGCAAATCTAAAATTCTTTATTAAAAAAAGTAATTGACAAAAAAAGATTGTCAAAAACACGTGCACTAATTTAAATGATATTTTTGAATGATAACTATAAGACCAACAACTGATTGTTTCGTAATTAAAATATAGCAAATGATAGTTCCATATTTTAAAAAATAATGGTGTCTCTTACACAAGTAAAGAGAAATATTCAAATTCCGTTAAAATTGAGATATGAGTTATAGGTGTTTGTGATCTTATATCGTAGTATATTCATTACTAAGTTTAAATGGAAGATGGAGTGCTTATTTTAAATTTCCTTTACGCTTTCCATTATTTGTACATGCTATCTATATATATAAAACGCGTAGATATGCGGCACAAAAATCGACGATATTTCTACATTCCGAATGGCAACGGCTGCAACTACCAGATGTAAACATTAGCGGCCAACCGCGAGTGTGCGATAGCACGTAATTTGGTACGTATTTTACTCGTGAATAATTTTAATTTATTCACGAGATAATTTTAATTTATTCCTTTCATCGGTTTTTCTAAATGTATGTAAGAGGACAAACTTTTGACAATATATGTTTAGACCTATCAAATCCAGTGTTTAGTCATGGACAGGTAGGTGTATGTAAGTTTATCTAGAGTCCGTTCTTTTGATTCTGTCACTGTAGTATCTCCTACTTTTCAAATACTCAAATGTGTATATCAAGAAGTTTAAGGAATATCATAGTAAAGTATTAATAACAGCATTATAATACCTTAATAGTAAGTAAGAGTCAAGTTTCTACACTTTTTGCAATACTTTCTGAATTTTTACTCCATTTTATAAGTGAAGAAATTTTTCTAACAATTTTTTATTTGGCATGATTAAGTGTAGATATCTGAATTGTGAACAATAGTACATACAGAGGGTGATGTAATCCACACTATATTTTATTACTTGCTGAATTTTTATTCCTTTTTTTAAGTGAAAAAAATTTTCTCCAATAATTTCTTATTTGATGTAATGATAAAGTGTAGATATCTCAATTTTGAAAAATAGTACATACAGAGAGGGATATAATTTTTAAAATCATTGGTGTTGGGTTTCTCAATCTTATCTTTAACTCTGCTCTGAAGTAATGGAAATTCTTATTTTTTAATCACGATGTTTTAGAATCAGCCTTATAGAGAAATTTGTAATGATTTTAAAATTTTTGGCTGAGATCCCACTACCCCTTAAGAACGTATATTTATAATAACAGGTAATGGTAACTTTACTTATATATGTTTCTTTCATTTGAGTTGTTTTACAAAAGAAAATATGAAACTAAAAGCGACCATGCTGGTGGCGCAGCGGCAAGTTAGTTGCATTCAAAATTGCATTTTCACATACCTGAAGCAGAATTAAAGAATTACAAGATAAAAAGAACTTATTAAATACCATGTTTTTAAATTTTCTGTTGAATCATATAAACTTGACAATTCTCTCTTAATTGCACAAACCTTCACTTAATTATTATTTTTCACTTTCTTTTATTTAATTTTAATCACTTTTTAGTCGTTTCTACTATCCACAGACTTTATAAACTTTAATTTTTATAATTTTCTTAATTTTTCGCACAATATGTTTGTAAACAAACTAAATTTACATGTATTCTGTTTTCAAAATCGTCAAACACCGTTTCGCAAAAGTGCAAGCATTGAATTCGATCGAAGCACCACCTTGCGGACTTTTTCGGCTAAAAGTATTAAAATAATGCATTGTCATCGCGTTCTGAGCTATTCTAAAAGGTTCAAATGTCTAGCCAGTCCGGAAGTTACATTAAAAATCGATTGCAAGATTTGTATTGGACAAACACACACGCACGCACGCACAAACAAACAAACAAATTAGAAAGCGAGTTAATAAAAACATGGTATAAATGCGCATTTGTTTGTATGGGGTTAGGCTAATGCTTTCAAGAAAATTTCTCCGAGCTTTATACCGAGATTGAAGATCTGAGAAAAACAGCTGATCCACCTCTTTAAGGTCTTGAAACATTTTATAAGACGGTAAAAACAAGCGAACTATCTCAGAATGTTTAATGACGACCAGAGGGAAGGAAACGGCTCTCTCCTCCGGTAGCACAGGAAAGTGCCAGAAAAATATGGCGAATGAAGAATTTACCCAGAATTTCCCCCCTGCAATCCACCTAGACGACTTCCTTACATCGTTATTGAATCAAGATACGAACGAACGGGGAAAATTGATGTATGTGGGGGTAAGGAGGAGTTCATATATGTCTCGGAAAAACTGCCCAGAAACTCCCGTAAGAAATAAAACCCGGCCAGTTTCCGAGAGAAGAGGACATTTTAAACCGGATCTGAGCTTCGGGCAAGAGAGTTCCTGATTTGGAAATTCAGATATTTCTAAAATAAAGCCCGTTTCTCTGTCTATCGTTTTGGTTTATATAAATTTTCGAATACTATTCAAAACTAAAGGAAAATCTTTCATCACCTTATCACTAAAGTAATAAAGTGATAAATTGTTTTATCACTTTGTTACTTTAGTGATAAAACAATTTTAGTTTTTTCGCCTGTAATTTAAATTTAAAAGCAACCAACGACTCATCCATGTTTTAATTTAAAAAATAATGGTGTAAGCAATAGAGTAACCAAAAGAGTTCCTGATTTGGAAATTCGGATATTTCTAAAATAAAGCCCGTTTCTCTGTCTATCGTTTTGGTTTATATAAATTTTCGAATACTATTCAAAACTAAAGGAAAATCTTTCATCACCTTATCACTAAAGTAATAAAGTGATAAATTGTTTTATCACTTTGTTACTTTAGTGATAAAACAATTTTAGTTTTTTCGCCTGTAATTTAAATTTAAAAGCAACCAACGACTCATTCATGTTTTAATTTAAAAAATAATGGTGTAAGCAATAGAGTAACCAAAAGAGTTCCTGATTTGGAAATTCGGATATTTCTAAAATAAAGCCCGTTTCTCTGTCTATCGTTTTGGTTTATATAAATTTTCGAATACTATTCAAAACTAAAGGAAAATCTTTCATCACCTTATCACTAAAGTAATAAAGTGATAAATTGTTTTATCACTTTGTTGCTTTAGTGATAAAGCAATTTTAGTTTTTTCGCCTGTAATTTAAATTTAAAAGCAACCAACGACTCATCCATGTTTTCATTAAAAAAATAATGGTGTAAGCAATAGAGTAAGCAAAAGGGTTCCTGATTTGGAAATTCGGATATTTCTAAAATAAAGCCCGTTTCCTTGTCTATCGTTTTGGTTTATATAAGTTTTCGAATACTTGACAAAACTAAAGGAAAATCTCCATAGTGATAAAACAATTTTAGTTTGTTCGATTGTAATTTAAATTTAAAAGCAGCTAACGATTCATCCATATTTTAATTTAATATAAAAAGTAACGGGGTATCTTAAAAGAGAAAAAAGAGATATAATCAAATTTAGTTAAAATTGGGGCTCGTGTTACGAGTTATATCTGTTTGTAATATTATATCATAGTGTATTCATTGTTAAGTTTTAATGAAATATTGCTGAGTTTAAATGGAAGATTTCCTATTTTAATTTTCATTAGTACCCTGTTGGTTGTTTATGCATAGGTATAATCTTTTTTATAATCTACTTTTAAGCAGTCTTTAGCTAACTTTTCGTCATAAAAATTTAAGCAATATACTATCATAAAAACTTCTATTAAGTCCTCTTATGATGGAAGAGGAATTTTTCATGTCAAAATTATTTAATTTTCAGGGAAATGGTAATAATACATGGATGCCGAGTTGACTACTAAAATTGGGGCAAATCCAATGCTGACTAATCCAACGAAATTGTTGTCCTCAAAAACAGTCGTCGAAGAATAGAAAAGTTATTTCTTAAAATTGTTAAGAAATGTCTATTTTCTAGTTACAAATAACACGAAGGCAGTATTTCAATAATTTCAATAAAACCTTCCTTTACATATGGGCAGTGCTTAAACAGAGTTCTTCATGAAGTATGAAGTATCCATTGTTATGCCTTTATAACCTTATCATAAATTGCCCTCAAAATGTTGAAATGTAATTGTTTTGAAAGATTGGCGCTCAATGCTTCACTGATCGCTGTGAGAATATTTAGTTAAATAATGCAGAAACCGAAATTTTGACAAATGATCAAATCAAAATATGAAACAGTCAAACATATTTTTCATTGTGTCTTTATAATATACGTCAACAATACTGTCCCCGTAACTTAGAAAGCCCTATCTCCAAAGAACAAAATTTATGCAAGGAAAATAAAGTAACAAAAAAAAGGAATAAAGAAATATTTATATAAACGAAATAAGGAAAACAAATTTCTTCACCTGTATCAAAGTTTTGATACTTTAAAAGGCTTTTGATGTGTAAAAGTTGTTGTTTTAATGTACACAACTTTGTGTTAGTGTTAATATAATTGATTTTTAATTTTTCTAGAAAAACTGGATTTAAGGCTTTTTATCTCTAAGTTTGCTGGTGTAATACACGGTCTCGAAAAGCCGATACGGCCTCGAAATTTTCAATATAACTCATGACTGAATTGGATTTAGGGCGTTCTAATGACATAAAAAGGTGCATTAGTTTAGACCTATTAGAGAACGCTATAAAAATGCGTTTAGAAAAAAGGCCATTTAACTTATAAAAAAATATATATATATATGTGTGTGTGGCTAATGTCCCTGAGGGATGACAACATTACACCCCAGACCGGTGTACATATGGATATAAGACATAGAAACAGACAAAGGACACAATCGCAGAAGAATTTTATTGACAGACGATGACACCGGCGATGGACGATGGGTTGCAGCTCCCCTTTCTAGACGGGGTTCCAATTGCAGGCGGAAGACTGACCGGTTCCCCAGAATACAGCCAAGTCTTATGCGGGAATCGAACCCACACCCCCGGCGTGGCAGGCTGATGCCTTTATCCACTTAGCTACTGGGCGACTATATATATGTATGTATATATATGTATGTATATATATATATGTATATAAATATAAATATATATATATATACATATATATATATGTATGTATATATATGTATATATATATATATATGTATATATATGTATATTTATATATATGTTTATATATGTATATGCATGTATCTATCTATGTATCTATCTATGTATCTTTCTATCTATCTATCTATCTATCTATCTATATATATATATATATATATATATATATATATATATATATATATATATATATATATATATATACTAGTAGGTAACCCGTCATTTTGACGTCATAATGGAAAAAGTATATGAAAGTTAAAAAATATCCCGAATTATCTAAAATATTGCATTTAATCGACACCTTGTAAAAGCAAACCCTTTCATTATTTTTTATTTATTTAGTTTTTCATGCGATTGGAGTAGTAGACTGCCATCCAACCCGTCATTTTGACGTCATAATACTAAAAATGACGTCATAATGGAAAAAGTATATGAAAGTTAAAAACTTTTTTTACAGTTCACTTCGCGATTCATTCGCATTCAAGTTTATTTACTTTCTGAATTCATCGCAAAAGTAAACAGATTTTTAAAAACTGTTAAATATACAGCTAAAAAGATCCAATTTTTTTTTAGTTCTGAATGTTTTATAGAAAAATAGGCTGAACAAATGTGATTTGATGGAGAAGATATTTGTTTTTAGGTAAGAAAAAATTCTGATCCATATCTGAAATTGAAATTAAGCCTATTTGGCGGTTTGTTTACTGAGGGCTTCAATTGAAAGATGAGTACAGCCCGGAAGTGTCATACAGAGACAACGGCTATTATATATATATATATATATATATATATATATAGTTAGGCCAGAGTTAGACCATTTAACTTATCAAGGCAGAATATCGGTACACCTAAAATGTGTTTCTAAAAGATTCTTAATTCTTTAAAATAAATAGATTAGGGAGCTAAACATACCAGTAAATGAATGCTAACCACTAGATAGCTCAAAATTACCGTAAAATTTACTCAGAAATGTTTCTAACGTAGCTGCCACTTTGTCGATTACGTGCCAACGTAACTCCTAACGTGACTCTCCGTGAGCCAACGTAACTCCCTAACCTAAGCCTTTGTCTTCGGGAATCGAACCAACAACAAGTTATGAAGGCATTCAAAGAGCGCCTGTGGGTCAAACCACTGCGCAACCCGGCTAGCTTTACTTAGGATAAAAAGAACTTTTTATATGTCATGTTTTTAAATTTTCTGTTGAACCATATAAACTTGACAATGCTATGCATTAATAAATAATTTTTAAACATTTTTTTATGAATAATACATCAACTTGAAAGAAAATGAAGTTAATGGGAAGTTAACTTGCGTTTAACTTTTCGTTCTTGTCCCGAAAAACGAAAGATGGCCGGTAGATGGATGCACCAGTCTACAAAACAAAATTAACTGAAAAGGAATTGAAATCTGCTTAAAGATGGCTAAAAGTATTAAAAGAATGCATTGTCATCGTGTTCTGGGCTATTCTAAAAGTTTCAAATGTCTAGCTAGTCGGGAAGTTAGTTGAAAATCGATTGCAAGATTTGTAAGGGACAAATACACACACAAACAAACAAGAAAGCAAGTTAATAAAAACATGGTAATAATGACAGATACATCACAATTATGTTACGTACCATCCTTTGTATTGACAAGTACGAATATAAGCGGAGATGATGCACTAGTTGAAGGAAGTTACAGTAAACAAAGCGTGGTTCTCGCAAAGCATAAAAAATTATAAGAGAAAAATACCTATAAAAGTTTCCCTTATACAAGGCGTGAAATTGGTATAAAAAAAGTATGCACTTATCCGCGAAAGAAATCTACGAGCGCTAATACAATTTACATAATACAGCTCAACATAATATAGAGGTTTATACATGGTAATATAGTATGCATATGTGTTAAGTTATTATGCATGTTTGTGATTCTGTTAGTATTTTTCCGCCCTTTTTTTCGCTTTAACCTACATCGAAACTCATTCCGCGAAGAAAGTGTGGAGAGAAAAAAAAAATAAACGAGGTGTCTTGGAATGCTTAATGAAAACTAGAGGAATGAAGATGTCCCTGGCACCAAGAAAATGAGTGGAAAAAATGTGGGGCAAATTTCCTTCCCCGAACTGCTTCCACCCCAGTTCTTCCGACGAATTCATTTATACGGTTATTGAGTCAGAGTACCAGAGAAACGAGCCAGTGGGGCAATGCTTTGGAAAAAAAGTCTATAGGTTAGAATACTCTACGAAAACTGAGCATGAAATTGAACTTTATTTTGAAAATAAACGTTCCATTTGATTGTAGAATATGGGAGTTTATATCAGCTCGAACATTTAATGCATTGAATTAATCAGTTTTCTGAACCGTTTCCTTTCCATATCTACTATACGACTTTATTTCAGAGTTATCATATCAGAATAACAGAAAAAAATAATCAAGGGGGCAATGATATGAGTAAAAGTATGTAGAGTAAATTATGAAAAATTGAGAGTGGAATTTATCTTTTATTATAAATAAATGTTTCGTTTGGTTTTAGAATGTGTGGTTTGTCCCATCATGTACGTTTAAGGAAATGAATTGGTCGGATTTCTGATCCGTTTCCTTTACATATCAACTATACGACTTTATTTCAGAGTTATCGTATCAGAATAAGAGAAAAAAAGAATCAAGGGGGCATTGATATGAGTACAGGTATGTAGGTTAGAGTAGATTATGAAAATTGAGAGTGGAATTTATCTTTTATTATAAATAAATGTTTCGTTTGGTTTTAGAATGTGTGGTTTGCCCCATCATGTACGTTTAAGGAAATGAATTGGTCGGATTTCTGAACCGTTTCCTTTACATATCTACTATACAACTTTATTTCAGAGTTATCGTATCAGAATAAGAGGAAAAAGAATCAAGGGGGCAATAATATGAGTAGAAGTATGTAGGCTAGAGTAGATTATGAAAATTGAGAGTTGAATTTATCTTTTATTATAAATAAATGTTTCGTTTGGTTTTAAATATTAAAAAAATAAATTGATTTCTATTGTTGTTTGGAGTTTATTAAAGATTGGCTAAAAGCAATAAATGAAAAACCTGAGTACGCCATGAAAATTAGGATGGCTGGTTGAGAGCGCTACGGTCATATTTTGCTACGCGAGGGATAATTACACCGGGACCTACTGCTAAAGCCGATTCAGAAGGGTTACAAACGACCATGCCAATGGTGGGACTTGAACCCACAGACTCTGGTACCGTTTCCAGTGCCCTAGCCATTCGGCCATTGCCCGGCTGAAAGTTAGGATGCCATAAAGTAGTACAAACTTAGGAAGTTCCGAAATTAATATATATATATATATATATTATATATATATATATATATTATATATATATATATATATATATATATATATATATATATATGTATACAGTTGTCTCTCTGTTTAACGACGCTCTACTTAACGACGATCTCTATTTAAAGACGATATTTCCCAGTCCCGGCCCCTCCGACATTATGGGAAATGTCATATTTTCACAAATTCTGTTTAAGGGCGATCTCTACTTAAGGACGATTTTTCACGGTCCCTTGAAAGTCTTGAAACAGAGAGCCAACTATATATATATATATATATATATATATATATATATATAAAATATATAATATATAATATATTAATATATATTACCAATGCAGAGGCACTTGTCGTGAAGACATTCGTCTACAATACACCGCAGTTTTGCTGGCTATTTTATTATAGGGGCACCATATAGGCGGACAAGCATTACCCCTTATGAAAGGACGACACAAACGGAGGCATTTTAGTGGCGCGACGCCCGGATTCGATCCGAGCACCCTCAGCACCAAAAACCAGCGCGCTGTACCACAAGGCCGTCACAGGCCGTACTACGGTATATTAAACATTGCTACGGTATATTAAACATTGCTACGATATATTAAACATTACTACTATATATTAAACATGATTAGAATTTTGATGTTCTTAAACATATTTTTTCGAAAGTTAATTTTTTTTTTTTTTTATGGAAAGAAAACTCAAATGTATGATTTATAAATATAACTAATCTGGTATTATTTTTTGTAGTCTGTGATGTTTTCTTTTCATCCAATAAATATCAGAGATAATCAATATTGCGGCAGAAAAGAAAGTCGCTCATCTCATGCGTTGCCACGGTTGTCAAACATATTTTGATATACTCTGTCTTTCACTGTTATATAATGTACATTTCTGTAACATTTGCCTTTCTATTTCAAGCGCTAGATTTGCTTTATTGTTTTAAACAGAACATGTTTTGACGTTCACGTTTTAATGTGTATACCGTGTAAAATGCTTTTTTTAAAATTTTATCGGAGTGAAGAGTTCAAAATCAATGAACTGTTTGGGTAAATAAATCCATTAATGGATTTTGTCCCTTTAGTCGATACTTATGCAGTCATTGTTGCGGAAACGACTTACCTTCTGCTAGACGTAAACGAAGCCTGTAGTTTTTAAATTTCCCCCAAACAAATAAAACGCGACTTAAAATGTCCTAAAAAAACTCCGCTATCATGTAGCAAAACATAGTTAATTTTCCTATGGTTTTGTTTGATTGTAATAAATACGAGGAAAAGTTCCATTGACTATTTCAGAGCGTTGTTTTACTTGTATTTTGTGCCTGGTAAACAACGTTTAAGTTCCATTTCGTGACCACTCGGGAATTTTCGAATTACACACGCATTACTATAAATAGATGGTAGTGAAAAATAACAGGTAAACATCTCAAACAAGAACATTTGATTTCGCTTTTTGTTATTTTGAATTTGAATACTTGATTTATAAACCATGCGAGTATTGAACGAGGCGAATGAAAGTAACAGATGGTTATAGGTGGTAACAGGTGGCTAAGTAAAATGTATTTAATAGGCTGGAAAATATGGTATCTATATATATCTGTACCTTGGAACAAAAAGTCCATTTTAATCAAATGTCAGAGAACATCAGTTTCAATTTACAAATCTTACTAACGGTTTGTCTATCAATATTTTTCATTTTTCAATTTTACTCATAGTTTTTGCTTATATTCTATTATTATATTTATTTCGATTTCTTTTTCAATTGTCATTCATTTTCAAAGTTTTGGACACTGGCTCTTTTTGTTCCAAGGTACACACACGCAAACACACGCACGCACACACATACACACACACACACACACACACACACACACACACACATATATATATATATATATGTGTGTGTATTCGCGCAAGTATGTGTTATATAAGTTTATAGGTATATGTATATAATAAAGTGTATGTGTATTCTTGTATATAAATATACAACATCAACATATATAAAATTTCACTTTTAAAAATATTACATAATTTCATATAGAACATTAAAAAATATTCATTCTGAAAAAATTTAAATCATTATTGAAAAAAATATTTTCAGAAAAGAAATTTGAGAGTCGTGGGGCAACGTCCTCGAGCAGCTAATTGCGTGTCTGCATTGCCTGGAAAACAGATTTGCATATAACTTTTTCGTTCTAAATAACTACCGCTGATTAAAAAAAAAGTAGTTCTTGTAGATTAAATACGTGGGTAGATTATTAGGGGGTGACATAGCTACAGATGTACGAGGTTGAAATACGATGTTGGAGCAATCTGCTATTTTATACTTTTAGTATCTGTGTGATGAAAGTGGCGTAGAAAGAGAATACTTGGGAGGTAGATCGTGCCACCCTTCTTAAACTTAAGGAAGGTTGTATCGTAACTTTCACAGAATTTCACTATAATTTCAGAATTTCAAGAGAAATAGTAAGATTAATACAAATTAAAGCGTTAAATTGACAAATTGGGGGGGGGGATGTAGGCAGATTAAGGGTTTTTATAATGGAAAAGATATTGAAAAAGAAGTTTAAAAAGTTATTGTTATAATATTTCTCTCACATATGTACATACATACATATATATATGTATGCGCAGACATATATATAATATATCCATTACATCCTTAAATTATAATCTAAAAGTGAAACTAGCTCATATTTACATGGCTGGAACTAGACTCAGCCTGAAAGAAATAAAATTAAATTTGGAAGCAGTCGGGTCGAATCGTTTATTAGAGCGACAGAAGTACATCCGTCCATTTCAGAAGACGGCTCAGAAGCTTATATCACCTTTCAACCTTACGCGTGAGGCAAAAAAAAAAAAATCACGTGGCTATTATTTTGTAGGGTCATCAAATATTGGGGCTCGCGATGCGAACCCACGCCTCTGAATACGGACATGTACACGTGTAGAAATGCCAAGGCGTTCGATTCGTGGGAAGTTCTGTTGCTATGGTTTTGTAGCGATAAAGTAATGTTACTGGGGATAGGATTTTGGAAAGGGAATTTAAATGCTAGAATGGAGGACATAATATTTAATTTATTACATATATATATATATATATATATATGAGTGTGTGTGTGTGTGTGTGTGTGTGTGTGTGTGTGTTTGTTTGTTTGTTTGTTTGTTTGTTTGTTTCCCCAAAAAGTTGGTCTCTTTCCGTAACTGAAATAAACGCATTCTCTATCTTAATTTGTCCGATAATTTACTAATTTTACTAACGCCTTCTAAAGTATTCGTAATTTTTATATTTACCATCAGCCGAGTTCTGAGTTAAAAATGACCATTGAGGAAATAGATGGTATACAACTATAGACTTGGAAGTGGTGCCATATAAGGCTTCGAAATTTGTCAAACTAATGATAATTTGTACCACAGGAAGGGTTTACTTTCAAGATTTTGGAGTAGGAAGTGATGGAGAAGTATGATTGCGTTTTTACTTACACACACACACACACACACATACACTGTCACAAAAATATATGCACCCAGAAGAATTCGAGCTACTATCACGAAACTTGGCAGGAATGTAGTCTGATAAGAGATATGCACATGATTAAAATTCCGATGCCAATGAGACAAGGGTAAGCGCGCTATGCGCATATGAGATGCACAGCTGGGAGAGTTTAAAAGTAGTCTACCGTCGCGGATAGTCTACCGTCGCGGAGGGTCAGGGCGTCCCAGGAACACAAATGCACGCGAGGATCGTGCAATCATAAGAGCGGCCACGACCGCACCAACAACGTCGCTAGAATCGGTTCAACGCTATTTACCACCTTCCAGACATCCGGTGGTATCAAGGGAAACCATTCGGAGACGACTGGCCGACGCAGGTATAAGGAGCCGACGTCCATTAAGACGCCTACCGCTGACACCACATCATAGACACTGTCGATTGGATTTTTGCCGACCTCGGGCAAGCTGGACTGTGAACAACTGGAGGCGTGTGATCTTCAGCGATGAATCCCGATTCAGTCTCAATGCTGATGACCAGCGCAAACGCGTGTAGAGGCGTCCAGGCTACCGTTGCTATCCGGCATTTTTTGTCGAGTCGCATACGGCGATTACAGAAGGCGTGAGAGTGTGGGGAGCGATTTGTTGGGACGCACGATCACCTCTAGTCGTCAGTCAACGCACTTTCATGGCACGCAGTTACGTGGACGAGATTTTAACGCCAGTTGTACTGCCTATGCTATGAAGTCGCCCAGGTGCCATTTATCAGCAAGACAACGCTCGTCCACATACTGCGCGACTCTCCCAACAATGTCTTCAAGGATATGACGTACTCCCATGGCCTGCCAGGTCACCAGACCTCTCGCCAATAGAGCACGTCTGGGACGTGCTTGGAAGGCAACTGCAGCCGTCCCGGAATACTGGTGAATTATCTGTCCAGTTGCAAAGATTATGGCATGATCTTCCGCAGGAGGTCATAGGTGACCTCATTGATTCAATGCTACGTCGTGTTTCGGATTGTATAGCTGTCAGAGGTGGATTTACTACTTACTGATTTCTAACCTTTTTCATGCCATATCGCTGTAATAAAATGATCTGTTCTTATGAATTTGTAGTCATTTGCTTATCTCCTCATACACTACATACATGTTAAGTTTCGTGATAGTAGCTCGTTTCCTTCTGGGTGCATATATTTTTTTGTGACAGAGTGTTTATATATATATATGCATCTTTTAAATCAAACCTATCAGTTTATTGGCAAAATTGCGTCCATGATGGATATTAGTTTCGTGAACTATGACATTTATCAGTTTAAAATATCCTCCATGCTATTGAGTCATATCCACTTGTTCAGAATACGCATTAGGTATTGAAAGTGTATAAAAATCGGTGATAATTTACTCAGAAATTTCTTTATTTATTAAGAGCTTTTAAAATATTTCTGAGTTCTAATTGGCATTAAATGTATGATCGAAATTAGGGGTGATTAAAATACGGTCCTAAAAATATTCTCGTTGAGTTAATTAGCTTAATTAATCTCAAGGTTCTTTTTTTGTACTCAGCATTCTAACGTTTGGCTTGAATAAAAATGTTTGTCTGTATTTTTTTAGTTTGGTGGGCGGAACAAAGAAGATTGGGGAAAAAATTTCAAATTTCGGCATTTACTGTAAGCATTAATTATTCATTAGTGCTAAAAAATAGTGAATATTTTTTTTAAAAATTACATTGTAATTAGCTGATATTTGCTGTTTTATAATTAATCTCTCTTCGAAATTCTAGATATTTCGAAAATTTGAATTTTGAAGATTATTTAGTTGAAAAACATATGGTGTATCTGCATTCACTCGTAAGAGAACTCAGTTAAAATTTTAAAACTCATTAATATTTTTAATACAAGCACCATCATAGTTATTAATAGGTTTTGTTTAGATGGGAGAAGTTGCTCTATAATTTTGCGTTACAGTATGAGATCTTTGCATAATTTAAATGATACATATATCTCTAATACTTACGTTATCTTCTGAGTCCATTAATATTTAATATAGGAAGAGTTGACGTGATGAGTTATTAGGGTAAGGCAAATTATGTGACGGTAATTTTATAATACGGCGGATCCATTTACACATCGTTGTTAGTTTGGAAAAAGCTTACATTGTGGATAATTTAAAAATTGTATGTTGGACAGACTAAAACTTTTTTATGCGTTATTCTTATAGTTCAAAATGAATGATGCAATGTTTTTCAGTTATTGTGTAATCGTCCAATGCGTACATGTTATTTAAATTTTTAAAAAAAATTTAAAGTAGTTTTGAGTCGTTTCATTTTTCACACCTGAGTTAAAGAGTCAAATAATAAAGGTTATCATGGATGTATCGAGATTTGCCTGAACTGTTATTCGAATACAGCATGAAATGTCCACGATTTGTTAACCGGGTATTTTCAGAGTATGCCAAGTTCAAAGATAGATCTAGCGTTTTCTTTCAGGGAACTATAGTATTTGGGATGAACAAAGATGATGACACCGTGCAAGAGTTTGAAGATGAGAATCTACACGCACCAGTAGAGCAAAATCCCAGTTTAACGATTGAAGATTTATCTGATCAAGTGCAGTCTACCCATTCAAAGATTCATAGAAATATATAAGCTATTGGAAAAGTTTCTGAACGGTGTCAGTGTGTCCAGACGAATTATCGGATATAAATTTGAAACAAGGAATAGAAATTTGCACTTTTTACTTCTCCAGATTAGAAAGAGAGCCATTACTCAATCAAATAGTCACCGATCATGAAAAATGGATGATTTGTAAAAATATAAAACGTAAATGATCATGGGTTGATAAAGACAAGATACCATCTGCAACGTCGAAGTGGGGCTTCATTCAAAGGAGATAATGCTAGTTATTTGGTGGGGTATGGAAGGAATTATCTATTACGAGCTGATACCTGAAAATTGAATTATCACGTTAAAGCTGTATTGCGAACAACCGACGCAGCCAGCGGAAGCTATGAAAAAAATACTTGCACATGTAACGGAAAGGCTGTGTGTTTTCATCATGATAGAGCGCGACCTCACACGACTCGAGGAACGCTGTAACAATTGAAACACTCTGAACAGGAAAATATGACATATTCTCCTGATCTAGTACTGCGATATTTCTACACTTTTTCGAAGCATCCCAAACCACTTCAACGGAAAATTTTTGAATTGCCACTATTAAATGTGAAGTTCAGAGAGAGCTTGATTCGTTTCTTGAATTCAGGGCTTTTATCGCAAGGGTATTAAAAATTTAAATTTAATTTGAGGAGAAGTTTTAAATAATAGTGGCAAACATGTATTAGATTGAAGATGAATGTTTTTTTTTTTCTTAGCGCTATTTTAAAACATTAAAAGCCGAATTACTTTGGGAGACCCAATATTACAAAAAGAATAATATATAATCCGTTACTTATGCATATATCTATACATAAACGTACTAATACGTAGTCATTATATCTAGGCATTATTTATAATCTTATTTCCAAAGAAAATTTTTCAATATGGTAGATAAGATGGAAAGGAAGTTTAAGAAAATTATTTTTAATAGATAACAGTCATATATTGTGAGGCACCAATTGCTAAAACTCTAACCATTGATGTAAAGTACCTAATGACAAATGAATTTTTACTGAGCATATTTCGTTCAAATGGCATTTCACTATAATCTTCTTTAGAAAGTAAATTTCGTTTTCGATTAATATATAAGATACAAAGGAAATAAAAAAAAAAAATTCAGGTAGTCTCGTCTAACAAAACGGGTTATTAACGTAGGATTACTTATCGTTGCTTACCTCTTTTGTGTATATATATATATATATATATATATATAATATATATATATATATATATATATATATATATATATATATATATATATATGTATGTATATATATATGTATGTGCTATGTATATGTATCTATATATATGTACGTATGTATATATATATATACATATATGTATGTCAAAATTTTGACGCATTTTGGTACTTTTCTGTTTAACTGTTTACTGCTTGTCCAAGCGATACACATTGGGTTTGGCGCGCTGCCAAAATTATAACTCGCAAGGTCCGAACGGACGGTTTTAGCGTCTGAAATTTTCCTCTCGGGGGAACGTTATGGAGGAACGTAATCATACATTAAAAATGTTTTCAACGTATAGCAGTCGTATATTGACAGACAACAATTACCAAAATTTTAAATTACTGATGTAAAGAACCTAATGACAAATAAATTTTTACTGAGCATAATTTTGTTTGTGATCCATATGGAAATTGCATTTCAACAATTCATTCATTTTAAACAATAACATATTGAAAAGTGCCCTAGAAGTGACTGAGATTGAAGGTGGAAGGTATAAAGCTAAAATAATTACAAGATAAAAATAACTTTTTCGATACCACGTTTTAAAATTTTCTGTTGAATCATATAAACTTGACAATTCTATGTATTAATAAATACTGTTTTAAAAATTTTTTGATGAATTATTCCATCAACTTAAAAGTAAATGAAGTTAATTGGAAGTTAACTTGCGATTAACTTTTCGCTCCCGTCCCGGCCGATAGATGGCTGCGCCAGTCTACAAAGCAAAATTAACTGAAAATTAATTCAAAGCTGCTTAAAGATATTAAAGGCTAAAAGTATTAAAATAATGCACTGTCATCGTGTTCTGAGCTATTCTAAAAGTTTCACATGTCTAGCTAGTCGGGAAGTTAGTTAAAAATCGATTGCAAGATTTGTACTGGACAAACACACACACAAACAAGAAAGCGAGTTAATAAAAACATGGTAATAATAAAGAATCTGTTTTAAAAGGTGTGTGAAACGTACATTTTCCGTATGAACACACAAACCGTATGAATACTGGACAAACACGCAAACACACAAACAAACAAACAAACAATAAAGCGAGTTGATAAAAACATGGTAATAATGCGTGCCTTGGTAAAACTCGTGCTAAAATGGAGGCAGAGTCGGTAACAAGAAAATAAGTATGGCAAAGGCGACGGTCTGGAAAACGTACTTTCCAGGAAGACTGAACAGGGAGGCTTACCGGACACGTGCTCGAGTCAAAAGCAATTTCGGAGGAGAGCTACGCTCAGCGAGTTTTAATGGCGTTGCATTTGACGCACGTGATCAACATGATGTAAAAATCCGTTAGCTGTGAAAGTAAAGAACTGTGACGTTATGCTGAGGCGTGAAGTAATATGGAAAGGTATAAATCCCGTAAATGGGGTGAGATATTGAATAAACGATGTGCAAAGAATAGCATCGAAAAACTTCGTAAATTCCGAGTAAAACATGTTTTGGTATATTTCGAGAGAGACTGGATATAATTTATCGTAATAGTACCAGATGAACTTACATTATTTTATTATACTGCGCCTACTGTTATTAATAACGAAACATGATTGGTGTTCCCGAACTGAGAGCTTTTACATCAAAGTACACTGCACATACGAAGGAATAAGAGGTTATTTATCGTCACAGAAATGAAAACAAAGAATGTTAAATCACTTACCCCTATAGTTGTCGCCGAGAGTATTGTCTTGACCGGAAGATATAACACAAGTTTAAGTTACACATAGGTATTATAATCTAATCATGGAGTTAGAGGCCAGGCACAGAAAATTTTGCCTCCAAATCACAGATAAGTTTTGAACACAGTCAAAACCACGCTCTTGAAATACCTAGAATAAAAAAAAATAAAAAAACTCCTTTAAACACGAACTCTTTTAATGAGTTATGTACATGAAAATAAATTGAAGTATTGAAAATTTTCAGATATAAGCCATATTTAAATAAATATATATATTCTTTTATATTGAGTGGATAGTGCTATTTCGTAAAGGGCGTATATACGGTCATTTTTGAATAAATTTTCTTTTTGGTTGTTGTTCTATACATATTCATACCTTGTCTCAGATAATTGGAAGCTCAATGGATGGATTCTCTTAACAAGTCATTGTAAATATATTGATTTTTTTTTTTTACTTATTCATTTGGAGATGGTTTGAAAAACTACTTACAAATCAGGAAAAATTCCATTCCGATGTAAATAGAGCTTAATGACAAATATACAAATCATAGATGTACAGATAAATAAAGCATAAGACTATTCAGCATAAATGTGTTGGATCTTTAGTCAACCTAGTTGAACCTCTAGTTGTTCTATTTTGTACTGAATGCTGTAAAGTATACATTAGACCAGGGGTGGACAAATAGCGGCCCGCTACAGATTTGTTTTTGTGGCTCGCCAAGATACCCAGAGAAATCCGGACAGCCAGAAAAATTGCCAGTATTTTATTTAATTTATATTTATTGATTTTTATGATGCAATTTATACCTTTTTTGAAATGCAAAGTTAATTAATAAATGCGATAATCTTAAAAAGTTCGGCCCTCCGCTAACCTCCGATTACACAAAGTGGTCCCCGGGCCAAAACAATTGCCCTTCCCTGCTTTAGACCAACAAAAGAAAGAGCGCCTTTTTTTATTAATTTTATGCCCAACTTTTTAACAATGATAACCCTTTATTAATTATAGTTAATTTTAACTATTAATAGAATTAGTTCCACCTATCCACGGGCTAGCATTTACCACTGAACTATTCTGGCCATGTGGGAAAGTTTCTCATTTTAAATACCTCTCTCCTCACGTCTGACTCTTCTTTCATCCTAAAGCTAACGACATGAAATGTTTGTCTGTTTACCAATGGTATCATTACCAATCTTTCCACCGTTACTATATCAATGCAGCGACTGATTGATGAACTAGGAGATCAAGCCCAGACCTAGCCCATTTGTTTATCTCCCTGAGAAAATCCTCTCACATGGGTTTCAGGAATTCGAATTTTTGAACGTTTTTCCCACACAAATGAAATTGCATCCATGAATACAAGGCACTTTTCCGTGAATATCCATACTTTTTGAGATATTACCCGGCTTTGGCATTCATTGGTGCTCCCCCAGCTTTATGATAGTTCGTCAGTACTAAGCAGCATACGTAACTTACAGGAAACTTGAAATTCGCAACTCAAGACAATGCCTCTTAAAATGCACAGTAAGAAACTAGAGGGGCATTTGTTTCGAACTAAAAAATGCAGCTCTTCATCCGGACGCAGAACATTAGGTGCTATTGTCTCTATGGAAAATTAACATTTGGGAATATTTACGGACAATTGACATTTAGGAATTTGTTCTGGCATTTAAGATTTGGAGATCACTACGGACAGTTCACATTTGGCAATTTTTACTGTCAATTTACATTTAATAATCCATACGGACAATTCACATTTGGGAGACTATACGGTCAATTTACAGGATGGAGACTCTACGGTCAATTTGCAGTTTGGAATCTTTATGGACAATTCACATTTGGGAGACTTTACGGTCAATTTAGCTTTTGAAATCG
Organism: Dolomedes plantarius; assembly: GCA_907164885.2. Classification (NCBI taxonomy): domain Eukaryota; kingdom Metazoa; phylum Arthropoda; class Arachnida; order Araneae; family Dolomedidae; genus Dolomedes; species Dolomedes plantarius. The sequence goes on along the minus strand of OU015493.1, from coordinate 23,401,098 downwards.
TTATGGACATTTCACATTTGGGCATCTCTACCGACAATACACATTTGGGTATAACTACGGACACTGCACATTTTGGAATATCTACGGACAATACAAATCTGCGAAACTTTACGGATATTTCACATTTGGGACAATTTACGGACAACGCACATTTGGAAAAATTTATGGACAATACACATTTGTATATATCTACGGACAATTCCCATTTGCGAATCCCTATAGACAATCCACATTTGGGAGTCTTTATGGAAAATTAAGAAATGTGAGTTGTCCTTAGAGACAATTACATCTTATGCTCTTCGGCCTATTTAGATCGAAACTAGTTGCCACTCTCTTTCTTGTAGCATATTTTAAAAGGCTCCATGTTCATCTGAAACAACTTATAATTTTAAAAGAATTGATACTGCATAAAATTAAGTATGCTTTACATTGTAATATCACTAAGAAACTTTTTTAATTCCCGTTTTATATTCTACAAAAATATTAACCTGTAACGCCAACTGAGCATTTAAAAACATTAGAAATATAAAGAAAATAACCTTGTGTTCCTCTAAGAATAAAGACTACAATGGCTTACTTCAAAGCAAAAGTGGTTGCTAAACAATAAGAAATGTGTCCAAGATGAGAGAAAAAATGGTAAAAGAAAGGGGAAAAAATGCTACTTTTTTCTTCGAAGAATCCCATCAAAGCCGTGGATCAATATATGTCTGATGGAAAGCATCTCTCACGCCATTTTTATTTCCTTCCGGGAGAGATAGACCGGAAAAAGAAATCGTTAAATTTATGAAAAATTGGTATTTATTTATAGTATGTAAATTAATGTCTGTCCGCGTAAAATGTAAATCTCTGGATCTCCGAATTTTGAACTGCTTTGTTTACAAGATTTATTTGGTACCTTTACCGGAGAAAAATAAATAATTGAGAGGAATGTATATTTGATTTGGTTTTTTTTTTTTTATATCTAAGCGGTGTATTTCTTGTTCAAGGAAAAAAAACAGCATTTTATCGGTTTTTGTATTTACCTCAACAACACAGTGTATGTTCTAAAAGATAAGCTATAAATACGCTAAAAATGTTTTTGTAAACATATTCATGTGCACGTGTATTGATGAAATTTCTGTAGAGGTAAGTTTGATTTAGAAGCATCGGTAATGTTTTTTTCCTACATTTTTCATAAATTATGTACATTAAAGGTTTGTTTTTCATACATTCAAACGGAACAGAAAACCATATTTTAGAAAACGAAACTAACGAAATAAAATAGCTCACATGTTTACTGCAAAATCTGAGGAGGGAAAAGCCCTTACAGATGTACATAATACCATTAAAATGGACAAAAGAGCTTTGTAAATGTATCTGTATGCAATTCTAATAGTGGAAAATAAAATATACTTTTTAATCCCTTGGTGAGATAATTTAATCCATATATTTAAACTTTTTTTCTCCAACATGGCAGGTACATTGTCTTTTCTATATTTGTGCAAAGTTATCGCAATATTTGTTGGTTGCGTGAAACGTAGGCACCGTATAGAGAACCAACACCATCCCCTGGTGTCACATCAATTTTGGCCGAGCTTCCCAAGTGGTGATATGGGCTAGTATCCGCTTCCCATATCACCCCTTGGGACTTTTTTTCTCCAACATGGCAGGTACATTGCCTTTTCTATATTTGCGCAAAGTTATCACGATATTTGTTGGTTGCATGAAACGTAGGCACCGTATAGGAGAACCAACACCATCCCCTGGTGCCACATCAATTTTTGGCCGAGCTTCCCAAGTGGTGATATGGGCTAGTATCCGCTTCCCATATCACCCCTTGGAACTTTTTTTCTCCAACATGGCAGGTACATTGTCTTTTCTATATTTGTGCAAAGTTATCGCGATATTTGTTGGTTGCGTGAAACGTAGGCACCGTATAGGAGAACCAACACCATCCCCTGGTGCAACATCAATTTTGTCCGAGCTTCCCAAGGGGTGATATGGGCTAGTATCCTCTTCCCACCCACGTACTGTATGTGGGGACTTTCCGGCTGCATTTCAAACGTGCTCATACCCGGCGTAGACACGAAGGCATCCAGTGGTGCTTGTTGAGATTCGAACTGATCACTCTCTGTCTCGATATCTGACGCGCTAACCACTAGGTTTCAATGGTCGGATAAATTTAAGCAAACTAAAAAGTTTAATTTCTATTCTATAAAATGCAGTTTAAAACAGCTGCTAATTGTACAGAATGAATACATTTTTGAAAAATCTTAAGTCGCCATGATCATGTTAGGTAAACCTGCAAAAGTGGTAATGAATACTGGATATGGGAGCTTTAAGATTATATTTTAAATACCCAACTTTTAGAACTGTTATTGTTGCTAATGTCCCCTGGTTGGAGGTTCCATTCACCAGTCCTAATAGGCTATTGGGCCTTGAAAGGGGAGACTCCTGTTTTGAATTAGAACCACAAGAGTCGGAGTCCGACTTGGCTAAAGGACCGGTTCCGTAATTTTAAACAGAGTCAAGTGACGAGAAAGGAACACTTGACCCCGCACCTCCAGAGGTAAATTTGAGAACTTAGAGGACATTGCAGCACGAACTATTTTAGGTGCCCCGACCATCATTAGGGAACACGGCGATGGATTTGCAGAGACGAGCATCGAACTAGGGACGTTCAGATCACTGGCCTGCTGCTCTTGCCAACTGAGCCACCACGCCCAGCTTTTAGAACTATTTCGCATTACTCAAGTACTATTTGACCTATGTGCCCTATTATATTCCTTTCCTATTTGCTCTATTATAATTGACAATCTCGACTATCTCGACTATAGATAATTTATCAAGCCCTATACAATGTTTCGAGATTCTTATTTCACCAGACAGAGAATAGCTTTGATACCCTTAGTCTCAGTTATATAATAGTCTATAGTATCGAGTTATTATCAAGTTAAGTTTGTTACCTTTAGTCTCAAGTAAAGTTACAAAACTTCAACGTTATTAATAATAATGTAGCCTTAATTTTGTATTATAGAAACATTAATAGTTTAATCATGAAAGACGCCAATGAAAATAAAGTTTTCTCTCTTTATAAGAAATTTTTAGGTGAAAAGCCAATTAATTAAAAACAAAACAAAATAGCAAATGAAAACATGTTCGAGATTTCAAGCAAACGCCATGATATTATTGATTGAATCCATTCTCCTTTCTTCCTCAGTTAAACTTCGCCAAGATATTATTGCTGAATTACTTGTTCTATTGAAAGTTTTGATGGATATGAATGAGGCAATAATAGCACCTTTGTCCTGAAAATCCTCTATATTTTGTAACTGAACGTTTTCCGCTTTAAACAGAGGCTTGACAATTTTGTTTCTCGGATAGCCAACAACGTTTTCGGGTGTTTATACAGGCATATTGAGATTACACATTACAAAGTTTACACTTAATAGGGAAGTAGACATGTTTATTTAACTTCTGATAAATTCTGACGATTCAAGAAATGATAAATTGTAAAGAATAATGGCAATTGATACAATTGTTGTCTTAGTTTACAAGGATAGGACAAAAAACCGTATTTTGATTTTTTGGGGGGAAGGAGGGCGGGAAGAGGTCTAAATCGATACTATAATTTTGCTCTTATACCTTTTTAATAGGTATGTATTTATTAGTAATTCCATTTTATTATTCTCTGAGTATGTCATAACGTTAAATTTTGAATTTGAAGATTTACGGACTTCCTTACTTTTGTTAAAAAAAACTACTTCCTTTTACATGTGTTTGTATACTAATATTGATAAAAGGGAGATATGTTTTGATTTTACCTTACGGAAACTATACCAAAAATTAACTTATTTTCCTATAAAAAATAATGGATAAAATTTTAAGTAAATCTAAAAAATTTCATTCTAAATGAACTCCATTTGAACCTTTCAAGTAACATAATATTTTCGTTTTAATACTTGAAGTTGGTTCTCCAATCCAGTAAACTCACTATAAAAATCTTGACGTGTGAGTTATTTAACACACGTTTCGATAACTCAGTAACGATAACTCAGTAGTATTTTCACTCACTCACACCCGTGTTCAAAAACACGTGTAGTGGTTCTTTTAACTCACCTCTTACAATAACCCACACGAAATGGGTTGCAGAACAATGTTTATTCCGGCGACTGACCGACTTTTTTTTTCTCTGTGTAGGTAAACGGTAGTAGGGATCCACGAAATAATACCATACCTGGGGTCAACAAAAGTTACCCCGCAGCATACGAAAATTACAGATAAAACTTTCTGAAATTATTTTTTTGAGAATCTACCCTTGCATTTGTTAAAGTTTTAGCACGTTGGGCAACCGTGTTTGGTTAACGGAAATTATTTGCAACACGATTTTACTGTTTTCGTTTAATTGGGTCACTTAAAATGTGTCTATAATTGCATTATTTAAAATATTTTTTTTAAATTTACAGTAAATGCTGATAACATGAAATTAATTAGAATTATACTTACTTTTTCTATAAAAAACTACTTCCTTTTGTATGTGTCAGTACACTAATATTGATAAAAGGCAGATATGTTTTGCTTTTACCTCACGGAAACTACGTAAGCGGCAGACAGTAGGGATCCCCGAAAGAATACCTTCCCTAGGGTCCAACACGTTTTTAATCATACCATGCCGCTACTTTATGGGTAAATGCATGCAATGCTTCAAGATCAGAGTGCAGTAAATCAACAACTCTATTCAGTGTTTTCTTAACCGGAATAATTGGAATCCAAATATAACTTCAATAAAGGAACCGAGAAATAATGAATGCGATCGAAAATTTTCAAACTAAACTAATAAGAGGAACCGATAACAATCGAATCGCCTCGGTGTATATGTAGTGACGATTTTTGTGAGGAGAAAAAGCTGATTACACACAGAAAAAAAGGGGAGAAAAAAGGGAGTAAGTGGAACTCAAGAGGCTCCAAGGAAGTAAAAAAAAAATGTTATGGATCGATAGACACTAAACGAAAGCGTCATCTTTTGAGCTAAGTGCTGAGGACAGAATTTGGATCGCAGACGCGACTGATTAGAGAACTAGGACTACGCATACATTGATTAAGAAAAAAAATCCAAATTTTTCCTTTATTTTCCAATTCAGTTTACATTCGATATTAAGCTTTGGAGGGCGAGAAGCCTTTAGAGCTCGCTTACCAGTGGGGTCGAGACTTTTCATTAAACTAGTTGGTACCGTCAAAACATGACGGCTATATAGTAAATAAATGCACTAATACACAAATTATATTCAACACATCATTGCCAAATGTTGAAAATCCGCAGAAAAAAATTAATGTGTTTAAGCGGCTTCGTGCTTAGTGAGTATCTAAAGGCAGATTTTAAAATGTCATTGAGCATGCGCAAAAAGCAATTTTTTTAATTGTAAATTATCACTAGTTAAACAGCGTGAAATAAACAATTTCCCTCCTGTTTAATCTTTTATTTCACAAACATAATTATCATAAAAATAAAAATGGCAGAAAGAGATGAGAAATTCCTCGGAATAAACGTGTTTATCATTAAAACATGTCACTGAGCATACACTGAAACAGTGAGTTTCTAAAGCCAGATTTAAACATGTCACTAAGCATGCGCAGAAATCAACTTTAATTGTAAATTATCGCTAATTAATAAAAACTGCGTTTACAAAAACCAAATTTGAAAAAATCTGCAGATTACAATCTTTCGTTTAAGACCAAAATGAAGTAAATTGATGCAGTAATTTTCTCTCACGGACTGCCCAAAAAGTCGGCTTAGAAACTTAAATATATAGATATAGTGAAATCTTGTGCTATGGACTATCACAGTCAGAGTAAAAACGAAAATATTACTTTGAATGTAAATGTTTTTGATGTCATTTTAGAAGAATATCATAAAAAGAGGATTTAGGTTTTCGATTTTTCAATAGAAAAAAAATATCAATGATAAAAAAATAAAATCATTTTTTGTGGAAAAACACGCAATAAATTAGACCTAATAAATTAGTTTTATGCATGGATTACGGCATGCATCTGCACAGGATTTTGAATGGTTTGTTTTTACATCTAAGATTTGAATGTTCTAAGCAGTTTCTATTTATAGCTACACCCTTTCTAATGCAGGTCTGATTTTCTGGCCCTATGATTTCTTTCCAATCATTCTTACTTGTGATTGAAACCGTGGTAAACCAGTTATTATATTGTATTTCAATACGACAAAAGTAGAAGTTGATGTTGTTGATCAAATATGCAGCTATTACACGGTATATCCCAAATATCACGAAGATGGACAATCTCATTGTTTTTTAGGTTTTTAGACGTAATAGGAATCCATTCGTAAGTTGCCCTTAGATCCAATAAACCGGACAGTTTTGAAATAAGGCGATTGTATCTGCATTCTTTGGCCTTTAATTATAAATATATCTCAATATTATCAACATTTTGTATCTTGTCAGAAAACGCAGAATTATTATTTTCAATTAAAAAAACAGTTTATAAGAAAAAGAATAATCAAGGTTGAAAGAGTCGTTGCACTTTGGTGCCACGCGCGCCTGCTGGTGTTCCAAAAATTGGCGCGCCCGCTGAAGGGTTAAATATTTAGTCTCGCGCCCACATGGTTTATTGGTTAGTATCGTGAGTTTCCAAGCAGTGCGATTGGCTTCAAATTCCAAATAAGGCTTAGTCGTTACAAGTTGTCACCTTATAGGGAACAATTCTGGCTCACCTAAATGCTGCTCCCGTAATAAAGTAGCCAGCAAGACTTCGCGGTGAATAACAAAAGGCGAAAGTCTCACAAGTGCCTTCGAATGAGAGACCCCCCCCCCCCCCAAAAAAAAAAAAAAAACTTTAAATATATTTTCTATTACCTCTTTTTAAAGAATCCCATACAACGGCATCTTCTGTTTATCTAAATTTCCTTCGCCCTCGTCCCCTTGAACAGCACTTCAGATGGAAATTAATTTATGTGTTACGATATATAGTTTTTATTTAAGAAAGTTTTTAGAGCTGATACAAATTTCTTAGAATTTTCTTGTTTTATTGTTCACTTTTAAGCAAGCAGATAGGCTTTTTATTCACGATAGTTTATTTCTGTTGATTAAAAAATTCCGCATTTTTATCAGCAAAACGACTTTTGGATGTAATCTGTAGGTGACAGAAGTTCTAAACATTAGTATATCAGAATTGTATATCGTGTCTATGAGTCAATAATGTATCCATGTGTCAGTCAAACTTAAAAATTTTCACCAATGATAGAGCTTGAGTTCTCGGGGGTTGCCTTAATCATCGAAAGTTCGTGACCTTTATGGAAATTATTTTATGTTTGATTCTATGCATTATATATATATATATATATATATATATATGAAATGTCCCGAATTGGGTCATATCCTGATAAATTCACATCGTGGCCAAAATTAATACGATTCCATTTCAAAGAACAAATGCAGTTTATTCCATCAAAACAACATCACCTTACAATGCCCGCGTCCAACCCTCTTCTCTTTTTGTGAACACACTCAAGTAGCTCCAAACAGGTCCGTAAACTGGCGGGGTAGGTTAGTAGTGGAAAGACGGGATAAATCGCCAAAGGACGGAAAAGTTACCATATAGAGAGAAAATTTATATTACGGGGGATTAAAAACTTTATTACACACATGATATGTATATATATATATATATATATATATATATATATATATATATATATATATATATATATATATATATATATATATATATATCGTGTGTGTGTGTGTGTAAGTAAAACAAATTTCAGGTTAGTAAATCGGAGGTTTGGAATCTTGATATCGGAAACACTATATTAATGATGTACGAGTATAACGACCTTATAGAAACTGCTACCGGTGCTAGGCAATATTCAAGGTTTTAGTTCACTGAAATTTGAACACAAACTTGATTACAAGATTCGCGTTTATGAAACTGGAAGTTATGACTGAAATCAATGTCAAAAATAGTTACGAAAGTATGATCATGAGGGTAAAAGAAGGCTATAAAATCTACCGCTGCTGTCTACTAATCCTATTTCATTCGCTCACCTCAATGTTAAACCATGGAGAAAATTTGTCCAACGATTGTGGACTTGGATTTAAAGATTTATTTTAAAACTGTACTCTGTAATAGAGAAAGAAATTTTACACCTTGGAGCAGTTTCGTTTTTAACGTAGTATTACGTTCCTCTACAACGGTCCTCTGGAAAGTAAAATTTTAGACCCTAAAACCGTCCGTCCGTACCTGGGGAATTATAATTTTGGCAGCGCACCAAACCCCATTTGTATCGCTAGAACAAGCAGTAAGCAGTTAAATAGAAAAGTACCAAAATGCGTCAAAATTTTGACATATATATATATATATACTATATAGATACATATATACATAACACATACATACATATATACATACAAAAGAGGTAAGCAACGATAAGTAATTCTATGTTTATAAATCTCGATAGTTTCGTTAGAAGAAGCTACCTGAATTTTTTTTAAATGCAAATAATATTTTTTAATTTAAATTGTTCGGGGACAAAAATGTGGTAAAAGTATGTTTGAAGCGCTCATAAATTCCTTTGGTGGATGAAATTGATAAAATGAATCCTGTTGCAAGGTGCAGGAATGTCCAGGCTATCTGAAAGTGCCATTTTATTTGATTATCAGCATTTATATAGCTGTAAATAGTATAAAAAATTTCTCCATGGGTTAACACTGAGGTGAGAGAATCCAATAGGGTTAGTATACAGCAGCCTTAAGAAGCTGGAACCAAATCAGGGTTAAAAAATAAACTGATTTGTTTGTACCTTAAATACGGAACATATGTTGTTAAGAAATTCAAGCCCAGAATGCTTTGTTTTCGAGTATTTCAAAATGAATCAACTTGATTAAGGGTCCTTTTATAGCACTGGATGTTAATTTTCGAATTCCGCTAGCTGGAATTATTAATTTATTATTCCGTTCCCGATTGAGAGAAAAATATCTGGAACCTAATTAGACTGAAAGAGACAATGGCGCTCAAGCAATAAATAATTCTTCTGTAGCGGAAGGCATAAAGTACAATTTCAATGAACAGCTTGGTGCTGGGGAGAAACGACTTTGCCAGTAACTAGATTAACAGTCGAAAATTGCTATTTTTGATTCAAAGCTGTGTTGAGTTAGTGGGGAGAATTACACACCTCCGACACGCCTTGTGTTTAATTAGGATAGTTGTGTGAGTAATGTTACAAAGGAGTAATAATTGAAATCAGTATCATGCAATATATCCTACAGCTTATTCTTTGATTCCGTTTAACACTCACTAAAGATAATGCAGTCGGTTTTGCTGATTGCTTGATATCCTGATCTCTTAGAAGTCAATGTGAAATGTAGCATGTTCAGCTCACTGCATTTATTAAATATTTTTCCGAATAGTTTTGGAAATGAAATGAATATTCATATGGTAATGAAAAATTTCAACGAATATACAGTATGAGTTTTATATGATGACTAGCTGAAAACCCGTACTTCGCTACGGAGTGCATTCAAATTAAATACAACGGTCAATGCATGCAATTAATGCCAATATATATATATATATATATATATATATATATATATATATATATATAATAATATGATGATCAATGTATACAATTGATGTAAAAAAAACTAAAAAATATATTTATAAAATAATCGTAAGAGATATTTTTATAGAGAAAATAATGTAGAAGAAAATATTCAAATTAAATCAAATAGGAAATATCAAAGAATATAGTACAGTTAGAGGAACATAATATCTTTTACTGTATTTTAATATTTTTTGGATAATGTCCAATCGTCTGCAGCATTAGCAAGAAATTTTTTTTGTCTATTTAGTCCTTACTAGCCGGGCTTTGCCCGGCTAGGCTCGGGCTTCGCCTAGCTACGCTCAAGCCATCCGTGTAACATATTTATGTACTTCGGGCCCCACAAAAGAAAAAAAAAAGCCTACAAATGTATTAAATTCAAGTGAAGAAATTCTTTTCAATTTTCATTCCCGTCGCTGCAGACAGATGGCAGCACCACTGCACGAAATGATTTGGTTTCTCAGCAGTGAGTGATTTTAGAATGAAAATATCTCTAAAACTATTGAATTAACAGAATAAGTGTACGCAGAAAAAATTATCAGTTTCCGAAGCTCTTTCCAAATATGTAACATTTATGTACTTTCATGAGAAAAAAAAATACACCGATTTTCCTGTATATTTGTCGGCCATTTTTTTTCGAGGAGTGGCCCGCCCGGATGAGTTACGGTCACGTGATCCGACTTCCACTTGTCCTTTTATTAGTATAGATGCTCGTGACGATAAATTTATTTAAAGTACCAGAAAAAGAAATCACGTGATCGGCATTTAATAAATTAAATTCTAAAAATTAATCTTTAAAAATTCACCAAAAATCAGAAAATGGAGGTAAAGATTCGAAAAAGATTTCATTTTAAAGGGAATTTTACTTTCTTTCTCGTGATATAAATTTTATTACCCCCAAATTATCATTTTAAATGCAAACTTAAAAAAAGTTACTAAAACAGCTTCAAAATTTAATTTAAAAAAATCTAAGAAGAATTTTTGAAAAATCTTTCTTAGTGCACCCCTACACTATAAGAAGAATCGCCATGCAAAATGTCAGCTCTTTAGGTCCAGTGGTTTGGTCTGTGCGTTGTATGTCAGTGAGTCAGTCAGTTACGAACTGTTTTATATATATAGATAACTATGGCACAGAACCATTGTATATTTCAATACTTTGATATTTTTTTACATGTAACGGATTATAACAAAATTTCAAATATACAGGGTGCCCTTAATTAAACTTCCCTACTTTAAAGTTGTCTACAGTCAAACCTATTGTTCAGAAAGTTATGAAATTTTGTGTAGGACATATGGTAGGGATGGGAATTTGTTTGAGCGTATGAAAAAAATTAGTTCAAAATCTCCCCACCAGAGGGCTTTTTTTATGAATTACACATTTACGACCGGTTCTTTACTTAAGATTCCACCATCTTTTTATCCATAGGTCACCCCAACACAATAGCTCATACTCATTAAATTTTACAATCTCTAAAGTGATTGCAAAGTCGATCGGAAACTTGTTCGATAACTAATTTTCGGACAAAAGATTAGAAGGAACGAAGATGAAGCAAATTTTACAATTAATTTTTGTCGACGTAGAGCAGAAGCTGTTATAAAACCTAGAAACTTTCATGGAGATTTTGTTTTCAGAGTGCTTGCTATTGCTAATCAGAATGTCATCGTTACGATTACCAGATCGAGCTTTGTTAGTAAAATTGTTTTACCAAAACAATAATTCAGCACTAGTTGCTCTACGAAAATTTCGGAGTTTGAAGGGGATACGAAAAGGTCCATTGACTGTTAAAGGTCTTTGATTAATGGTGGCCAAATATGAAGAAACTGGTTATTTTAACATTCGTTCTGGAAGAGGAAGGAAATCTGTTTCCTCAGAAGCTGTAGAGAAGGTAGCAGTTCAGATGGAAGAGGGCAATGCTTCCAAAGAACAGGCTAGTACCAGTCTTGTTGTAATAATTTTTTTAACTATAGTAAATGTTGGCCAAATGTGTAATTCATCAAAAATGCCCCCTGGTGGTGAAATTTTGAACTAATTTTTTTATTCGCTCAAACAAATTCCCATCCCTTTAATAAGTCCTATACACAATTTCATAACTTTCTGAAGAATAGTTTCAACTGTAGACAGCTTTAAAGTCGCGAAGTTTAATTATGGACACCCTGTATATTAAATTTATATAGTGCAGTTTGCAAGATCGTAGTTTTACTTGATAGTTTTCTGTTAATATATCCGACTTGCGAATGAAAATAAGGAAATGAAACTATTTACTTTAAATTGGTTTTCTACCCGTCAATTTGTTTTCTTAACAATTCTAAACCCTTTCACGGACTTAGATCGAATCATGCTTTGTAATATGGCTCTGCAAAAAGGACAAGCTACCGTAAAACGTGGACACGTCTGTTTCTACCCCTCATTCCCTGACCTGACTCATCACCTTGACTTTTTGCAATTTTCATATTGTCCTAATGATGACTGCAAGTTGTTTTCTCAGTATCATCTTGTAATCCGAGTTTTGAATATAACCATCAGCAACCAGAACGCTTGGTTTCTGAGAAGGAAATGGTATATGCTTCAAAGTTAGCACAGAAAAACATTTCTATATTTTTGCAAAGGGACATAAAAATTTTAAGGGGTCAGGTACTTTTTGAAGACAAAGAGATTCGACGAACATATTCTATTTTCAATCACCAGTAGTTTCTAAAATAATTTATTAAGAAATATGCAAATTTTACTGTGGGTTAAACACTCTTTCTTCTTTATAAATATTGCACTGAATTTTTTCTAGCTGGAAGAGAAATCTTTTAATTTTAAAAATTTTAGTCATTGTTTTTTTCATTGTTATGTGATTGCGCGCATGATATCACCAGAACAATTGGCTAGAATACCACGAAATTTTATACACGTTCAGTATAAACATGTATCATTAAATGACGAATAATTATCTCACTCCTACCATAAAAATTTGAATTATTATAAAATTTATCAAAAAAATTTCTGAAAAAAAAAAAAAATTTTTTCTTTACGAAGAACTGAGATTTTGATTTTAACGTTCGTCATTTTAAAGATATGTTATGCAACTCAATTTTAAAATTTAAAAAATATGTATATTCATTAATATACGGACGCAAGTCTGCGCGCAATGACATAAAATTGAAAAAAAACAATGGTTCAAATTTTAAAAAAATTAAAAATTTATCCCCAAGCTAGAAAAAAATTAAGAGCCATATTTATAAAGAAGAAAGAGTGTTTGACTCGCAGCAAAATTTGCATATTTCTTAATAAATAATTTTAGAAACTACTGGTGATTGAAAATAGAATATGAATGTCGAGTCCCTTGGTCTTTAAAAGGAGAAAAATTATCCATATTCTGATAATACTAGAATATACCCAGTATAGTTCGACAGATTGATAGAAAATATTAATTTATAAATTATATTCCACTAAGAGATAATTTTAAATATAATATTGTTTGATTTTAACATTTCCATACATTCTGATGAGTAGGTATTGGAATATAGAAATTAATGTTCAGGCATTTCAAATTTCTCATGATACCTTTGCTTCCTATATTTTCTATGAGGAATTTCAAATTTATCTGATACTGTAATCCATAATACAAATTGTATTTTTGTAATGTCTAAGCGTGCGGCCGTTTAAATCTAATTCCATAATGAAATTAGATTTAAAAGGTCATGAATGTGCTCTTTGTAAACAACTACACGGCAAGGAAGTCCGAAAATTAAATTCTGCAATGTACGGGTAGTTGGAACACGGAATGTGACTAATCAGGTATAATTAGATAAACAGTGATCAAAGTCACAATTCGCATTGTTCTGATCCTAAATGGGAATTGTCACATTGCGATAAACGATTATCACGGGGAATGTATTTCTACATGTTTGAAGGAAATAGATTATTACTGAGGACGTCAAATTAATTTTGTGATTCCAAGTTTCATAGTTAATAGTTTCGTGTAAACATTAATTTAGAATTTTAAGAACTTTAGAAAAAAACTCTATAGGGAACATTAAATGAAATTTCAAATTACATTGGTTTTATGAAAATAAATTAATTATTGGGAACATAAAGATAGACTGAAATAGACTTTCTATTCACGATTTTCAAGGAAATAACTCAAAGCAATAAATTGATTTCCCTTGTCACGAGTTTCAAAGAAACGTATTTTTTCAATGCTAAACAATTTTTCAAAGAAATTCTTTCATGTTGCTTCAATGTGATTCGCAATTCTTATTTCTCATGGAATTACATAGGTAACTTTTTCAGGGGCGCAATGGCCCAGTTGGCAAGAGCAGCGGGCTAGTGACCTGAAAGTCACTGGTTCGATGCTCGTTGTTGACAAATCCACTGCCGTGTACACTAATGGTGGCTGGTGTACGTAAAATCTGTCGTAGCAGTAATGTCCTCCAATTTCTACAAATTACCTCTGGAGGTGCGGGGTCAATTGTTCTGGTCTCGTCACTTGACTCGTTTCAAAATTACGGGACTAGTCCTTTGGCCAAGTCGGACTCCGACCCTTGTGGTGCCAGTCAAAACAGGAGCTGCCCCTTCATTGCCCATAACCTTCGGGACTTGATCTGATGTTGCTGTCAGTCAAGTGGCATAAGCAACAACAACAACAACAACACTTTTTTATGATTGAAACAAAAGTTACAAAAGACTTTTTACTTCCAGACTTTTGATCTCTGTATGACGTTTCACACATACAAAGTGCTTTTATGGAGAAAAATATTTAAGTAAGATCGTATAGTACATAGCATTGGATGTTTCTACAAAGTGGGTTCAGGTTCGAATCCCGTCTAAATCATGGACGTTGTTGTATTGGTTTAAATAATATGTTGGGTCACCTTTATGGTTTTCCTAATTCAATGTATCCATTTCGTGGCGTAGATGGCCAAATGACCTCAGGACAATATGCCTGCAGCGTTAGCACAAGAATATCTAACCTGCTTGCGCTTTGCTTTTTACAGTCTATTGCACACATGCCGTTTAAAATTTAATCATAACATGTATCATTTTTAAAATCCTTTGGCATTGCAATGCGTTTGTCAGTTCAGCGCCTTTTGTAATGTTACGCCAGGTTTCACTGCAGTTTCTACCTTATGGTGGTATCTAAACTTCGATTGGACTTCTTGAAGGCTTATCAGGGGTTTAGTAGCGCATTTTTATACATATTGTTTTTTTAAATAGATTTATACGAAAAATTTATGCGATTCTTGCTGATGAATCCCATATGCATTTATAAGTCCACAGAGATTGTGGTGGTCGGTAGCTGATATGTCTGAGGCTTTTTCAGGCAGCTCATAATTTTACCGGGATTTAAATGCATATTTATTTTTTGTGGTTCAACGAGAATAAAAAACAAATTAAGTGCAGTTCTTGCTGATGGATTATGAAAAAATCAGATCTCTGACATTTATATGGGTCCATAGAAATATGTAATCTGATGATAAGGATAAGGTTTATTCACGTAACACGTTTTCAATGAGGTACTTATCATTCTGTCAAAAACTAATAGCGTGTTTGCAGGACAATTAGAGTAATACACAAGTTTGGGGTGATTCTTATCAGTGGATCTCAAGTAATTACCCCTTGATCCCAACCTTTTATACAGACCTGTAAAGAAACATAAATTTGGCAACAGGGTAAATGTGAAATGCTTTCGGTGCTTACAGTAATTGCACTTTGTGGAAAATAATTAGCATGATTTTATGGTTTAGGCTAGTAGATCACGAGTAATTGCCGTTGATTCCTGACATAGAAACCGTTCATGAGCTCGTAGATTTTGCGTAAGAGATTAGTGGGTATGAAGTACTCCCTAACGAATCCACGCAAGTCTTATTTCCTGTTCTTCAGATCTCCTATAAGCCTGTTCGGGTTGCAGCTCTTCATTGGCCTATCGTATAGTAAAATGTGTGACGCGACATTTCCGATCGGAGTCAATAAGTTGTATCATGCGCATTTCTGATCAACAGGTGGTCCTGGTAAGGACTACTGGTCCTTCGCGAAACTATATCTATAAAAAAATCCAATTAAGGGCTTTATTATTTATTAAAACAATACAGTCACTAAAAACAGTGTTTAATTAGGGTTCCGATACAGCTGACGTAACCCCCTCCCCTCACACACACACACACACACCCAAAATAGGATAAAAAGCCTTTTGAACAGGCTTATTGAATTCTTGTAATAGCCGTATATTCCTGTTGTAAAAAAATCGGTGGAATTTTTTGCACCTTCACAGTGCTTTATAATTTTATGACAGGCTTAATTGGAGGTTGTGCACAAAAATTCTAAAAAAGAAACCCTCCATTTTTTTCTGCTCTTAAAACGTGCTATAGGGCTTTTATAAATAAAAAAACACCCGTATATACCTTCGATTATTAAATTGCTAAATATAGCGATGTATGCAGTGTCTGTGGGTGGTCTGCTTTACATCCGAAGTTTTTTTTTCACGTTTATTCATCTTTTAAAGGATATAACATTCCCTCCAAGGAATTTCTATGAAGTTTCTTACAATTTTTTTATTGCCATTAAACTGACTTCAGGATCTTTGATTTAAAGTGAATATCCTGAAAATATTTCGGGTGAAGCAATAATTACTACGAAAAATATTATTATTTTGCGCATTTACAGTGATTTAAAATTTCATGAATTAAATGTGTATATATTCTTCAGAAGAATTATTTTGATACTAATGCTGTGAATATAATATTATGAGGGACAAAAATGCATATCGAGCAATCAGTTCAGAAGACATATAAAAAAATTAAATATACTTATGTACATTTGACATGCACAATCATCTTTATAATCAGATAAATTTGAGTAAAAATTACTATGGATTGCGTGTATATATATATATATATATATATATATATATATATATATATATATATATATATATATATATATATATATAGTTTCTGGACTCTCATAAAAAAATAAATCTATAGTGTGTGCTGTTTAGTATCGTTTATACCACCAAACCATCTCATGATATTCGAATATATGTGTTATGTTTTATCTTTACACCACCTTATAATCTTCACTAAGAAGCGTTGGATTGTACCATTGAATCACCAAACCGTCTCATAAGCTTTGTTGAAGAGGCGATGTGTTGTATCAGTACACCACCTAATTATCTTATGATATTCGCAAAAAAAGTGTTGTATTATAAAAACGCTATGCCATCCTATGATCATCTCGAATAAGCGTTGTATTGAATCCGTAAACCGTTAAAATATTGTATGATACTCACTGATACGTGTTAGATTCTTTTTTACGAACCATTATTAAAATAATATTTTACTTTTAATTTTATGTACTGGAGTTTCCGACTGGTTAGCTTCCTTTATTCAGAATCTGAAAAGTGCAATAATTTTGCTGAAAAACGCAGTTTTCACCTAAATGATCATCGATACCATACATTAATATGCGTTTAAGCTTAAGAACAATTAGAAATATTATATCTGCGTGCCAAAATTCTTTCAAGGAAACGTTTTAAGATTCTATTATTTTAAAAATCATTACGGAATGTTTGTAAATAAAAAAGAATAAATAAAAAAGGATTTTCTGGACCTCCCTATTATAACACGTTTACTGGGAAAAATTCCACATCTTGAAGACTTGAATCCACAAGACGTGTTAGAGAAAAAAATATTTAACTTCCCGTTATTTCTTAAAATATGTTGTCAAGAAAAGCCTTTCAAACTTCAAAATGTCGAATCTTTTTATTTAAAAATACAGAACCTATCGCACTTGAAGCCCGAAACCAATAATAAATATGAGGTAAAATATTTCTTCCTGAGGGGAAAAAAAGTCTATTATTTTACCTATATTTAGGTAAATTGATGCCATATGTCTACACTATTAGACACCGTGGTCCTAAATAACCGCAAGTTGTGAATATACCGTCTTCATAAATAACAACCAGTGTCCATTAAGATGCAGTTCAGAGAGCAGGTGAACTATAAACAACGGTATGCCCTGGCCACTGGGGTGATCAAACCCGAGAAACGTCATTAAGAATCCTCGGCAGGGTTGCGCACGTGACGGGCGAGGAAAGGGGGCGTCGGAGAGCGGCTAAAATGGGATGCCATTGCCTCTCTAACCGCGAAAACGTTTGTCTTCGCCAGCATCGTAAATTACTGGCCTTTTTTTTTTCCTCTCGCATCTGTTCAAATAAACAACGTCGCAGGAAAAGTAGCTTTCGGTAATTGTGAGTTGCGGATTTGGAGAGGAAGAAAGGGTAAATGTATGTAAAAGGGAACAGTTAAGGTCAACCAGTAGCGGTACAAGCGAAGAGGAAAAAAGGAATTGTTGTGGGGTAATTTAGCGATGTAGGGAATTAAAAAAGTAGGTGTTTCAGTCAGAGAGATTTTGGTTTCATTAAACTAACTTTAAGATCTTAGATTTGGAGTAATAAATATAGATTAAAAAATAGGGTACTAATATATATATTGGCAATCTATATTCGGATAGATCTAAATTTTATTTAAATAAATCTATATTTGGAATAAAAATACAGATTAAAAGAATACAGATAATATATATTGGAGATCTATATTTGGATAGTTCTATATTCTGAATAAATCTATATTTGGAGTCAATAATGTAGATCAAAAGAATAGAAGTAATATATATTTAGCGATATATATTTGGGTAGATCTATATTTTGAATAAATAAATCTATATTTGGAGTAAAAACACTCATTAAAGGAATAGGGATAATATATATTTTGAGATCTATAGTCTGAATAAATCCGTATTTGGAGTCAAAAATATAGTTCAAAAGAATACAGGTAATATATATTTGAATAGATCTATATTTTGAATAAATAAATATATATTTGGAGTAAAAACACAGATTAAAAGAATAGGGATAATATATATTTAGATAGATCTATATTCTGAATAAATTTGTATTTTGAGGAAAAAATATAGATCAAAGGAATAGAGGTAATATATATTAAGCGATATATAATTGAATAGATCTATATTTTGAAAAAATAAATCTATATTTGGAGTAAATCATATAGATTAAAAAATAGGTAAATATATATTGAAGATCTATATTCTGAAAGATCTATATTCTAAATAAATCTATATATGGAGTAAAAAATACAAATCAAAAGAATAGGAGTAGTTTATATTTGAAGATCTCTATTTGGATAGATGTATATTTTGGATAAATTTATATTTGGAGCCAAAAATATAGGTCAAACGAATATTTGGAATCAAAATTATGAACTGATTTTCCCTAAGTCTGAAAATTTACCAGTTTTTCTTTCTTTGACGCTATTTAGTATTATTTTATGAATAAAAACTAAACGCAATGTATTTCAAATCTTTTCATGTGCACAAAAGTTAGAAAAAAATTATACAGATCGAGAAATCGATTCAGCAGATCTATATAAAAAATGAACTTGCTTGAAATTATGAATTTCATTCTTTTCAAACACAACATTAAATTGCTCTAGTATATTTTATCGTTCATGCAATATTTATTATAGTGATGTATCGTTTATTCAATATCCGCCTTATCGTTCTTTCAGAATTAATTTTCCAGTTTATTCCAGTATATTTATTTCAGTTTTAGAACAACTGCATAAATTCGAAATGTAAGAGCTCAATTGTTAGCAACCAGTTTTTTCATACGATATGAATTTACAATGAAATACAAGAAGATAATGCGAAGCAAGGGCTGCAAAGGTTTAATCTGATAAGATTGTCGTTTGTTAAGACATTACATAAATTTTGAAAAGGCGCAAAGGGAGTTTTAATTTAATAGCGATTCATTAAATAAAAAGTTGTCAAATAAATGCATTTTAAGATCTATTTTCAATTGATAAGTCTGAATATATTCCACGCACTTTTTCCATAGAAAGCAATGATATCTATATTTTAGAACTGTGTTAAAACCTCTTAATTCTATGACTCCGTTTTCCAGTTTCTGAATTAAATTAAACTCCTTTTAATGTGCCCCCTTTTTCAGTTTTTTCCCTTTTTCATTCCATTTCTGCAAAGTTAATTTCAGCCCTGTCTGGGTTTCGAGATTTTTCGCCTAGCATTTATTTTTATAAATTGCATGTTACTCTTAAAAATATACTTTCATCAGCAATTTTTCTAGTTTTAGTCAGAAATATGTAACTATTAGGGAAAAAAGTTTCAGGTAGTCTCTTCTAACGAAACTACCCCGGGTTATTAACGTACGATGACTTATCGGTGTTTACCTCTTTTATATGTATATATGTATGCATGTGTTATATATATATATATAGTATGTATCTATATATATGTACGTATGTATATATATATATATATATATATATATATATATATATATATATATATATATATATATATATATACACACATACACATATAGGTATGTCAAAATTTTGATGCATTTTGGTACTTTTCTGTTTGACTGTTTACTGCTTGTCCAAGCGATACAGATTGAGTTTGGCGCGCTGCCAAAATTATAACTCGCGAGGTACGGACGGACGGTTTTAGCGGCTGAAATTTTGCTTTCCGGAGGAACGTTATGGAGGCATGTAATCCTACATTAAATGCAAAACCAGATACAGGAAAATTCAAGCATCTCTTACCAAAGCGAAGTGTTTGAATAATTAGAGTTTCTAGCTACGAAACTGTCTTGTTATATTTGATATAAATTAAATGTTTTTACTCAAAAAATATTTCTTTAAAAATCCAAAGAATAATATTAATTTTGCTTCATTACACAATTATATATCATTTGGCATATCCCGTCAAGGAAGTTTTTCTCTAAGCTACATTTAGTCCTTAATATCTCCTATCTTGTTGCAAAAGATCTATTGAGCTTCAAACCAACCGACCTTAAAAGTGTTATTCACGCGAACGTTTGCGAAATTAAAACTTTGTCCTCTGACTCAAACAAATTTTTTTTGCCGTATTGCAGGTGATTATACTGAAGAATTACTGACGGTTACTTTCTAAATTCCAAAATAAATTATCTACAGATGAATAAAATAACTGTATTTGCCTGGGCCCAGGCCTCAAATACATTAATATACTTGCCAACTATACTTGTAAGTATATTGGCGATGGACGGCACAGGATAAGGATAGAATACTTCGTTTAAATGGCACGTTACCGAGAATATCGAGAATTTTTTTCCTCTACGGGGCACTTGTGTTTGATAACATTCTCAAACAAAGGCCGCGAAGATTTGTTGGTTTCTTTTAATCTGGGATCACCATGCAGTTGAGACAAAGTACCTTGGTTAACCACAATTTAGATCGAGCATCCCCAAGGGCGACATTTGGGGTTCGTACCCACCTCCCACTCCTACAAATTACGCGGAGAGACTTTAGAGCATACAGATTTAAGGCTGCTGTGTACTACCCTATTGGATTTGCTCAACTCAGTGTTAACTTATGGAGAAAATGTGTCTACTATTTACAGCTTCATAAATGCTGACAATCCAATAAAAATGATATTTTAGATTGCCTGGACATTTTTGCACCTTGCAACAGGATTCATTTTATAAATTTCGTCCACCAAAGGAATTTATGAGCGTTTAAAACACATTATATCACATCCCCCCCCCGAATAATTTAAATTTTAAATTATTCTTTGCATTTTTTTAAACGAAAAATGCCCTATGCTGTAAAATTTTTCTCTGGCAACGGACCTCCCTAAAAAAAGCAACATAGATACATTCATAAAAATGAGACTAGGTTGTTGTCCTGCAACAGACTAAACTAATTAAACATTCAAATATCTTATATTTTGAGCCAAGAATATCTGCATTTCTGCATTTTTTGGAAGCAATGCAGCTCTTTGTCTTGTAATAACACTCCGTGCTGAATACTCTAAAAACAAGTACGACCAAAGAATCAAACAGTAAACACACTGACAATCGAAACAAATCCCAAGTTCACACGCATGTGCAGAAAACAGGACTCTTGTGCTGGTCCGGACCTTTGCGATTTATCGCTTCGTCTTTCTTATCACTACAACACACTCTATCACAACATTGAAGAGAAAGTCACGTGGTGGAAAATCCCCTTATGCACAAAAAGAATTCGAGGAGTCGTCAGTCTATTATAGTCCGTCTAAGTATTGACGGTGTGAAACCGAAAAATCGTCCCAGCTAAGCGATGTGATATAGTAAAACCGCGCATGTGTACAAACATCGGACACCGGGAAATCGTCGACCAAGCGATGCGACATCGTAACATCGCGCATGCGCACACAGAAACATCGGACACCGGGAAATCGTCGACCAGGCGATGCGACATCGTAACATCGCGCATGCGCACACAGAAACATCGGACACCGGGAAATCATCGCGCCTGCGCACAAAGAAACATCGGAACAGTTTGTGTGACATCGGGACCTCGCGTATGCGTACACCACTAGATTCGTGACACCGGGAAATCGCGATGCTACGATATATCACCGATTTGAAAATTATGAAACCAGTGTGACGATGTCGGCTTCACACCGGTTTTTCACGATGTATCGATGCATCGCCCAGGCCTAGTTAGTACACAGCAGCCGTAAAGTGCTCATTCCCTATGGAGAAACGAGGGCATTCAGTGACGCTTGTCAGGGCTGGATCCCAGCTCCCTAAGTAACGAATCCCGACACGCTGTCCACTAGGCTGCATTGGGTCCATTTGGAGAAATCTAAATGAATGTTTAAGAGGAGGTGGTTTAAACGACGCACACTTTAAAAAAAAAAACTAAACATAGTAAGATATTTATTGATTTTTTTTTGGATGTTTTAAGGATAATCACAAGAGATGAAAGAAAAGTTGAAAAGCCTGAGAAGATAATGGCGTTAATTTTTGTAATGATAATCCGTACTTTTTTTCTTTCTACATATGCCGAAAGAATTCTAAAGTTTTGTATAGTTAGTTTTATTCATACGTCTTGGCAGGGACTTGTATAAAATCCCTCATTTGTCGCTCGTTTAAGCGCACCAATTCTACCGAGGCTTCGAAAACCACTTTTCCGCACCCCGTCTCCGCTGCTTAATTATGCTAAACGCAGCGGGTTTATTCGAGCAAACAGGCCGGCAAGTAATTTGCGATTGGCGGGATGACGAATGCGTTTTCAGCTTTGGGGGCTCTCCCCTCTAGCTTCCGTTCTACATGCGCCTTAATTCCCGTTTACCTGTCCCTTATTTTCACGAGTCCTTGCCATCAGGCGTTGGCGATCGTTTACATTTTAAGCGCCGAGTGTTTGTTCAATGCTACTTCTTTTTTTTTTTTTTGCGTTTAGCGGGCAGTAGTGGATGTGCGGTATAGAGGGATTTCCCCCCCCCCCCCCCTTCCATAATTACTTTCTCTTTTGAGACAAGTGTGAATAAATCTCGTCAGTAGAATTGCAGATTTTTAAAAAATTTTATATTATTTTATTCATTATTGTTTTACAGTTTTAAAAGTATCTATTTTAAAACTGTTAAACAATAATCAATAAAATAATATAAAATTTAAAAAAGGATATTACCGCGGTTTATCAACGTAGGATTACTTAGCGTTGCTTACCTCTATCGTATATATATATATATATATATATATATATATATATATATGTGTTCTACACACATATATATATATATATATATATATATATATATATATATATATATATATATATAACAGTTTCGTAACTGACTCACTGACATACAACGCACAGACCAAACCGCTGGACCTAAAGGGCTGAAATTTTGCATGCCGATTCTTCTTATGGTGTAGGGGTGCACTAAGAAAGATTTTTGAAAAATTCTTCTTAGAATTTTTTAAATAAAATTTTTAAACTGTTTTTGTAACTTTTTTTAAGTTTGCATTTTAAATCAT
The DNA here is from genome assembly GCA_907164885.2 of Dolomedes plantarius. Taxonomy (NCBI): domain Eukaryota; kingdom Metazoa; phylum Arthropoda; class Arachnida; order Araneae; family Dolomedidae; genus Dolomedes; species Dolomedes plantarius. The sequence continues at coordinate 23,377,623 of OU015493.1, read as the reverse complement.
AATTTGAGGGTTATAAAATTTATATCACGAGAAAGATCATAAAAATTCCTTTAAAATGAAATCTTTTTCGAACCTTTACCTCGATTTTCTGATTTTTGGTGAATTTTTAAAGATTAATTTTTAGAATTTAATTTATTAAGTGCTGATCACGTGATTTCTTTTTCTGGTACTTTAAATAAATTTATCGTCACGTGCATAACAACTAAATAGACAAAAACAATTTTTTTTTCTAATGCAGCAGGCGATTGGATATTATCCAAAAAAAATAAATATCCATTACGATTTATATATATATATATATATATATATATATATATATATATATATATATATATATATATATATATATATATATATATATTTTACATCAATTGTATACATTGATCGTCGCATTTATTATAAATATATATATATATTTATTTTTTTGGCATTAATTGCATACAGTGACCGCTGTATTTAATTTGAATATACTCCGTAGCGAAGCGCGGGTTTTCAGCTAGTATATATATTAGTATATATATATATATATATATATATATATATATATATATATATATATATGTGTGTGTGTGTGTGTTAGTTAATATAAAATAATTAGGGTATGTATGCATCTTTGGCTTTTCATTTCGATTGTATGTGTGCTTGCATGTATGGTGCTTTGAGCCCTTACTATAATTTGTCCGTGTCTTTTCATTTTCTTTTGACTAAATGTTTCAATGGGGAACTCGAGGCCATGGGATGTTTTTGGTTATACCTACATCTTATTCAGAAAGTTCCCCTTGAGGTAACTGATTTCGTTAGGCTCCCTGATGACGAGACCAGTCGGTTACCTCGATTTCTGGTTCAGTTCCGGCACTACTACAGAACCTTGCCTTTGGTGCGTGGAGCCCTGAGTGCTTGATTTCTGTTTGTTTTTTGTCTGCATTCTCCTTATAATTATCTAGTTCTGTTGGATTATTTATTTTTAGTTATATATGTATGTGTTATGTATATATATATATATGTATGTATATATATATATATATATATATATATATATATATATATATATATATAAATTTTGACGCATTTTGGTACTTTTCTGTTTAACTGTTTACTGCTTGCCAAAGCTATACAGACTGGGTTTGGCTCTCTGCCAAAATTATAACTCGCGACGACGTTTTAGCGTCTGAAATTTTGCTTTCCGTAGGACCGTTATAGAGGAACGTGATCCTACGTTAAAAAATGATGTAACTCTGCCAACAAGATTTATTCACTGTTTTAAAAGTATCTCTATATATGAGTATGTTGTGTTAGTTATACGGTTAAATGATTAAATTTCTTGTATTTATTATTTGGAGGCAAGGTTATCTCCTTCTTTGTAAAGGCACGAGTGTTTGCCTGGACATAAGTGACGAGCAACGTCTGTTGTTTGTTCATCTATATCTATTAAATAGTCTAATTACGTGACTATTTAATAAGTGATGTTATCTAAGTGATGTTAATGATATAGGGGCAAGCGTATAGGGGCATTTGTCATTTGATGTCATCGATTTAATTGCATTGGAATGAGTCAAGTGTGACATGCATTCATTTATTAAGTGTGGTGAATAAGTTAAAGTAATTGCTGTATAACTTTAAGAATCATGAGTAACATAAGTGAGGTGATATTAATCGAACATGTATATTAATTGAAATATTATTGTAGATTTTGTACACTACACTTGGAAATAAACTTGATGTAATCAAGGCAGGGAAAATGGCAGAGAAAAAGTGGATGTAGATTGCAGTGCGGTGGACGCTGGCTAAATTTGGTTTTACGATCTACTATTTTCCCGAAGTTCGGGCTTAGATATTTAGTCTGTTGCCTTGTAGCGGTAGGAATTGCTATCGCGGGATCGATCGTCGGTAAAATTTCTCCGGATACCTTCGGGGCTAACTTTGGATTAAAAGTATCTCTCCCGAAAGTTTTCGCAAAAATTAATATTAAATATTTTCTCATGTAATTTTATTCTCTCTTTATTAAGTTTTATAATTTTGCTAACATTTTACAAGTGTTTTTTAATTTACGATTTTCTACTTCGCCTATTTTCCAATATTAGTGTCCCCGTTTTCAATCGGCCGGACGATGACCAAATAAATGGCTACGGAACTGGCAATCGGTACCAGAGTCTATGGGTTTGAGACCCACCCTTGGCGTGGATGTTTTTAGCCGTTTGGAATCGGCTTTAACCCTTCAGCGGTCGCGCCCGGGTATAGAGGGCAACATTTTCGTAATTTTTGATGGTTTGTTTTTACATGTAAGAGTTGAATGTTCTGAGAAGTTTCTATTTATAGCTACACCCTTTCTAATGCAGGTATGATTTTCTGATCCATCTATTCCTCTCCCTTCATTGTTAGCCGCGATTTAACCGTGCAAAACCAGCGATTTTAGGCCGTCTGCACACGGAGCAACTCAAAAGAAACTGATAACCGACTCGAATCACAAACCAGTCCGTGATGAGTCGCAACCTATTTAATTGAATGGAGCCATGCACACGGCGCAACTGGTTACAAGGGTTTGTAACCAGTTGCGCCGTGTGCATGGCTCCATTCAATTAAATAGGTTGCGACTCATCACGGACTGGTTTGTGATTCGAGTCGGTTATCAGTTTCTTTTGAGTTGCTCCGTGTGCAGACGGGCTTACTGGATTACAATACGACAAAAGCAGGAGTTGGATGTTGTCGATCCAATGTGCAGCTATTACACGGTATCCCGCGTATCTCGAAGATGGACTCTCTCATTGTTTTTTAGGTTTTTGGACATAATAGGAATCCATTCGCAAGTTGTCCTTAGATCCAATAAACCGGACAGTTTTGAAATAAGGCGATTGCATCTGCATTCTTTGGCCTTTAATTATAAATATTATTCAGTATTATCAACATTTTATATCTTGTCATAAAAAGAAGAATTATTATTTTCAATTTGAAAAAAAAGTTTATTACAAAAGTAATAATCAAGGTTGAAAGGGACGTTGCACTATGTGCCATACGTGTCTGCAGGTGTTCAAATAATCGGCGTGCCTGCTGAAGGGTTAAGCAGTAGGTCCCGGTGTAATTAGCCCTCGTGTAGAGAAAAAAATGACCGTAGCACTCCAAACCAAGCAAAACCGTTTTCAACCGTACGCCAACAAAAACTGACCGTTGAAGGGGATTTCCGTACAAAATTTATAAAGAGCTATTCACACTGAATGCAGAGCGATACATAGCGTCAGCTTTAAAGATTCAGTTGATACTGAGAAGAAAAACCTGATCACATTGCTTGCGTTACGGAGAGTGCATCTGATTGGCTGACGACCGCAGGCGTGTTTTTTTTTTTTTTTTACTAGGTGTATTTTTCAGTAAGAAAAGCGACTCGATAGCAGATCATTCTTGAAATGACATGTGAATGGTTCGACGTGTCACGTGCTCTTTTGTCAGCGTTGAAATTGAATCGACGGATGATGTCATAGCTCTCATCTATATGATTGGTTAAATTTTTTTACGCTGACGCTACGTTTACGCTCCGGAATTTAGGGTGAACAGCTCTTGACTACATTATATAAATTATTTTTCGTTTTTTTATTTAACTGAATTTTAAATTTTATAACAATTTTAATTGCACATAATGATTACCAGTCTAATTAAATACGTTTTCGGTATATTTTAAAGTTACATTGTGTAAAGTACTCGTTTTGTATTATTCGTTTTTCACGTCGAATCGATTGTCAAACTGCAGACAGTTTTCTTAGAAATGAAAGTTTTTTTCAGAATATTTATAGGCAAAAGAATCATATGAAAAATCTTCTTTAAAATATTAATTATATATTAAAGTTCATAAAAATATTAAAAGATATATGTCGCAGCATAATTTCATCACTTTATTAATATATTCTATGCAGGTTTATATAATGGAATATCCAACACAAATTAAGCTAATTTTGGTTCGCCCCGTTTTTGTTTTGGTTCCAAATCCAAAATGTCACAATTTAAAGAAATAAAATTGCGCATTATTAATTGGTTAATGAATATTTAACGAAAATATTTTACCTTAAAATATTGATACATTATAGATAGTTATACTTTGAAAATTTTCTACAGCGAGTCTAAAATGTAGTGCATAAATTTCAGTAATATAATGTATATTTTATTCATGCTATTTATTATCTTTTCTCATGATGTCAGACTTATATTTTCGTAAATTTCTAAATGCTTTCACATTTTTTACAACGTATAATAATATATTTCTGGTTAAATTTCCTAAATTTCTTTTCAATATTAATAGCAGTTATAATTTCAAAAAAATTAATTTTTTAAAATATTTGTCCAAAAAATGCGGTTACATTTAATTAAATAAATTTTTACGACAATGTTGCTATATTTCGTTTAAATAAATTATCTTTCTAATTCTTCCCAAATATCCTTTTTTCCTTTTCAAAAGATATCTTTTTTGCGATTTTTCACTATCTTTCTCGAAGCATCTAATTTTTGCTATCAGTTTGAGTGTTTGCTTTTTTATTCTTATGAAACATTTCCCAATGAAAACTGTTTTCCGAAAAGGAAATTTTATTTTTGGTATTTATAGATAAAAACTATGATTTTATTAAAAATAATATTAAATATTTTTGTCCAAAGATGTTTGAAATGAATCCCCCCAAAACTTTAAAAACTAACCAAAATTTTTCTCCTAAAATGATTTATGTTAGCCTTTTAATATTTCAGCGCGAATCTATGTATATAAAACAGTTCCGTAACTGACTCACTCACTGACATACAACACACAGACCAAACCGCTGGACCTAAAGGGCTGAAATTTTGCATGGCGATTCTTCTTATGGTGTAGGGGTGCACTAAGAAAGATTTTGAAAAAATTCTTCTTAGATTTTTTTAAAATTAGATTTTTAAGCTGTTTTTGTAACTTCTTTTAAGTTTGCATTTAAAATGATAAATTGAAGGTTATAAAATTTATATCACGAGAAAGATCATAAAAATTCCTTTAAAATGAAACATTTTCGAACCTTTACTATCGATTTTCTGATTTTTGGTGAATTTTTAAATATTGATTTTAAGAATTCAATTAATTAAATGCTGATCACGTGATTTCTTTTTCTGGTACTGTAACCTTTTCCTTACGGGGGTGGGATAGCATGTATCCCAAGAATACGGGCCCAAGAATGAATATATATATATATATATATATATATATATCCCCATAAGTTAAAGGTTAAATAAATTTATCGTCACGTGCATAAGAACTAAATAGAGAAAAAAAATTTTTTTTTCTTTCTAATGCAGCAGACGATTGGATATTATCCAGAAAAAATTTATATATCCCTTACGATTTTTTTTATAAATATATATATATATATATATATATATATATATATATATTTATTTATTTATTTATTTTACATCATTGTATACATCAATCGTCGCAATTATTATAAATATATCTATTTATTTTTTTGGCATTAATTGCATAAATGGACCGTTGTATTTAATTTGAATGTACACCGTAGCGAAGCGCGAACTTTCAGCTAGTCAAATATATCCTTCCAAAAACTTCAGTTAACAAATCGCATTTTTACTTTCATTTTTAAACTTTTTGTTTTGTTTATGACATCCAACATTGAATGCCTTTAGTTTGTGTCTGTTTTATTTTCAAATTTTTTCTTGAATATACAGAGGCTGTTCACATATTTTTTAGATGATGTATATTGTATTCACAAAACTAAATTACATAAAATTCTTGTGTTTTAAATGTTCTATTTGACATCCCTTATTCTGAACTATCTGTCGACACCGCGATTTCCAGGATAATAATGCCTTTTGAAGTGTCCGAAGAGGTATTCTATCCCATTCCTCCTGAACAGCTTTCCAGAGTCCTGTAAGGGTTTTGGGACGACGTTTGGATAATGCAGATTTTAAAAGTCCGAAAGAACAAAAATCCATAGGTGATACATCGGGAGATTTAGTAGGAATATCAGTGAAGGGTATGGCCTTGATACCAGTTTTTTGTTCCATTTCTTTTAGGAAATTTACAGCGGATTTTGATGTGTGACTGCTAGCTTTGTCCTGATGGAGTCTCCCAGATTGATGGCACTGTGGGTAAAGCGATGGTATTTCATTCAGAAAAATTGGCGATAAAATATGTCCCTGATAGTATTTGGAGTTAATCTTGACATTTTTTTCCACTCTCTTTATTTTTAACTTGCCATTATAAGAAAAATCAGCAACAATCATGAATCCCTTAGAAAAACTTTCTTTCGATTCTTTGAACCATGTACTTAAATTTTTTTCTCCCCTTTTATGATAATAAATGGTTCTTTTTTTGTTGCAATCATTTAAATACACCCATGATTCATCTATTGTGACAATTGTTTTCCATTTTTCTTTGGATAAGTGTTTCTCATATAAAATTCTGCAGCGTGTCCTGCGTTCAGCGATATGATTTGGAAGAAGAGGATGCACATTGCGTTTTTTTGCTTTCTTAAGATTTAAATCAACGTTTATCATTTTGTTTACAGTGAACACCGAGCATTTTAATGATTTTGCAACTGTCCTTTGAATAGGGGCATTTTCTTTTAACATTAAACAACGTACCTTTGCAATAGTCGAAGATGTCCGTTTTTTCCTTGGATACGCCTACAGCAATAATCCCCATACGCATGATGAACTTAAGAGTAACATCCTTCATGCAATATCGGATATTATTTCTCACACACTTCGTAAAGGGTCGACTAATCTGGTAAAAAGAGTTCGACTGTGTGTCCAGGAAAACGGACATCATTTTGAGCATTTACTGTGATTTGACCATGTCTGACACCTGACAATAAAGATAATCGTTCAACCTTTGTTTGTCCTTTATTCTGTTTGCTAACATAATTCATTTGTCTTTAAAACTCAACCACAAAGGTTGATGTGCGCGAGTTTTGAAACACCCGGTATATGCATATATAGAGAGTAGGTATACCAAATATCGCCCCTGCGCCTAATATCGCCTACTCGTGTTTCTAAAGCATGATTCGTGTTTCTATGTATGAGAAAATGCAGTAATTCCTAGTTCTGGGTTTGTACTAACAGCGGCGATAGCGACAACGCTCTTATTACTGACAACAGAAACTATATGGCGTCTGAAGTTATTTTGGCTGTTGTCTTCGTAAACTTTGGTTCCAAAGAATCAGAATCCAGTGAATGACCAGCTAGGTGCATCGAAATTCTAATTTTGCTTATACCATTTGAAAGTGCACTAAACAGAGACTTTACTAGCAACACTATTCCTCCAAACAAGTAATGTCGAGACATGACGCACAAAAGGGTCGGCTGTCATACCTTTATTAACACATAATATCAGAGGATTTAATGCTACCGGCACAGAGCCAGAAAACAACGTAACTACTTTCAAACCGGTAGTAACATTTTAGAACATTTTACAAAACATAAAGACAGCGGTATCGTGCTGCCAACTACAGAACAAAATAATCATAATACATTGATCAAATGAATGAAAATACATGAACAAACGCATTTTAATAGGTGCTTCTAATTTCGCCTGGTAGGCGGTAATAGGAACTTAGGTAGGCGATATTAGGAACCGCTCTGGAGTTCACTGGAAATTTCAGTTTTTCCAATTTAGCTACATAACTTAAACTGGCACTGGTTTTGGAACTGGTTGATCTCAGGACACCAAAGGAAATGGTTCTTAGGGATGTTCTTTGAGTTTCCAGCCTAATCAGATACTAAAAAGTGGATTAAATGTCGAAAAAAAGTTAGAGTTGGCGATATTTGGGACACCTACCCTACCAACTGTTATTATTGCAGATGTAAAATTTTTGTTGGACATAGTTTTTTTCAACTTTTATTTGTGTTTCAGTTTCCAGCCTAATCAGATACTAAAAAGTGGATGAAATGTCGAAAAAAAGTTAGAGTAGGCGATATTTGGGACACCTACCCTACCAACTGTTATTATTGCAGATGTAAAATTTTTGTTAGACATAGTTTTTTTCAACTTATTTGTGTTTCAGTTTCCAGCCTAATCAGATACTAAAAAGTGGATGAAATGTCGAAAAAAAGTTAGAGTAGGCGATATTTGGGACACCTACCCTACCAACTGTTATTATTGCAGATGTAAAATTTTTGTTGGACATAGTTTTTTTCAACTTTTATTTGTGTTTCAGTTTCCAGCCTAATCAGATACTAAAAAGTGGATGAAATGTCGAAAAAAAGTTAGAGTAGGCGATATTTGGGACACCTACCCTACCAACTGTTATTATTGCAGATGTAAAATTTTTGTTAGACATAGTTTTTTTCAACTTATTTGTGTTTCAGTTTCCAGCCTAATCAGATACTAAAAAGTGGATGAAATGTCGAAAAAAAGTTAGAGTAGGCGATATTTGGGACACATACCCTGCCAACTGTTATTATTGCAGATGTAAAATTTTTGTTGGACGTAGTTTTTTTAAAAACCTATCTGTGTATTTAATAACAAAATGCAAGTAAATATACAAAGCTGTTAAATTTGTTTTTCTGTAAGCTGAAAAAGAATCCACCTGCATGGTTGGAAAATAGAAATTAAAAAAAAAAAGAATCAAGAGAAACGTAATTAAACCGGAAAATTTGGTTTAAAAATTAATGACGTTTAATGCAACTTGCTATGAAATTCCTACTTCGAGTCATTCAGTATCTGATTTAGAATTTATTTTCGATTGATCATTCCCGAGAGTCTTATATCACCTCAAAGCCAGTTTTCGTTGCCTCTCGTGTCAAAATGCATTACACGAGGTCATGCAGTTTCCTAACAAATCAATCTGCTCTTAAGTTCTCGTAATAACCTATCATGTTCACAGACGTGTTTAGTAGATTGCATTCTATTGATCGCCCAGTACTTAAATTATGTATTCTCAAGATGGGCGTGTCATTTTACCGGTTGTAAACCATAAAGTAAATCGTATGATTCTCCATCTTGGGCTGGTGTAGGTAAGCGGCGAAGAAATTCAGCTTTATTTTTACCGTGTTTTCATTAACTCGCTTTCTTGTTTGCGTGTGTGTGTTTGTGTGTTTGTCCGGTATAAATCTTGCAATCGATTTTTAACTAACTTCCCGACTAGCTAGACATTTGGAACTTTTCGAATAGCTCAGAACACGATGATAATGCATTATTTTAATACTTTTAGCCATCTTTAAGCAGATTGAATTCATTTTCAGTTAATTTTGTTGTATAGACTGGTGCAGCCATCTATCGGCCGGGACGGGAACGAAAATTTAAACGCAAGTTAACTTCCAATTAACTTTATTTTCTTTCTAGTTGATGGGATAATTCATTTTTTTGAAAAGTTAATTTTTTTTGAAATTTTTTTGAAAAGTATTTATTAATACATAGAATTGTCAAGTTTATATGATTCAACAGAAAATTTAAAAACATGGTATATAAAAGTTATTTTTATCTTGTAATTATTTAATACCCCAGTCAAGCAGGTGCGTAATGTTTTACACGAGAAACGAATCAATGGAGGATTGAAGGAAGTACGCTTCCACCTATGAAGTTTTTTGCCATTTGTTTGTTTGGAACCTTTGTTTGTTTGTAACTGCTTGGAATGAACGATAGTGAAATGTTTTCGAAATTAATTTCTAACGTAAAAATAAAATGTCTGTAAAAATTAGTAATTGATTTCTTACGCAGAAATTTGCATCCGATTTCTAAAGTGTTCCGGAGAGTAAATTGTTTTAAGGTTATTAACATAAATTTTCATTAGGTTTAATAATTTCGTGCGATTTGTAAATGTAAAAAAAATGAAGAAATTATAGCACTTGGAATTCAGTTGAAATAATTCCGAATTATGACTCTTATCTAAAGATTCAATGATTATAGACCACTATGGAGTTTTCACCGTGTTATGGTACTTTTCTTTCGTGTTAAAACATGACTGGTTGGCTTGAGAATTGAACTTCATATCCTCTGTTTTCTGGTCACGTTTGCCGTACATAACACCTTCGAGTCGTATTATGAAGGATCTTGACTGATTATCATTTGATGCGCGATAATATTAGGGCTTCCAGACCTGGGTTTCTTAACTCAGATCTGGGTTTTTCAATGACCTTTTGGGTGCATGGGTTTTAGTTTTTCGAAAATGTCTCAAAATCTGGAATTTACTCTTGTATGTTAAAAATATAGCAAAAAAAAATATATATTTATTTCTTATTATAAGTATAATTAAATCACAGCAAGACAATTTAATACAAAAAATTCAGCTTACAATAACATTAGTAGGATTTTGAAGGTAAAACGATTCAATGGCTGTAAAATGATACATATGGAGATCATTTCGATTGAATCGTGATAAATATCCCTGTTACAAAACCATCCCAGAATTATGGTATTTGTTACGTCATATCAAAGATGGATTTAATAATCTCAAATATGACATAAAACCCGAATAAGAGATAAATCTCTTAAAACTGAAATCGTAAACGATCGTAAGAAGTCAAAACAAGCTATACATAGATATCCTCAAGGATATCTAAACCACAGCTGGTAAAATGCGTAATAGAAAGAGCATGTTATAGAGAATAAGAAAAAAAATCATCTTCAGAGTATTTAATTTGAGGTGATTTGAGGTGAATTGTTGAAATGGATGAAAATTGCAATTAAATAAAATAACGTTAATTTAACTTCGAGTAATCTTCGAAAATGTGGTGTGTATTGTTTTTATTTTTCAATCATTTTTAATCAAAAAATGTATCTTTAAAAAAGTTGAGGTTTTTTTACAATCTGGGTTTTTTTCTTACAATCAGGGTTTTGTTTTTGATGCGTTCTGGGTTTATTGTATTTTCCTCACTGGGAGCCTTGGATTATACCACCAAACCGTGAGAGGCTCTTCAAAAAATAAGAGTAGTGTTTTGTCTCTAATTTCTTAATCCATCTTATGATCTTCGGAAATAAGTATTAGGTTGTATCACTACCCTCTAAGCTCGCGGTTTTGTTACGCGGTACAATTTTGATCTTTCTACAATCTAAGACTACAGACATTTCTCTTTCAAACTGGACCTCATTTGTTTAAAAATATTTTAAAACAGACTAATATTTTCATCAAGAGATGAAACACAGTTTTTCAAGAAATATCGTCCCCTATGTGGATGTAATATCGATGCTCCTCGAGTTTTTATCTTACAAAGAAAATATTTACATCATCTGAAATCTGAAAGCTTTCTTATTCATATAAACCTCATTTCAAGTCTATATCTTACATTTTCGATTTTTAGTTGAATTTTAAACTGATAATTCAACAGTGGTGAAACGCCCTTTTTATTAAGGGTGACAACAGTAAATGGATGGAAGCTGTTACATTGCCCGAGAATCACCATTACAGATGTATGTATCTCGCTATTAGCCATAATAGAGGAGCGAGCTTAGCGAGCCTAGGGGTGAAGCCCCTAGTATGTGTAAATGAAAGAATAAATAGACGAATTTGAGTTGCCAACCATCGAAAATGAAAAATTCAAAAAGTGATAGAATTGATAGAAATTGCGATAGCTCACTAAAACAAAAGTTTCAAAATGAAATTATAGTTCAATTTTGGATGAATCTTTGTGGAGAGTATGAATATTTGTATTGCAAAGCAATGCAAGTGCTTCTACCGTTTGTAACGTCTTTTTTATGGAAACGGGCTTTTCGTCACTGGCTGCAATGAAAACCAAATATCAATCCAGGTTAATAGTCGAAAAAGAGTTACGAGCGGCACTCTCCACATTGCCCCCAAGATTTTATAAACTCTGTGCCAATAAACAACAACAACCTTCGCATTAAATTTTGATGCATTGGGTGTAGTTTAATTAGTAATTTAATATAAAAATAAATATGCATGTTCGTATTGTTATAGCAAAATCTTGTTATTCTGTTAATTGTAGTTTTCATTTTTTTGTAATAAAGTTATAATTATTTAAAACGTGTCTATATGATTATATCTCTTAAAAGATAGGGTGGCGCGGGAAAAAAAAATAAAGGAGACGCCATTTTTTTAAAATGTATTTATATATATATATATATATATATATATATATTATAAGGGAGGCGTAGTAGCATAAAGATTGGAAATCGCTGCTCTAAGCATCTTATCTTCATTAATAAGCATTATATTGTATCAGTACAAAGCAAACCATCTCATAATCTTCTAAAAGAAACGTTGGGTTTTATCACTACTCCTTCAAACCATCCTATAATCATCACTAATAAACTTTATATTGTATCATCACATCAAAAACTACTTCTTAATCTTCTTTAATAAGCCTCGTGTTGTATCAGCACACCGCCAATCCATGCCACTCTCTTCACAAATAAGTGTTGTATTGTACCCTTCCCCCCGCCGTGCCATCGTATGATCCTCTCTAACAAACCTTACGTCGTATCATATTAAAGTATTTGTTTATTTTCTTTTAAATTTCCGTAATGAAACTTCCGCCAAAGTAGCTTATTTCATTAAGAATCTGGAAGGTTAATAATACTGAAAAATGCAATTTTCTCCGGCAAGCAAGCATCGATACCATAAACTAAAGTGTATTTAAACTAAACGAGAGTTTAAATTAACAAGTCCATGTCTAAAATTTTTCATTTAATACAATGCATGCTCGGAGAATTTACATATTTTTAAAAATTGCTTTCATCCTTCATAATCAATAAATCAATATTTAACATTCGTTGTTCATCTGAGTGCGTTTAATATTCATCAAAAATTATAATCAAAGACGAAATGAAGCTTAGAGATAGATCATTATGAAACTTCTATTTCGATTCCCATCTCTGTAATTAGTGCTTGGCGATGAATACAATTAGGTAAGAGGCAAAACTTCGTTGTGTTCAATTTGAGAATTTCGGGAAATTCAGAAATTCTACTGAATCTACACTCTATGTTGTTGCCATTTAGCAAAAGAAAATCTTTCTGATCATTGTAAACGCATGTAATTACTTAAATTTATTTTGTACGTATTTTTGAATGTTATTGTAATTGAGTCTTTTTGTAAAATAATTTTCCTGTGGTTTTGTGATTAAAATTTTTTTAATATAAAAGTCATCCATTGCGTGGTTTTATTTAAAAGCGATAGTTTCCAGCAAAGAGAAAATTTGGTATTTTAGTCAAGTTCTAATAAAGTCGATTCATACAGACATTCTTAAATAAATTATGTCTCCCACTTAAAAACGAGAACTCCGACTGTGGAATCAAACCATATCTCAAAGTTTCCCGACAGGGGTGTTAATTATTATACCTTCAAAGTTTGACCTGATTTTCCTAAAATAGAACTACACAATGTCATTTAATTCATCATTTATCATAAAAAATGCTTGAGAAAAACATTTTCATCATTATAGTATTCATAGTGAAAATTCAATATTTGTTTAAAACGGATAGTAGAAAATTCGTTCCATTTCGCCCGCCTCCATACTCTGCTATGTCCTTTAACGCAGATTCATCTGGTAAAAAGTAAAAAAAAAAAAAAAAAAGGTCGAGATTTATGCGGTTGAATGCATCATTTATTTCAAAAGAATCTCTGCTCCAGCTCATTTATTTCTGTTAATTTCACGTTTCATCGCTCTTTCAATATGATTGTGTCGGCGATTTCCAGCATCTGTGCAAGTAGGAGAAATATTTCCTTGCCTGTGGTAAACACTTAAACTTTCACTAACCGAAAACAGTTTTACGACTTAAAGGATTCTGATAAGTAGTTGATGAGAAAAATATTTTCTTCATATATTGAACAGAGAAATAACAGAGGTTATAATACTTTATACGAATGTACAGTCGGACCTCTATTTAACGAAGTCCCTAAATCCCCAAAAAAAGTTCGTTATATGGAAAATTCGTTAAATAGAGATTCACCTTTTAAAATACTTTAAACTACACAAAACAGATTTTAAATTCATAAACACTAAATATTATTAATAAAAGTAATTAATCCTACCTTTATTTTGTCTATTATTTGTGTCTATTTCTATAATTCGTGAATTCCTATAATTCGTGTATATTTCTATAATTCGTGTAATAGACACAAATTTCTATAATTTGCGTCTATTTCTTTTAATTAATGTCTATTTCTTTTATATACCTTATCCATCAAACAGAAATCTGCAAGGAAAACAAGAATAAAGCAAAGCATTCTCCGGGAATACACTGTATTTCCGATTTAAGAAAAAAATATTAAAATTAATAAATTTTAATGACATTATCGCATTTATTATAACAAGGAATTTTAAGCATACATTACCTCATGTGTCCTTAAATTTAATTACTGATAAAGTCTCTTAATTTTGTCTAAGTTATTTGTTTGAAATAATGTTTTCTCTCTTTGCAATAATGTCGCATCTTTGCAATGTACTAAAAAGCCCTTCAGGCGTATTTTCTTCAAACTGTAAGTTTCGTCGGAATGTGTTAAAATAAAGTTAAATTGTTAAATGTGTTAAAAGAAAGAATACGTTTGAAATGTTCAGAAATATTTTGAGAAATATGGAGGGAAAAAATATTGGATCATAAGAAAAAGTTCGTTAAATAGAGAATGCACTTCGCTATTCAGAGTTATTTTATGAAGAAATTCGCAAAATGTTCTTAGTTCCATGGAAAAGTTCGCAAAATAGAGAAATTCGCAAAATAGAGGTTCATTAAATAGAGGTCCGACAGTATTTGTTATTTTATAAATGTATAACAATTTATTTCCTTAAATTTTCATGCAGTCATTTTATTATATTTGCAGACCATAATTATTGTCATTCAATTGCCAGATTTTTTAAGATAAGTTATTTTGAAAACATAACTATCAACAAAATTGTAAAAAAAAAAAAAACTACTACAGTCATTGGTTATATAAATGTATAAAACACTAAACTTGCTTTAAATTTGGAAGTTAAAAAATTTTAAATTATTCAAATATTTTTTTATGTATAAAGATCTTTCCAGACTTAACGGGACCGTGGACCTCTATTTGAGCAAATCTTTTTTAATGTAATATTGATTGTGTTATTGTAAAGACAAAAAATATATATATATTTCTGTAGGATAATAGTCCCAAAATAATTTCTTTCAAGTAAAATATCATTTATGAAGCTTCTACAAAGTAATTAATAAAAATAAGTGTCGTAACAAACTTTAAATCTGTTTATCTCAAAACAGGTTTTTCAAGGATTTTAGATTTTTTAAATGCTCCATGCGACTTAATTTTTGTTCAAAATTCATGAAACTGATATGGATGAATCGTGATACTGTCTATAAAGAAACTAGGTATCCATTTTATAATTCGATTTTATTAAGATAATTAAATTTATACCTTATTAAAAGGCAAAATTTTGAGGAAAATTGGGAGGGAATTCAGAAAATAATCTAAATAATTAACTATTCAACGGATTAAATAATTGACCAGTTGGTGCCCGTCAAAACATGACGGCTAGATAGTAAATAAATGTACTAATACACAAATTATACTCGACACATCATTGCCAAATGTGGAAAATCATAATAATGCGCAGAAACAAATTAATGTGTTTAAGCGGCCTCGTGCTTAGTGAGTATCTAAAGCCAGATTTTAAAGTCTCACTGAGCATGCGCAGAAAGCAATATTTTTAATTGTAAATTATCGCTAATCAAGCAGCGTGAAATGAACAGTTTCCATTAGGTTTAATATCATATTTCACAAACCTAATTATCATAAGAATAAAAATGGCAGAGAGAGATCTAGAGAGACTCCTCGGAATGAACGTGTTTATCATTAAAACATGTCACTGAGCATGCGCAGAAACACTGAGTTTCTAAAAGACAGATTTAAACATGCCACTGACCAAGAGGAGAAATCAATTTTGAATTGTCAATTATCGCAAATTAATTAAAATTGCTGTTACAAAATCCAAATTTCACAAATCTACAGATTACAATCTTTCGTTTAAGACCAAAATGAAGAAAATGGATGCAGTAGTTTCCTCTCGCGGACTGCCCAAAAAGTCGGCTTAGCAACTTAAATATATGGATACTCAGATTTGTTTGTAATACAGTTTAATGTGATTAAAATGCAAAATCGAGGAAGTATCTCAAAAATTAAGCCGCAAGGAGCCTTGTAAAGTTTTGTTTATAAATTTTAAATTTTTAAAAAAAGTCTTAAAATTATAAGAAGATTGTAAATTTCTTTTAAAGTACTCTATATACTTATGGTGAAATGTATATATGTACAAAATTTCATAACTGTATGATAAAAAGTAAAAAATAATTTAACGTCTACCGTATCCTAAATTGAGAAAATTGTTATAAAATGCTTGTTAGATACGAAAAAAACAAAATTTTGTTTCTCGTACTCCTTTAAAGAAAGTATATAATGATTCACCCAAAACGGTTTTAATCATTCTTAGAAATTTGTGCTTTTATGAATAAGGTCAAGTGTTTAAATTCAACCCCTCAAACTTTCTGTCCCAGTTTCCTACCGTAAAAATTCCCCAGCTCTTCCTTTATGATAATTAAGCTTGGATTAAACGCATCTCGTTTAAAAATACCACCTTTCGGCCTTAGCGTCGCATTCCTTCCCCTAATCTAGCACGACCAGCCCCGCGGAACCTGGAAAATTTTTAATTAAGATAATTTTCTGCAGGGGAGTGCTTCAGATTTTAATTAAGTCTCTGAATGTTCCCATAAAACTCGCTTAAGTATTATAGCAAATTTGTCAGTTCGTTATTTGTTCAACAATGCATCCGAATTCTTTTCCGAATTGGCCCACCTCCAGAAAATGTCGCGGCACTTAGGCAAATGGATTCTGGAAGTGAAATGTCAAGAGACGCGCGATTTATCCGGTTGAACGCGTCCTTTACTTTTGAAGAATCGATGTCGCCAGCTCATTTATTTCAGATTAATCCTGGCTTTCTTTTCTTACCTCTTATAATAGCTCTAACCCTGCCATTTCCAGCAGCTGTTAAAGCTGGAAAATCATCTTTCTCTTTTGAAAGGGATAATTAACTTTGACTTATTGTCGTCTGCCGTTGTACCTTTTTGAAGGACTAGGTACGTTTGGAAGTCTTTTGATTCCGTTGAAATGAATGAATGCTGTAATTGATTTTTGTGTGATCAGAATTATTTCTCGAAACTTTCCAATATTTTATTTATAAGAAATACCCTCACAGAGATTTTATTCGCGGTGTTGTGTTAATGATATTCTTTTATTTCATATATGAATAAATTCTGAGGGCACGGTGGCCCAGTTGGCAAGAGCAGCGGACCAGAGATCTGAACGTCCCTGGTTCGATGCTCGTCGCTGCAAATCTACCGCCGTGTTCACTAATGGCGGTCGGGGCACGTAAAATAAGTCGTGGCTGCAATGTCCTCCAAGTTCTCAAATTTACCTCTGGAGGTGCGAGGTCAAGTGTTCCGGTCTCGACACTTGACTCGGTTCAAAATTACGGGACCAGTAATTTTGAACCGAGAAAAATTAGCCAAGTCGGATTCCGACCCTTGTGGTGCTAATTCAAAACAACAGCCCAACAGCCTATTAGGACCTGGTGATTGGAACCTCCAACTAGGGGGTATTAGCAACAACAACAACATAACTTTTGAATGGATTTAAAGTCAAACATCATTAGAAATATACCAAGCTTCTAAATATGCCAACAAAATTATACTCTTTCCCTAATGTAGCGTTATTTTTTTTAACGTTTTATCACATGACTTTGTGTTACAAACTTCTGGTGTCCGTTAAATAAATGAATGGTTTTTTTTAAACGACATGCGTTGTAAGTAGTTTAAATGTGATTAATTTAAATTTTGAACGCACTTGCAATTATACCTACATGAATTTTGCTTTGAAATGTTCTTTCAGAGGGCTTTTCACTTGACAAAGTTTTCATAAACTCTATTGCTGTAAAGATAATGCCTTAATTATAACGTTTAACTATCCAAAAGGAATGTGTTAAATTTCCTTAAGCAGCCAGTCATTTTAAATATAACTGCTTCTACTTAAAATAGTGTATTATGTACCCAGCTTGTAATTCTCTGCCAGTGAAATGAAATAAGAAGATACACCCACGTGTGCTGTTATTCCAGATAGAGTATCCTGTTATATTTATACCAAATATATTTTACTTCATGACGAAGTTTGCGTTTTGATTGTATTTGCTTTGCACTTTAACCCTTACCAAGTATCTAAACTAGTTCTAAGTTATTTTTCGTGATTCACGCAGGTCTTCTAGAGTTTTAGGGCAGCTAGCAAAGTGTCGGGTCGTAATATAAATGTTTGCTTACAAATAAAGTTCGTCGAGAGCCGAAATGCAGTTGATATCTTTTTCGTACCGTCGTTAATTGCAAAATCCTCTAATTTACTTCAAATTCCTATTAGCGCATGTAAGTTTACTGCATATTCTTGTAAAAATTTCCATTTAATGAAAGCATTTCATTTCAGATATGTACACCCACTGGGAGTGATACTAATGAGAATTTTATTAAACTGTATTAATATATTTTTCTGTTGAGGTTGTAGATGAATGTTCATGAATGTAAATTAATGGTAAATTACATGTGTAAGGGGAGTGTTATTTCATATAAATTTACCGTATCAAATCAGAAAAACAAACACGAATACGTAGCGTGAAGCACTGTGGATTTTAGGGAATTAATTAATCTATCCTACAAATTATCAGCTATCGCTTAAAGAATTTGAAAACATGCTTCTTTCTAATACTTTTTGTACATTCTTATACTATTTTTAAAGATTACTCAAAGTGATATACAACATCAGTATACTCATGATTTCGCAATGAATGTTATTTTCCCCTAAAGATCGATTCTTAATATTTTTTCCTGTTTTTTTTCTTCTAAAAGGATTGATTTTCTGTCAAAAATTTTGCAAATATATATATATATATATATATATATATATATATATATATATATATATATATATATATATATATATATATACAGTGTAATCTCGATCGATCGTTCTCCGAATCATCGTTTTCCCGTATGTGTCGTTTATTTCAACCAGTCCGGACGATCATATTGCTTTGTTATGTTCCCGCATTTATCGTTCAGTTCAGTCGGTCCCTTGAAAAACGATAGATCGAGATTCCACTGTGTGTATATATATATATATGAACAGTGGAATCTCGATGGATCGTTCTCCGAATCATCGTTTTCCCTTATGTGTCGTATATTTCAATCAATCCCGACGATTATATTGCTTTCTTATGTTCCCAAATCTATTCTCGCATTTATCGTCAATTCAGTCGGTCCCTTGGAAAACGATAGATCGAGATCCCACTTGTGTGTATATATATATATATACATATATATATACTTGAATCTCGATATTTTAACTTCTTTGTTCTGTCATCTATCGAAACTCAGAAAGCGCGCAGTTTTCATGTACGATATATTGCTACTGATTGGTGTACTTCAGATTTTAGTTTAAAATTTATTTAATTTTAATTTCACTTTCAAAACTTTTAATAAAAGCTTCAAGTAGTGGATTTTAACGATTCGTGATGTTTTCAAAATACAGCTGATGGAAATCTCCACACGTCGTGAGGGAATATCATTTCTATAATTTAAATGGAATTTGACATCAAAATGTCAAGAACCTCTGCTTATCTGCTCTAACGGTCCATTTATTCATAAAGATTGTCATCCCTAACCAGTTAAGTTGCGATCTCATTTATTTAGAATTAATTCTTACATTCAATCCCCAATTGTAAAAGAGAAGTTCAATCATTTTCACCAGCTTTCCTTGACCATGAATGATTATCTTTTTTTTCTTTTAAACAAATATTAATTTCTGATTTTAAGCGCCCACATGGTTTTACTAGCTATAATATTCTTCAACTTTTTGTATTCTCTAAAAAACTGGTATCATATGTAATATTAGAATATTAAGGATATATTGTATAATAAACATTTTTAAGGACATAATTACCCATTGTTTATTCCATATACCATTTCTATAGCATCATGCAACGCTTTTAATAATCTTTTTTATTTTTATCATGACTTGAGATGTTGTTTTTGAAAAACAAAATTATTCAATGTTTTTTAAATTAAATAATTTTTAAATTGTTTTGTTTTTAAAGTTGAAAAGGGACGTGTTTATATATTAGATACGTTGCAAGTATTTGGCAAAACTATAGTCCAATAAACTGACTATGCGTTTTTGTGAAATATTATTTTACAAAATATTAATGTGTTTTATTTTAAACGAAAGACCTTCTGTTATGTCATTAGATTTACGTTTATCCCCTTCATTCCAGTAATATTTTTAGTATTTTACATTAAGTATGGAATCATACATGTTGGGGGGGGGGGAGAGGGAGTGTATTTTTCTTTTATCGATTTGCAGATTTCTACTATAGGTTTAAGAGAATCGAAGTACTGAATAAAAGTCTACGGAAAATCGACGACAGAAATTGAAAAAAATATTATTCTCTATTATTATTATTATCATCATCGTCATCAGTAGTAGCAGCATCAGTAATTTTATAATATAAATAATGATATATATATATATATATATATATATATATATATATATATATATATATATATATATACCGGGTGTTTCAAAAGTCGCGCACATCAACCTTTGTGGTTGAGTTTTAAAGACAGACGAATTATGTTAACAAACATAATAAAGGACAAACAAAGGTTGAACGATTATCTTTATTGTCAGGTGTCAGACATGGTCAAATCACAGTAAATGTTCAAAATGATGTCCGTTTTCCTGGACACACAATCGAACTCTTTTTACCAGATTACTCGACACTTTACGAAGTGTGTGAGAAAGAATGTCCGATATTGCATTAATGATGTTGCTACAGCAATAATCCCCATACGCTTGATAAACTTAAGAGTAACATCCTTCATGCAATATCGGACATTACTTGTCACACACTTCGTAAAGTGTCGACTAATCTGGTAAAAAGAGTTCGATTGTGTGTCCAGGAAAACGGACATCATTTTGAACATTTAATGTTATTTGACCATGTCTGACACCTGACAATAAAGATAATCGTTCAACCTTTGTTTGTCCTTTATTATGTTTGTTAACATAATTCATCTGTCTTTAAAACTCAACCACAAAGTTGATGTGCGCGACTTTTGAAACACCCGGTATATATATATATATATATATATATATTCCGAAAATCTTTAATAAAAAATATTGGTTTTTCTTACTCTCACTATCATACACAAGGAAGTATCCATTATATATTTTTCAATGTAAAATTTTTTTCATATCAGCAACATCATAAGAATATCATTAATAATAAAATGTAATTCCCAAATTCTTGTTCCAGTGTTCGATTAACAACTAGTAAGAAGTATGTTGTGCAAATTCGTTTTCAACATTGCAAAGAATTTCGATTTTCATCATAACTCTTTTCCAGGATAATAACTCAATTTTTAAGCTCTTTCCTAGCAAAGGAAGCATTTGAGAAGTTCGAAAATACTTTAAATTTTCTGTAAAAAATATTCCAAGCCAAATAACGTATTTATTGACTTCTATTTGATAAAAAAATTCTCGCGAATTTATTTTGAAAATAGCGCCTACTTCCTTAAATTAAAGTGATTAGTATGAAAATGAGTTTCAGCACTAAAATGCCAAATGACGTCAGGTTTACTCGGTTGAACGCATCTTTTACTTTCCCGGGACATAAACCTCCAGCTCATTTACATTGTTCTAACTCCCGTGTTCCTCTTTTGCTTTCTAGTTATTAGGGTTCAGCTATTTCCGTTTTGTGTTCACGAGCAGTTTTCTAGATTGAAATAGAATCTTCAACCTTTACTCTTTTTCAAAGAAGAATTGTTTTTCCACATGAAGTACTCCGAAAAGAAACTATACTTTAACTTGCTAAGGAGTTAAAAACAAAATACTAAATATGCGCAGGTGCTTTGAACGATAAGAATAATTGTTGAAGTCATTGAAAGTGGACGCTTTGTTGTTTTATAAACTTTCTGTCCCCTGATATGTATATTCTGTTTTTAAGACTTAGTGAGTTAAGTTTCATTTTATGCACTTTTCTTTTTCATATGTGTATAATTTTTTATACTTAAGTATCTCAACATGTACAAAAAATTTAAAAGCTTCCAAACTTAACTAGTAAGATAACAACGGAATTTTATTTTTATGTCGCTTAATATTTCTTTTATGGTTTTCATGTGTATCATATTTGAAAATTCTGTGCTTTTAGATGCCATCTTATACCGTTTCGAACCCTGAAAGGCAATATATTATAAATAATCTTTAAAAATATTTAGAGACGTGTTTGCGCTAAAGACCATTGCTTTCTTAGATAAACGGTGATAGATAAACCTAAGCATGGTATTCTTAGATAAACGTTCGGATAATTGTCAGTTACTATCAGGAATTTATGCCTTACAATTTCTTTTGAACAGACAACTACGAAGTTGAGCTTGTAAAATATATCTTTGTTGATTAACCTCCTGGATAAATTAGCTGACTTTCATGTTATTGGATATTCCTTTTATTACGAGCTCTGGTTGAGCTGTACCAGTCACACTGCATATTTTATATAAGTCAACACTGCCAGTTAATGACTGGTTACCCCGCTGTCGTTTGCAAGTCCAACATATGATTAGCATGAATGATTTTTGCTGTACGTAATCGTTTTTCAATTGTTGTTACATGGTTTGTTTAAACGTCATGTAACAAAATTTGTCTATGTCCGAGAACCAATCAGCTTACTAAACTAAATCGATACTTCGTGCTTTTAATTTCATTTCGAAAAGACAATAGCTTAACACATCCAAGAAACGTCTGGAATGCCTTTTCAAGTTAATAGAAAGGGCGAAGTAAGTTTCGTTAAAATCCACAATTTTCTTTTGTTACAAATCATACAGTACGTGAAAGGAGTGTTTCTGAACAGCTTCGCAGTACCACTGAATGAAGGACCCACTCATAGCACCGCATTCAATTTTTACGTAGGATTGCGTTCCTCAATAACGGTCCTACGGAAAGTAAAATTTCAGCGTTCTCGCGAGTTATAATTTTGGGAGAGTGCCAGTAGCAGTAAAACAGTTAAACAGAAAAGTACCAAAATACGCCAAAAAGAGGTAAACAATGATAAGTAATCCTACGTTAAAAACCCGCGATAGTTTCGTTAGAAGAGACTACCTGAAATATATTTTTTCTTCCTCTGCTTCCGTGACGCGAACACCCCGCGACAAAATTTGGAAACCCATGACAGTGTTATACTTTAACTTGCTAAGGATTAAAAGAGCAAGGATTCAAACAAGGATTCAAAAAGCCAACTACAACTCTCCAAATAGGTGCCAATCAATTAGGTGCACGGAGGAATGATGGTCCACCCTTTGGTATGCTGAATACCAGGAAACAATTTTCTTTTTAATGTTCACATCCCAACAACAAAGTTTGATAGGAGCAGCCTAGAGTATAGTTTTAGTCTGTTTTACATTGTTTCAGTCGGCCTGGCTAGTTATTATAGACAATAGCATGAATGTTGCTCTGCACCTGGAAAATTTACACTTAAACATTCTGGACGTAACTTAGGGAAGGCTTCTTTAAAACTCTAATTCCATATTTCAAGCGGAACTCCTATCTACTTACATGACCATAAATTGGTTGACTTGTAAAAAGTCTCATTCAATTGCGTTGAAAGTTACCGATAGTATACCAAATCTACAAACTTTAAAATGCAAACATCGGAATGGATGTTGCATGCTGAGTTAATTCAACAGTTGGTGAGATACATAGCTAAGACACTCGGCGTGCAATTCCGCTAAGTTCCAACACTTAACATGAATATAGATTAAATGTCCAAAAAATATATAAATCATAAGATGTGCCCAATCCTTGTCATAAAGTGACTAAAAGAAAAGCTCTTCGACTGGCGTCATCCCGATCTGGATTCTCGCCAAACGGGTAGATAAACCTCAACAATACTTAACTAACTAAGGTTAGGGCGCAAAAGTTTTTCCATAGCATTCTTGGATTTCTTTTATTACTCATAAGAAGGCATCTTATAATTCATAAATTGTTCTTTTCTGGGTTGACTTTTCCTGAATTCTTTTAGTACTCTTACTGCTCTGTTGAAGTATTACATTTTAAAAGTGACATTTTAATTTGAAAATATTAATTTAGGAATGCCATTCACTCGTTTTAGCATTACAATATTGAAATTAAACTTATATTATGTAACTTCTAATTTAAATACTGTTATTTAATAGTTTTTAAATCTGAAGTTAATAATTATTATGAAATTAATAAGTATTTAAATTAGAAGTTTAAATATATTATACCATTGTTATAGAATTGCTTTATGTGTGCAGTAAAAAAATAAAGAAACCCGGGAAAAATTATGCATAAGTTTTGCAACTCCTTTCACGGTTTGCAAACAACATTTTTACTGACACGATTTTCTCTTCCAGAACACGAAAGATCTTTAATTTTTGTTACAAAATATCCAAGCAGGATTTTGATATTGCGCATTTGTTCCAGAGTAAAATGGCAGAATTTTTGGGATTGATCTGTCACTGAGTTCTTTGTCATTACAATTATGCAAATTTAATCCCGAAGTAAGATTTCAAGTTTTCCGATAGAACGCATACTTTACTTTCAAAGAATTTATGTCTCACATATTTCAGATTAAATCTGGCTTTCTTTCCTTATAAGTATGAGTGGCCAAGCCATTTTCCGAATCTCTAAAGCTAGCAAAATAATTTCTTTTGTAAAATACACGTTTAAACTTTGACTTTCTAAAGTAGAATTGTATTATGACGAGATGAATGGTGAAAGAAAAAGGCTTTATTTAGACTCTGGAAAATGTAATGTTTCGCGTTTTTCAATTTGAGTAATGAGGATGATTCTTAACCTTTTGAGCTATCATGTTTCTGAATGTTTGCTAAAACATACTTACAATGAGTTAAAAAAATTATTTCTATTATAAAAAATTTAAAGTTTTTTAGGAATACAGCTAGAGTAAAGAGTACGTTTTATCATAAATTTTGATTATAAACTGTTTCAAGTTTCTAGATTAATGAAATATCGTGCAGCTCAAAATACAGGGAATGTGTAAACATTCCCTGAATTTACGTATTAATATTTCGAGACATGTCTTCATGTAATATGTTTAAACATTTTTAATACAATTCTTTTCAGTGCATACGATTATTGT
This sequence comes from Dolomedes plantarius, assembly GCA_907164885.2. Taxonomy (NCBI): domain Eukaryota; kingdom Metazoa; phylum Arthropoda; class Arachnida; order Araneae; family Dolomedidae; genus Dolomedes; species Dolomedes plantarius. The sequence goes on along the minus strand of OU015493.1, from coordinate 23,352,470 downwards.
TTTGTATTCATCACACACGCACACACACACACACACACACACACACACACATATATATATATATATATATATATATATATATATATATATATATATATATATATATATATATACAGCGTTCGATTTGAGGCGGAACGCCCGGTACCTTTCTTTAGGAAAAAAAATTACGATAGTTAAAAACATTTATTTAATGAAATATTTCTCTGTTGTTAGTGAGTGAGCCTGGCCTATTATATATATATATATATATATATAATTTGGAATACCCCCACACACACTACCCAAAATGTTACAGCAGTTCCGGTACCTCAATTTCTAGAAATGGAGCACTGTATATATATATATATATATATATATATATATATATATATATATATATATATATATATATATATATATATATATATATTCTTCAACTCCAGACCACGTTACTCTATCAGTCTCTCTCGGGTAGCCCAGTAAAATCTCGACAAGAAAATACTCAACCCTAAACTAGAAAAAACAGTATGAACATCATCCGCAGAAAAGCTTTCTACGTCTTTAGATTCTGGACAACTGCGGAGGTGTGCACCAGTCATATATTTGATGCCACAGAGTAGGGATGCGACATCGATGTCGATGTTTTCAAAACATCGATGTTTTGATAAAAACATCGATGTTTTAAACATCGATTTATTGAAGCCGATGTTTTTTTAACATCGATGTTTTGTGCTCGATGTTTTACGTTGTCTCGATGTTTTTTTTTAATGAAAAAGTACCGTAATATAAAAAAAAATTACCACGTAGCATAATTTTCACACTCAGTAAATGTAAGTCTGAATTCTGAAAAGGACGAATACAAAAGGGGGAATGATTCCTTAGCAAACAGACAAATGGCAATTAACAACCAATGAACCAATCAGAGCGCTTGGAATGTTCCTGACACTCCAGAACCTTCCATGGGGTTTTATTTTACAAATAGTATATACACGAAAGCATCCATTTAAGTTTTTGTTTTGTTCTGGTTTTATATAAGTTGACGTTAATATTATTAGTAAGATGCCTCCCAAAAGTATCGTTTGGAAATATTTTTACAAAACCACTGACAAATTGGCAAAATGCAATATTTGCCTTAAGTCCCTCAAAACTTCTGGCAATACCACGAATTTATCTGGACATTTGAAGGCAAAACATGGCGGTATTTACAACGAGAATTTTGAGTCATCAATGCAACCAAGTTTTTGTCATTTGTGCCTGCCCAATCAGAGAGTAAAATTAAATCACCCTCTCCCCCCACGACTAACGGAAATAACATTAATGTTAGAGATTACTAAACCAGTTTTAAAAAATAGATGTTCTAAAACATCGATGTTTAAAAACATCGATGGTTTTTGGGCGATGTTTTATTAGCATCGATGTTTTAATATTGAATATCGATGTTTAAAAACATCGATGTTTTGTTATCGATGTCGCATCACTACCACAGAGAGGGCACAATGGGTAGTCCGTCAGACCAATACCGTAAGTTTCGCTGTGTAAATAATCGTGGCCTGTTTTGAGTCTAAATTTCTCCATGCCCACAGATGTAGGTAGGCAAGGGGGAACACCAGACCTCAATAAGGAGCCCCTGGTCTTTTCACAGGTAGACTCACAATACATACACAATAAATGATAGCTATTCATTACCTAACTGGGAAATATCAAATGGGTAGAAACTCCATTATCTATATTTTCGATTATCCAGATCACAGAATAGAAATAAAGTATATGATAAAAATAACTTTTTAATTTTTTTTTCAAAGAGCCGTCAAATGTGTGCAAATGTGCATTTGTTTACGACTATAGAGCCGGGAGGTGCATAGCAGACAAAAGGAAAAAAAACACCTTTTATATTTCAGACGTATTCATCATTTGGTAGCTACGAAAAAAAGAACGACGTTAAAACAAACTACCTTTACAGAATCTTAAAAAAAAAAAGCAATATAATTTATTATGAACTTGTTGTCATGTATGAAAAATTCATGTTATGAATTCATAATTATAAAACTAAACTAATGATTATATTTAAAAAAGAGGCATATTTCTAAATTCGATTATCCGCATTTTTCTTTTCCGGACTATTCCCATCTCCGATTGATTCGGATAATCGACTGTCTACTGTATGTTAATTTTCATTTATTTAGAATGTACTTCTTTGACATAATTTGATTGGTTCAGAGTTTTTTCTTCGTTTTATGCGAATGAAACTTCGATAATTATTTTCGTTATGTGATACATGTATGTATATCTACGTACATGACGTGTAATATCCACGAGAAAATTATTTTAATCTTAAATGTCGTTGATATTATCCATATTCTGTGCTTGTATAACATCATTTGTCGTAATACAAAAGGAATAGACAGCATTAAAATTCAAAATACCGAGAATTATTTTCTTAATTTTCAAAGAATGTACGTGATCAGCTGAACATTTTTTCCTCTTCAGAAACATGAATGGCACAGCAATGTAGAAGCTGAAAAACTAGGTTTCTTTTGTTAAAACAGATAATTAAACTTCAATTTTCTGGTGTACATCCATTTTACCACTTCCAATCTTAACAGAGACTGACTTTTGTTTATGTTGAAAACGCCTGACAGGTGCTGCAAATGGTTAGTTTAATTGTTGAGGAATACTCGTATTTCATTCGGAGTGATTATGAGCAAAACCCTTATATATTACTTTCTTGTAATGCACCACTGTTATTCAAAGATTGGAAGTGATAAAATGGATGTACACCAGAAAATTGAAGTTTAAGTATCTGTTTTAACAAAAGAAACCTAGTTTTTTAGCTTGTACATTGCTGTGCCATTCATGTTTCTGAAGAGGAAAAAATGTTCAGCTGATCACGTACATTCTTTGAAAATTAAGTAAATAATTCTCGGTATTTTGCACTTTAGTGTTGTCTATTCCTTTTTCATCGCTGTATAAGTGCACATATTGCTACTTATACAGCGATGAATAAAAATTTGCATAGATTCTTGAATTCTTTAAGTTTAAGGACGTGAGAAAATTTATGGTTTCTTTTCACATGAAGGAATATGTTTCTTGACATTTAGATACACCCAGTTATTAAAATTGTTCGTTAATTCTTATCCAAACATTCATAAACTTGCATGAAAAATGTTCTCATTGCAAACATTTGAGAAGTATTTAATTTTTTCATCCTTGCAAAATAAGTTGATGACCTAAAATTTTGCTAATCACTGGATGAATTGAGTAGTCGAAAAAAATCGACTGCTTAATTCATAGGACGTATGGAGTTTAACATTATTAACGGTATCAAATCTTTTGACCTTAAAATAAAAATCTTCAGCATTTGTATTTGATTGCAAATGCGTGGCACTCGTCGATGAAGGCATTCTCAATTTATACACAAGAATAGTTGGTTTCTCTCAATGGAAGCACCGTATAGGCGAGCCAACACCACCCTCTTGTGCCACCTTAATTTGGTCCGAGCAAACCCAAGGGCGATATCTTGAGGGCTCGTACCTTCTCCCATCTACTGACTTCATAAAACTTTCAGGTCTACGGATTTAACGTGTCTATATTCAGCCTTGACACGGAGATATTTAATGGCTTTCTTTGGGATTCGAACTGAGCACTCCTAGTCCCGACCCAACTCGCTACCTCTGCGCTATCTCGGACCCTCCTGGATGGAAAGAAAATCTCCTAAAATTTCACCCCATGGCCGGTGTGAATTACGCAACAGAAACCTTTTCCGTGTGTTTGCATTTTACTATTAGAGAAGTTTGGCTGTTTTAATGCAGGTCACGGACCAAAAGAAACTGCGCTATGAGGTCACGGATAAAATAATAAAAAAATTCAAAATGAAATATAAAATGTGTACTTCAAAGGTTATACGATTTTAAAGAAGCACCTCGAAAACATAACAATCTGAGTTAATAGCTGTACAGGCATTCAATGAACTGAATTCGGAAATACAAAAAAAGGTTTAACAGGATATTCGTCTCAATGCGGGAACACTATAGCATAAGTGACTTTACGAATTGAAAAAAAATTAAAAATTTAAAAGTGCATACGTCAAAAAGTATACGGCTTCACCAAACCACTTCAGAAACATAAAAATCCCAGTTAATATCTGTAAAGCAATTCAATGAACTCAAATTCAGAGATGTGAGCAAGGTTAAACTGGATATTCCCCTCAAGCAAGGATCACTGAAGGATAAGTGACGCCATGCCTGGAAAAAAAAGCATGGCTCCATTTATAAATGTCTTAAAAAACTAACCGCAAGCACAGACACTTTCTCTTCCAACAATGTAAAATATATACTTGTTTTTGTGGGAATTCCATCGATCACACCGTGGCATGAACTATACTGATCTATTTTTACCTTACTCGCTCGTACACACATTAAAACAACACTAAGTAAAAATCGACGGTAGCAAAGATTAATACGCACGTAAACAAACACTCACGCATCCATGAACATGGGGATTCGAGCGTGAGTGTATTAGATAGTTGTTGTATTTTTTAAGATACTGGGTTCGATGAAATAAGAGATACCCTACTAACGAAGGAACTATTTATTAATTTCAAAATGGTTGGCGATTATCTTACAACAGCTATTTCACTTTCTTTATATTCTTTTTATCGCATAGCAACATAATTTTGCTCGTTGTCAGATACACAACAACATCATGAATTTGTGGATATAACTGTTAAATGTATTGTTGAATATATTTGTTTATTAAGAGGAAGGAAAATTGTACTTTTTGAAAGGTAGTACATAAGAGCAAATGAGTTTCTTACTTCTTAAACAACAAATTCAAAGATAATTGAATATTCATATAAAATAATTCAAAAATTGATCGGAAAAAGATCTCTTATTCTATGGATAAAAAAAAATGAAATTTTGCTATGAACAATGATTTTGATTATTTTTTTGCTAGTGTGTTTTAAAAAAATTCATAACGAACTTTTTAGAATAAAATAATTTTACTACATAATGTTTTATATAAGGCCTTTTTTAATGCTATATAAGCCTAATGGTATATAAACCTAAAATTATATGACAATATGCATGTATAATATTAATTTTGTATAATAAATATTTTACATAGATAAAATCTTCTAAAAGCAATTTATATTTAAAATCGGTTTTCTTTATTTTAGCAAATATTTAAATTATTCTTCAAACAACTGGAAAACAATTGAAAACTTTGGCTAGCTAAGGAATGAAACTTCTGCAAAATTATTTTCCGATTATATTAAAGAAACTTATTCTAAATATAAAAGTGTCCTGGAATATGCATTTCCAGACAGAGCCGTAAGGAAAGACACTAGAAGAATGGAAACAACTCAACTCACGCTACTTGTGCTGGAGGCAGTTTAAATCAGGATTGGGAGAGTGCAATAACTTCGCATTTGAATGCAGAATCAAAATTGCCGCAGCAAACGGCAGTTCTTTATACCATTAAAATTACATAGTTCAGTAAAGATATAAGTTTCTGAACTTCCAAAGAAATGACTTTTACAGAGTTTTGACTGGTTTTTGATACTATTAAGGGGGGCACATTACCTTTGACTACACTGAAATGAACGTAAACATGAAAAACTTCGAGCTACTGAAACTCCAATAATATTAATATATATATATATATATATATATATATATATATATATATATATATATATATATATATATTTTTTTTGTTTTATATCAAAATTACAATTCTTCATTTATATTTTATATAAAAATAGAACTTGTAAATCCATAAATAATTTTTAAATTTTATTTTTAAAAGTACACATTACTAAAAAGGGAAAAAAAACAACAATGGATGTTTCGCGCATCATAAAATTAAGAAATATGCATACAGAAACGATTTTTTGGTCAAATTAAATTCCTAATATACTCAAATTTAGTGTAAAACCAAAAAATATCCAAAAATATAGTTTAAACGGACAAATTTACATAAAATTTAAAAAAAATTAAATTTAGCAATTTTTAAAAAAATTTTCAAGTGTAAAATTTTTTCTTTACAAATTTATTTTTATTTTTTTAGTTTTAGTATGTAAAGAAGCTTAAAATACAAATGTGATAAAAAAGTTGTGTGTTTTGCACACATAGTTTGGGAGTAACAGTGCGCGTAATCCAAAAATTTACATATTTGAGAAAACTGAAGTTACAGTTGTAATATACATGGCCATAGCAACAGAGTGAGCTTTACATAAACTCTCAAAACTCGAGAAATAATGTGAAATTTTTTATGCGGTTTTTTTCATATTGTTTAGGAATGTCCCAAAAATAAGAATATAGCAAAAATCAAAAATATATTTTTTGAAGTTTTAAAGGTGGTGTGCCCCCTTAATGTAAAATGGAAATGATGTTATAAACAAGAAAATATATTTAATTCTAAAAATGTTTTTTGATTTAAATAATCTTAATATATATAAGTATTTCATGAACATTACCCTTTTCTTTGAGTATAAAATACAGTTTATTTTGCTCTTCTGTATGCCGTGGATATCAGAATACTGAATATTATTTTCCTCAAAATTTAATTTTAAATTGTGAATGTCAGTTAACTTAGTTATTCACAAATGTAGGTATTTTGTGAATTGAATTATATTTTGGCTTTTGTGAATCGTTCAAAGAGATAAACAGATCTAATACTCCGTGGCATTATGAAGAAATATAAGTATTAGCTCAAAATTAGTTTCCGTTTTTAATATTTATTACGGACTTTAGGTAGCTGTGATTTTGATAATTGAACATGCAAGTTATATTGCAAGTATAATCTCTCCTTCAGCATAGAAAATTTCAGGTTACAGTACTTTTCTATTAGGATGTCCTTTGTTAATCAAGGAGATTCTTATGTATGGAATGGTTATGGTGCTATCCAAGTTTATTTCCCCAAAGGATACTATGTCGTATGGATGCTAAATATGGACACTACTCCGAAATGTGCTATTCAGAATTGATTGCGGTAAATTTTATATAAACTTTTTTTTCTAAATTCTGTTATTAAAACATTCAAAATTTAGAGAAAATTACTCATTTAAAAAAATGTTGTAACAGCCGTATGGTATTTCTAAGAATGATCAGATTTTATCATCTAAAATTTATGCTGAGCAACTATTTTTATATCATACAGAGGCTGTTCGCACATTTTTTAGACGATTTTGGTAATAAAAAATCGTTTGCTACAAAAGAAATAATTGCAATTGTACTATGTTTTTAAAAGTCAAAATTATCGTCTGCGGCTTGAAATTTTTGTTTTTTTTCAAAATGGCGTTTTTAACAAAGCAGTGGTTTGAAGGCTACATTTATGCTCTTTCCGAAGAGAAATATGCATACTCCGTTATCCAAAATGATGTGAGAGTCATGGTTTTGTGATATCTAAAGCGTCGATAGGTAATATCGTCAACAAGAAAGGAAAAAACGTCAAATTGGAGCCTCAAGTGGGACAAAAATTCCAAACAAGTATCCAAGGAAAAAGCGGACATCTTCGACTATTGCAAAGGTACGTTGTTTAATGTTAAAAGAAAATCCCCCTAGTCAATGGACAGTTGCAAAATCATTAAAATGCTCGGTGTCCACTGTAAACAAAATGAAAAACGTTGATTTAAATCTTAAGAAAGCGAAAAAACGCAATGTGCATCGTCTTCTTCCAAATTATATCGCTGAACGCAGTACACGCTGCAGAATTCTATATGAGAAACACTTATCCAAAGAAAAATGGAAAACAATTGTCATAATAGATGAAAAATGGGTGTATTTGAATGATTGCAACAAAAAGAGTCATTTATTATCATAAAAGGGGAGAAAACAATTTAAGTACATGGTTCAAAGAATCGAAAGAAAGTTTTTCTAGGGGATTCATGATTGTTGCTGGTTTTTCTTATAATGGCAAGTTAAAAATAAAGAGGGTGGAAAAAAATGTCAAGATTAACTTATACTATCAGGAACATATTTTATCGCCAATTTTTCTGAATGAAATACCATCGCTTTACCCACAGTGCCATCAATCTGTGAGACTCCATCAGGACAAAGCTAGCAGTCACACATCAAAATCCGCTGTAAATTTCCTAAAAGAAATGGAACAAAAATCTGGTATCAAGGTCATACCCTTCACTGATATCCCTACTAAATCTCCCGATGTATCACCTATGGATTTTTGTGCTTTCGGACTTTTAAAATCTGCATTATCCAAACGTCGTCCCAAAACCCTTACAGGACTCTGGAAAGCTGTTCAGGAGGTATGGGATAGAATACCTCTTCTGACACTTCAAAAGGCATTACTATCCTGGAAATTGCGGTGTCGAAAGATAGTTCAGAATAAGGGATGTCAAATAGAACATTTAAAACACAAGAATTTTATGTAATTTAGTTTTGTGAATACAATATACATCGTCTAAAAAATGTGTGAACAGCCTCTGTATATATTCACTTGAATATTGTAGTTCAATAAAAAGACCGCACTGAACGTATAAGACAAGGAAATAATGTTTCCTTAACTTGGATCAATTATACTCCAAACTTAAGTGGTATGTAATTCTATACAGCAAAAATACATATATTATCTGAAATTTGGCACCTCTCGCACATACGAACGGAAATTTTTAAATTAAAAAAAATCCTGAAAAATTCTGTTCCTCGAATGTACAGTACATATTTATATGTATGACATAATTATTAAAATAATTTGATGCAATATTATGCAGTACTGCAAAAATTTATGATGCAATAATAAAAATGTGTGATACAATATTTTCGGTATCTACACCATAAATCAAATAAACCTTCACTGGCTTCAGCTTTTCATTATATTAAAAAAGACTACAGCAGTTAGAAGCAATGGATCCAAATGAAGATAGATTCACAAGTGTAATCGTCGTATTCAGGAAAATCTAGCTTGCTATTAGACAATATATAAGGAAAAGAAAATGCAAACTGTGCAAACTACCTTGGATAACTTGTTAAAAAAAACATTCAACGTATCTCTGTCGCAAATTATGAACCAATGGATTGTACTAACATAATAAGTATTGATGACGAAGAATAATTTATGTCTTCTACATAAAATGTATTTTAAGTTATGTACGTGTATGTATGAAAGCAAAAATAAAATATGTCCATGTACATATACCACAAAAAAAAATTGTTTGAAATGACTTACGACCAGTGTCTCGAATATCGACGACGAATGTACCAACGACGATTGTTACGACGAATATCTGTGTATATATATATATATATATATATATATATATATATATATATATATATATATATATACAGGGTGTCCAGCGAAGAAGTCCCAGATTTCAAAATTAAAAATCTCGAAAACAAAGATCTGTAGAAGAATGCAACAAACGGTATTTTTTATCGTGAAAGCTGTAAGAATTTTATACACCAATTTTCGAAATAGTTTCAAAAGCTGCTAACAGATGGCGCTATACAACTCGTATCAGCATGCATAAATAAACTCGTACTCGTTTTAAGCAGTCTTTGCAATCACTACATTGCAATCATGAAGCTACAGAATCAGTAGCTTCATGATTACAATCTTTTCAAAATGTCCACCATTCGCTGCACGGAGGTGGTGCAAAAAACAGTAAAATTTGCCATCACACCCTGTAGTGCCTCAACAGAAATCGATTCAGCTGCCCGACTTCAGATCGCCGACTGAAGCTCGTCCAGCGTGGTGGGATGGGTCCTGTAGACAGTATCTTTTAATGTGCTCCACAAAAAATAGTCACAAGGACTCAGGTCCGACGAATATGGAGACCAATCCATGCTTGCGCCAGTAAATTGCAGTAAATTTGGCTAACAGCGCCATCTTATAGCAGCTTTTCTAACTATTTAGAAAATTAGTATATAAAATTCTTACAGCTTTCACGAGAAAAATACAGTTTGCTGCATTCTTCTACACATCTTTGTTTTCGAGATTTTTAATTTTGAAATCAGGGATTTCTTCGCTGGACACCCTGTATATATATATATAATATAAAAATATATATTATTATTATTGTTTTTGGTGAAATGAAATTCAAGCTTTATTATCGAAATATCGTTAATCGTAATTATCTTTACTATCGAAAAAATAATTATAGTGACCTGTTTATTTAATCAGGTTATTTACCTTCTTCGAAATATATGTATTTAATAGAAAATTATATATTATCATTATGATTTTTTATGGAAGAAACTTGAAACTTTAAGTGGAGGAAAAAGAGAGGCAAACATTAGAGTACATTTTAAAAAAAATTATTCCGAACGCGTGATTGTCAAAGAGTCTATGTAGAACACAAACAAACTCTTTCTCGATATAATGAGATATGTACTTTATTCATTCTTTAGGGTTATAAATATCACGAATGGATTTAATACTACTACCTCAAAAGGATTCTCCAATTCGGTGAAATAATAAAACGAGCTGTAGTTCTTAAACAATCAATAAATATTTTCAACGGACTTAGATTGTCTGGCATTTTATAAACTTCAAATCGTTTGAAACTCCGCTTTAATTATTGACCGCTTTTAAAATCGTGATAGGAACAAATCTTTTTTGCATTGTTATCGGGAATGTTGATAAAGGCATTATATGAGCCCTCTATCTTAATTTCCCTGTGGATAAAATATACAAAAAGGAGTCTATATTTAGAGAGATAAGAAAACCATGAATGAAATATCTGAAATGAATTACTTCCATTTCCAGAATGTTTAGATCAGCAACAAGATGATGTTGTAAACACCTTGTAGAGATAAGACTTAATGGGCAGCTTGAATTTATAGCGGAAATTCATTACAATTGAAAACTTTCAAGTCAAAACTATGTGTTTCATAACTCATCGCCATAATAAATGCACTAAGCATGAATGGAATAAATATAAAGCAAGTGGAATTAATAAATGCTCAATGGAATTAATAATCTCAAAACAATTCTTCAATTCATTGAACTAACGAAATTAGCAGTAATTCTTCACTAATCAATAAATACTGTCAACAGAGTTAAATTGTTTAGCATTTGTAAACTTCAAATTGTTTAAACTCAGCTTTAAGTGAATGCTTTTAAAATCCTGATAGGAACAAATCTTTTAACATTGTTATCGGGTATGTTGATAAAAGCATTGTAAACATCATATCAGTCCTCTATCTTAATTTACCCTGTAGATGGAATATGCAAAGAGAAGTTTTTTCGTTGAAAGATTAGTAAGCCACAAATGATATAGCTAACAAGGACATTTTCAGAATGTCTAGATCAGCGCATGGAGGTTGAAAACACCCGCTAGAGATAAAACTTAATGGGCAATTTGAATTTTTATCGAAAATTTATTACTATCAAAAACTGTCAAGTCAAAATTAAATGTTTTATAATTTATCGCAGTATACTACGTAAGTAAAAATCATAAAATTAATTTTAAAATTTTATAAACACAGAAATTAAATTAACTATTAACAGTTAAATTGTCTTACATCATTCCATTAAATAATTGTCCATTAATTCAAACCCTGAACGAATGTTTTAACAAGAGAATGCACATTTCTTTAATAATACTTAAAGTGCAAAGTAGAATGCAGTAAGGATAATTTCCCATTTTAATGCATGGTCAGATTATAATTTGCATTATCTCTTCAATAAAAAATTAGTAGGTAAAACAAAAAATAATTACAAGATAAAAAGAACTTTTTATATACCACGTTTTTAAATTTTCTGTTGAATCATATAAACTTGACAATTCTATGTATTAATAAATACTTTAATAAAATTTTTTTGATGAATTATCCCATTAACTTGAAAGAAAATGAAGTTAATTGGAAGTTAACTTGCGTTTAACTTTTCTTTCTCGTCCCGGTCGATAGATGGCTGCACCAGTCTACAAAAAAAATTAACTGAAAATTACTGAAAGTTAATTCAATTCTGCTTAAAGATGGCTAAAAGTATAAAAAAATGTATTGTCATCGTGTTCTGAGCTATTCTAAAAGTTTCAAATGTCTAGCTAGTCGGAAAGTTAGTTAAAAATCGATTGCAAGATTTGTATTAGACAAACACAGAAACACGGACACAAACAAACTAGAAAGCGAGTTAATAAAAACATAGAAATAAAAAATCGGGCATTCCTTTACCATATTTTAACACCTCCTATAAAAGAAAAAATTTAAAACACTTAAATACATCACCTAACGTAAAATTGGAGGTTAAAATATAAATGAATTCATTTAATGATAAATACTTGCAAATGTGTATTTATTTCATTTATTTTACTTCGAAGACATTCCTTTTCTAGTTTACTGTTAGAGGCAGGGATAATATTCTGAAGTTAAATTTTAGTGCGTGAAGACAGAGATAGAAAACAATACTTCAGTATTAATCCTTCAGTATTAATGATTGCATTGTATCCGTCAAATATTTATTTCATTAGACCGAAAGCTAGAAAATTTAATTAGAATTCAGTTAAGATTATATGCAAATGGACCGAAGAAAACTGGAAGCAATTTAGGAAACAGAATTTAGTATTAACAGAACAGAGATAATTAAAGAGAATATTTGGCTGTATATTCTTAAGCTCTCTAGAGTCTGGCTTCGTAGCTATCATTAATTTCACTACTTAGACACATATATCGGTGAATACGCATGCGTATGCTATGTGCATTTGTACAAATAAAGCAAAAGTACCCTCTGCAAAAAGAGATAACCCCATAATGCATGTGTAGTAAGTACAAAGTCAAATAGCATTAGGTGGAACTAAAAAGGCACGGAAATAGAAGAGAGGGAATATATATGTAATCAAACGTTTTATGGCTGCACACACACACATAATTTATATATATATATATATATATATATATATATATATGTGTGTGTGTGTGTGTGTGTGTGTGTGTGTGTGTGTGTGTGTGTATGTGTGTATGTACAGTGAATGTTCTCTAGCCAGCCACCCCACAAAACGTCCACTTTTCTTGTCAAACCATTACTGGCTGCCATAGAGAAGTTTCATTGTGTGTGTATATATATATATATATATATATATATATATATATATATATATATATATATATATATATATATATATATATATATATATTTATTTATTTATTTGTCTTTACTTGGGGTCTCCATAGTAGACTCCTATTCCTGTCTAACGTTCGTAATCCTGCCTGCACTAAACATAGATTCAACTTGTTATCGTCTAGGTGAATACACTTTGTGCACTTGAGCGGTGAATCAGAATCATGAACCCCTTATCTTTGAAAAACTTACTCTTTTTATCTTCACATGAGTAGGAGAACTTCGACAGGAGTAGTGGGGAAGTAATTTTTAAATTTCGGAGAAGGTGGATCAATTTCGCTGGCAGATGTTGTATTTCAGTTTACGCTTGGCTATACCTTTCTCGGGTAACTCTCACCACGTTGCTTCAATGAAGGATAACAGCAGAAGGAAAGTTTTGTAAACCTTTGCATCTGTTAGCTTATATATATATATATATATATATATATATATGTGTGTGTGTGTGTGTGTGTGTGTGTGTGTGTGTGTAAAGCTATAAATCGTGATTAAACTAGTTAAATTGAGTTAATTAAATTTATTATCAAAATTATAAAATTTAAGGGTATTCAAAGAATAGTTAACGAAAAAATGCCAATAAATGACGGCAGCAGACGAGAGGTTCGGAGTTAAAAAAACTTACAATGTGTTTTCAAAACAGCTTGCGACGGAGAGCAGGAGATTTTGACTCACCGGTCACCGGATTATGAAACGTCGCTGACTAATTTCAAGACGCGTTTAACTCCAACGCAATGGTCACGCGCTTTGGGTGTGTGAAAACATATTACGCGATTCTAGTAGTGACGCAGAACAATGTAGAAATCGAAACAGCCAGACAGCGTTTGTTTTGCGGGTGAGAGGTTGAGACTTTTGAGGGAAGTATCGAGATAACTTACTGGAACTGAAGTTATATTAATCTGAAATAATGAACGATTGAGTAAAAGTGAGCGTTTGTTCACTTGTACTATTAACGACGTTAACTATGTGAAGTATTTTGAAAAGAAGGAGTGATGACTTAAAATTGGTTTAGTAGAAGAAATAACGTGGTTTAAGAGCTAGCGTCATATATATATATATATATATATATATATATATATATATATATATATATATATATATATATATATATATATATATATATATATATATATATATATATATATATATATATATATATTATTTTTATTTTTTTTACTTATTTACAATCTATATATGAGTAAGAGTAAAAATACGTTTTTTTCATGGATATATAGGCATCAGTAGCTACTATAGGAGTGAAAAAAAATTAGCCCAATATATTTCGGCTGGTGATGGTATATGAATGAATTAGACATTCATACTTTTTTATCTATTTACAGGGTTATACTCAAAGTTACTTAATTCATATTATTGTCTTAAATCTGCCAAGCTTCATACTTAGATCTGAGACGAATATTTCGTTTCTATTGAAGTACTTTTCTAGGGGTTATAGATTTCTTAAAACATTTATGTATGTAAGAGTAATTAAAGAATACTGACCGTTGATAGTTAATACATAAGATAACTGAAATATACATTTTTACACCTACACATCATATATATATATATATATATATATATATATATATATATATATATATTCAGAATATTATTTATCTTACTCTCAAAAACTAAAGTTTCTGTAATATAGTGTTTCTGTGTTGGTGTGAACGATAAAGAAAGTTTAAATACATGAAAATATTTTGTGTTAAGTCTAAAAATATCCCCATATATACTTCAAAAGATTATGTACCACTCAAATGGCTCAGTATTTTTAATAATCTTCAAATAACCTTTGATTCTGTCATTAGCAGTCTAAACAATGGAACTAATAATATAGTAAGCCGCATAGCCTCACGTTTATTGTATACTCATTTTTTATCTATCACGCAGCTTGGAGGTTATTCAGATCTTATATAGCTAGCTTTCATGTGTGTTCATAATTATTACACCATATTGAATCGTTTAAGTTCTTAATGTATGATTTTCGCCCGGTTTTGAGGACTTCTATAGACCTCATTTGCTATTTTTTAAGCAATATGTGATTGTATATTGGATAATATATTAAATATCGTAGGCGATAGTATACATGTATTTGGAAGGGGGGATTAGCGTGCACGTCACGTAGTCTTTCATGGAAAGTGTTTAATTTAAGGCATCAGTATTAATTGTCTTGAATGAAGCAACGTGGCCTTACGATATGTAGCAATAGCAAAGCAAAATAACACAATTGTTGAAATGTTGCTTCTAATGTTCTGAACATCAGTTATTTCAAAAGACCTCCAGTATTTGATTGCTATCACCCGACTATATACATAACTAAATTTCTTACATTCTTTGGATTTTTGTGTTCTTCCAATCTTCCTCCATGGCTAACATTCTCTTTCCCTTTGTTCTTTTAATGTTTTCTTAAATTCCCCTTGGGTACAAGTGCCTAAAGAAGGAGATAATCTTCCTCCTTGATTAATAGGCGTCTTATCGCTTTCAGACCGCCCCCTGGCGGTCGTATCTATACTTACGACATCGGAAATACGGTTCAAGCGCTTTAGGAGGGAGGAAACCAATCATTTATCTCAGGTTTCGCTCATGGCCTTTATCTCCTACTTGAAATACCTTCTGAAAGGGGGGGGGGGGGGGGAAAGGTATTTCGCGAAAAAACATATTTTTTCATATTATTGTTCCTGATCTTATCCAAAAGGAGTATAGGGTATATAGAAAGCAATAATCCGCGAGATAGATCCAATTTTCAAAATAAAAAATAAAATATATATATATATATATATATAAAGCATTTTTCATACTACTATGCGATAAAATAAAGAAGTGTTCCAATATTAGAACTAGCTTTACAGGACTGTGCTATTTGTTGGAGAGAAGAAGATAATGAACGAAAGATAAATTTAAACTTAATAAAGAGTAGTTTTTTTTGTAAGTTAATGATAGATTAATTCATGATACTTTTTAATATATCAATAATTGCGTATTACGAGATACAAAATGTTTGATTAAATAGCGTTGGAATTCAAAATGAGACATCATGTGTGAGATAAAAAAATATTAATTGAAGTACTTTTGAAGGGAGAGTAACTAGATTAAAAAAAAAAAAAACGGTTTCAAGAAAGGAGTAAAATATTCTTATTGACAGAGTAAGTAGTACGAGAGGGAAAACATACAAGTTATATAAAGTAAAATTTTAGCTGTCTTTTATTAAAATTATGATTTTTTTTAATGTATAGTAGTGTATAATATATCGGTATGCATACTTACTGTTCCATTATGTATACATAACATGTGGTATACTTAAACATGTGTTCGCATCCTTAATTACTAACATATGCGTACAAACATATTACTTACACTTATAAACACATATGCTTACACACAAAGATTCACATATACTAAAGTATATATATATATATATATATATATATATATATATATATATATATATATATATATATATATATATATATATATATATATATATATATATATATATAAATATATATATATATATATATATATATATAAATTCTTTTATCTGTTGATTATTGATTTTATATAAGAATTCTTGATTTTTATTTAAAAAATCATATCTCTGTATATATATATATATATATATATATATATATATTACATATATTTAGATAACCGCACACTCTTCGTCATACACACATATACACTGCTGGCCACTGTAAATGCAACACCCTGAAGGAAACATGCAAATGACATGAAATTTACAACATGCATTAGCGGAGGTGAGATATGCAAATGATTAGAATTTCAGCGCAGACGCACATCACGCGCGCCTGTGGCGCCACTTCAAAGCGCTATTTAAGGCTTGGAGATTTCGACGATTTCAAGTTCGGCAATTGTGTTTTTCTTATGGTTTTTTTAAAAAAAAACGATCAATTATGCCTCGTCGAAAACCGCGATCATCTTTTGATCAAGTATCCGAGTTCGACAGAGGAAAGATAGTGGCCTACCGAGATTGTGGATTATCTTTCAGGGAAATCGGGAGTCGTGTTGGACGAAACCAAACAACTGTAATGCGGATATGTGATCGTTAGATGCAGGAGGGTACGACGGACCGGCATGTTCGATCGCATCCACCTCAGCGCACCACTTCACGTGATGACAGGCAAATTGTGCGCATGGCAGTGACGGATCGCTCAGTATCATCACGAACCATAGCACAGCACATGCAGTCTGTAACGCATCATCCAGTGTCTGCGCGTACCATTCGACGCCGTTTACAGCAGAGTGGTCTGTCCGCAAGACGTCCATTGCTTTGTCTACCCTTGCCGCAGAACCACAGACGTCTCCGCCGCCAATGGTGCGATGCCAGAAGGATGTGGACGGCAGAATGGAATGAAATTGTCTTTACTGACGAGTCACGCTTCTGTCTGCAACACCACGATGGTCGCATTCGAGTCTGGAGACACCGTGAAGAGAGGATGCTGAACAGCTGCGTTATGCACCGCCACACTGGTCCTGCACCGGGTATTATGGTATGGGGCGGTATTGGATATCACTCTTGCACACCTCTAGTACGCATTTCCGGTACTTTAAACAGCCAGCGCTACATCTCCGAGGTGTTGGAGCCAGTTGTCCTTCCTTACCTTCAGGGCTTGCCCACAGCCATATTTCAACAGGATAATGCGCGACCACACGTGGCATGCATTGTCCAACGGTTCTTCGTCAATCGCCAGATTGAATTGCTTCCCTGGCAGCCTCGCTCTCCGGATCGCCGAAAGAAAACATATGGTCCATGGTTGCTCTACGATTGACCCAGATTCCATCCCCAGCCGCCACAGCAGATTAACTTTGGCAACGTGTGGAAGCTGCTTGATCTGCTGTACCCCAAGAACTCGTCCAAAGTCTCTTTGAATCAATTCCGAGGCGTGTGGCAGCGGTGATCTCCAACAATGGCGGCTACTCTGGCTACTGATTTTGGCAGGAACCACACTTCACAGAAGTCTATAAATTTAATATTTTGATACTTGGTCAACATGTTATCTACAAAATAAATTTTGTTGTGATATCTCTTGTCTTTCTTGGTGTTGCAATTTGGGTGGCCAGCAGTGTACACACACACACACACACACACACACACACACACACACACACACACACACACACACACACACACACATATATATATATATATATATATATATATATGTTTAGT